>CM024686.1:13534854-13872023 GCA_014182735.1 Corymbia maculata
AGCTAGGAATTAAGATCGATCAATAAGATGAATGTCTAAAATCACCTTTCAAGTGGACTTGACAAGGTTATAATATGTCCTCCTTGAGTTGTGTAACTTGAGAAGGAAAAAGGCCCGTTACTGGATCTATTTGTTCCATAAAAAATGAATTATTTGAAAAATATTTTTCAAAAAAAGTCTGCTCATATCGTTTAAAATAATTAACTAACAAATAATATTTTATTATCAATAATAGTTTATATCTAAACAATTCTATGGATAATGAAAATATTTTCCATATATTCATTTTTATCACAATTGTTTTGAAAAATATTTTATAAATCATTTATTTTCGTGAAACAACTAGAATCTAAAATGGCAAGTTTAGTTTCTTTCATATTCCATCTAAATCAGTGTTTTTTTTAAAAATTTTGGGTTATTGCAAAAAACCCTAAACTAAAACACTTATGGCAAATTTATCTCAAACTAATTTTTTAATTAACAAAAACCCTATATGACAAATTTACCCCAAACAAAGTTACTAATTTGCGACAAATTTACCATCGCTTAGTTTTTGTTAAATTGGATTAATGCCACAAAAAATCATAAAATATATATGTGACAAACAGATAATAAAACCTTAGATTGATATATTTATCCATTATCACATGTTATCCAATTTAATAATTTAAAATTAACAAAAAATAAATTTATTATAAATATATCTATTTAAAATTTTATCATAATATATTAATTAGTGATTTTTGGTGATATTAATTTTGAGAATTTTACGCTTTGTATGATCTTTTAAGGATGGATCCATTCACTAAAAAGTAGTGTTTTTTGTTGTGATAAATGTTGGGCATTTCATAAATACTTACTAAAATTTCTAACGAAAAAATGGGATTCGTTCTTTTGTGATCCAACGGTCTACCCACATCCGGTGAATAGGATCCGGTTCATAGACCATCTCCATTCTTGGAAAAGCGAGAGATTCGTGGGTTCCATGGGTGAAGATTGCGGTCATTTATGATTCACATCTCTTTCTCTCTGTGTCCATATCTGATGATCATCTCATCATTAGTGGATCCGCAGCTTTATGTCCCGTCAAACGGTCAAGTAAGGAGGAAAGCAAAAATCGCCTCAGCTCGATGCTCACCCTCAGTTCAAGGCAGGCACCGCCACGCTTGGGAGGCAGGCAGGACAGAGATGCCCCTTCCCCTAGGATGGAGCCAAACCACACGTTTTAACCACAGTAAAGCAGGATGGCCACACTGATGCACTCAGTAGGGTGAATTCATTGGGGGGTGTCTCTGTGTGTGTGTGGTGTGGGAGCCATCAATCATCATCATTCATGCAATAGGCTGGACTGACACTGGTCATCATTACTCTCTCTCTCTTTCCTTCTCTCTGTCTTTCTCTCTCTCTCTCTCTCTCTCTCTGCCTCCCTCCATTTATCTTGATATTGTCCCATCCTTTCATTGTCTTGTAAAAAGGCAGTGACACCACCAGTCCTGCTGCCCCCAAGACCCAAGAAGAAAAAAAAGCTCAGCCATTTTCACACCTCTCTGTTCTTGTTCTCGTCTTGTTCTTGCCCTTCCTATTCCTGTTTTACTCAGAACCCAAAACACCCGAAATCAACAGACCCAGAAGCTGTTTTTGCTGTAAGCGAAGGAAAAATTAGAAATTTCTTTTTAGGTTCTCCTCCTTTAGAGGAAGAAGGAAGTATTTTGGTTGGTGTTTGAACTCCCTCTCTTGGGGAAAGTGGAAATGGGTGAGCAGGATGATGGGCTGGGGTTGAGTCTGAGCCTGGGATGTGCGAAGAGTGCATTGTCTTTGAACCTCAATCTCGTGGAAGCTCCTTCGCAGTCCAGGCAGAGTCCTGGGCAAAGGGGCTCTTGGAATGAGATTTTCCACTCTCCTGGTGAGAGTGGTTTTTTTTTCTTGGGGTTGCTCTGATTTTCTTGCTCGTGGCCTTCTCCAATGTCACATTCTGTTTTCTTGTTTAATTTTTGAAAGAGTGAATAACTTTTCTATCTAATCTGCTTATTCCTGATTAGCATGCACCATTTTGCGAGGCATTTATTTGAATGTGTACACTGCATCTTGTATCCTTTGGTTCATAGAAGCTACAAAGCAGAAAAGTTCCTGTGCAATTTGGTTTGGGTTTACTTCATGTTTAATTTCATCTATTAGATTAGATGTAGAAGGCTAAGACTCTAATCTTCATTAGCAATCGCCAGTGTTTGTCATTTTCGAGGAGGTTAAAGTGTGAGATTTGCCTAAAAAAAAAGAAACTCGATTAAGTTTTGGAGGACCGTAATCCTTCTTGGCCTCAGATTTCAATCCTGATTTGTATTCATCAACTTTCAGAAACAAACTCCGAAACAAGGTCATTCCTTGGTGGAGTCGGCGTCAACCGAGACATACTAGTGGTGGATTTGGATGATGATAATCGGGTCTCATCACCTAACAGCACTGTGTCGAGCATAAGTGGGAAGAGAAGTGAGAGAGACCCGCATGGAGACAATGAAGTTGAGGCTGAGAGAACTTCGTGCTCTTGTGAGAGCATCGAAGAAGATGGCAGCGGAGGAGATGGAGCAAGGAAGAAGCTCAGGCTGTCTAGAGAACAGTCATTGGTGCTAGAGGAGACATTCAAAGAGCATAACACTCTTAACCCTGTGAGCGGCAATTTTGGTCATTTTGTTGCTAATTAATGTACGCTTTCTTTAAACGTGCATGAGCATGTAATCACTGCATAAAAACCCGACATGGATGGTTGGTAGGAAAAATGGAGTTCAAAGTGCATTTCAGTCATGAGATTGATGCTTATTTGTAGTTATCATTTACTGGTGACAGTCAAATCGGGGATTTGAGACCATTTTCTTGGTTTCTCTTCTGCAATGATTGGACCTGTGTGAATCACAAATTGGTTTATCATTTTCGTTTATGGATAACGAGATAATCTTTAGGTTCCCCTTTGGATGTAATAAAGGGTTGGTTTCGATGAGTTTAACTGGAAAGTATTTTGAGTTTCAGAAGCAAAAGCTTGCCTTGGCCAAGCAGCTGAATCTTAGCCCCAGACAGGTGGAGGTCTGGTTTCAGAACAGGCGTGCCAGGTAAGGGCTTTAAATTGATACTTTTGAATTCTTTTTCCCCAATTACATGGCTTTACATCTGCATCTTATCTTCATCGCTCCAATTACTGTGGAAGAATTATGTCAGGAGAAGGGGGGGTGGGTCTCTCTTAATCATTTGATGGTAGTTCGACAGCAAAGTTGTTGTTTTCTTATAGTAGGGGCATGTAATCTTTAGGGCCACATGTATGCCCACTTGGGCCACCTTGGACATGAGTTGTGTGAGGATGTAGCAGGAGTCCAGTGATGTGACTTGTCACGTAATCTAGGAGTACACTTCACATTCACTTAAGTAAGGAACTCCTAAATGTGGGATCTGTAAAACCTAAGCTGCCATGGGAGGAAGTAAAGTATACTAGGGAGTGCTCAGTACCCAAAACTTCGTGATGCAAGGGTTTAGATTCATGCACTCATATGATTTACAATGCAGCTTGGAAAGGCTCTGATTATGGTCAGGATAATGACGTTAGGTCTTTTGCATTGATGAATAGGTTCAATTAAGGAGCTTCTCTATGTTAGGTTTGAACAAATGTGCAATTCTTTTGTATAAGCGCATTTAAATGGGTTAAAGTTTGTTATTCATATCGACTCCCGGCATGAGGCTATCATAAACTACCTTACTAAATTGAGCCAATAATATGTTGTCATCCTGGTGTAGTTTGGCATCAACAATCTGTGTTGGGGAGCTCTATATTCGGATGTATCATAACCTCTTTTTTTATTTTTTACCAATTTGGTGCAGGACTAAGACAAAGCAAACTGAGGTGGACTGTGAGTACCTTAAGAGATGCTGCGACAATCTTACACAGGAGAACAAGAGGCTGCAGAAGGAAGTGCAGGAGCTCAGAGCACTGAAGCTGCTCTCCCCACAGCTCTACATGCGTATGAATCCCCCCACCACGCTCACCATGTGCCCTTCATGTCAGCGGGTGTCTGTTCCTTCGTCATCATCATCGTCTCCATCTTCATCTTCAGTCGCTGCCTCAGTGATTGGCCCCACAGTGCCGGTCCACAATCCGTTTAGTCCGTCTGGTCCATCCATCAGCCCTTGGGCAAGGTTACAGATGCAACAAGGACTGAACAATTTGCACTCTTAATGGCTTCTTTGCCATTTGCGCGGCATGTGCCAAGGCGTAAAACAAAGAGTATCAGCTCATCTTGACGATACATTAGCTAATTATGACGTAGAAGGATCGAATGATTAGCAAAATAGGGTGTCTATTCTGCCTTTTGCTGATATAGGACATTGATTGCTGGGATAGAGAAATCTTATCCCTGTATTTAGGGTCGAAAACATGAAGGGAAGGGAAAAGGTGAACATTAGTCGTTCACGAAACTTGTTCACTTAGGTAATTTGTTGATCTATCATGACTTGTTCACTTAGGTAATTTGTTGATCTATCATGACGTGGGTAATTGTCAAATCTATTCGAATGTCAATGAATCGTGGTCTCATCTACCATGTTGGATCATAAGCAGTTTCGAGCAATTCAATTGTGATACCTGTTGACAGGTAACCCAGAATATGCCCTTTGAAGCTAAATTTAGGAGGTGGGACACGGGCAAGAGTTACATGTGTCCCCTAAGCATGGATACAGACACGGCAGTCACATTATGATTAGGCAATGAACATATCAGAATACTGAAAGTTCTCTTTCATCTTATTGTTTGATAAATCTCGATCGCCACCGTTGACATGTGTGGTTGAGGGGCAAACTGGTTAGGATTCTGGAATACTAAAGCTAATTCACCGGCTACCTCATTAGGTAGAGCAAGTAGTTACCTCACGTAGCGTTTGATGGTGGCTTAAGGTGTAATAAGCCGATCGAAGGTGAATGATCTCCAAATGCTAATTCAAGCATACAAATCGCGCATTGATTGGATGACCACTACATGAAGTACGTTTCCTGTAAGGCGATTTCAAGAATTGGAAAAGACGGTTTGCTGTTTGAGATCTCAGACTCAAGCAGAAAACTAACTTGATACCAACCCTGCATTTATTCATACAGAAAACGAGACGCTGTGGATGTCAATTTAGAAACACATGCTTATGGTTTGGTTTATATTTGAGCCTGTTTTCACAACTTCGAGTATTCTATACATCTACTATGTCACGTAACAATAGTCATTTCGTCCTCGTGGTACAATCAATGCACAGAAATTAGCTGCCAAGATGAGCCATGGAGATCTCATTTCATTTTCAGTTGCACGAAACTGAACCCAATCAAAATGTTGCTTTTGACTGTCTCAATCCCCAAGTGACGATGCAGAATCGTTTACGTGATATCTGGATAAAGACAGTCTGAACTGTGTTAATCATCGGTTAGCCATACGTATGTCAGGAACAGAAGCATCTCATGTTCACGTTAGATTAATCTGTTGTTCTTCTGTTTTTGTCAGTTGTCCATTCTTGCCAGTTGTGGTCACAAGAGTAGACAAACGCCCAACTCCTTGAAATGAAAGAATTACGCTCTCTAGCAATCTTAAGTTTAGCTTTGTAAGGACTCAGAGACAAGGTCCTAATCAAGCGTAATACCGATCACATTCATGTCAATGACAGATGATACACTGCAGTCCAAATCTACAGGAAAGGGAGGCAAGGAATAATACAGTGAAAACATTTCTCTCTTCAGATACAATGGCAATAATCATCATACTGTATTCATGGTGTCTGCTAAGGAACGAAGTATGCACCCCAAGCCTGCCTTCTCCGTGAGTCTTTCGTGAATCCGCAGGCACTGGTCACAGGTGGGGCGATCCCCTGTAGACAAGCCTCTGTACAAGTATCTGGCAAGCAACAACATGATCAAATTACTACAGGTGGTTCTGGTTTCGCAGATATGTTATGAGTGGCAAAATAAGGCAGTAATGAACGAAATGAAGCACACACATGCACTACAGCAACAATAGCAATTACACACCAAATTCTCTTACTACTCACTAGAGAAGGAATGCATGTTTAACTCCAACAAAGGTCTTAACAATAACTGTAATCCAAGCAAGATAGTAATAATCAGACAAGAGGAATAAATAATACATGAGGAAACTCTGCTCTCTTCAAATCAGACTTACTGGCTAACCAAACACCAAAACCAATTGGTCAATATATATATCTACCTTTAATATCAGTTAACCATGGTAAAATTAGAAGACAATGCTCAATTTGCTGGTCATGAGACCATAATTGCACACTGAGCCTGAAGGTCAAAGTAAAATACATGTTAAGCCTACATACATAAGGCGAACAATAGATGCCATCATCCCTATCTTAATAACTGCTCCGAAATGAACATGTTCACAGCTGTAAGAACATTCAAGTATTTTGATGAGCACCTCAAGAAAATTTTTGTTATATACCATCTTATCAGTTTTGATTAACTCAAGTACCGATAGCAATAAAGAAACATCCCACAGCATTTGCATATAACTCCTCATGGAGAAGGAGAGTTAGATGATGCTCTGAGCCAGTCCTAACCATTGACAGGCCAATAAGTCATCTTTAATAAGATAGGTTTCAAATCTTGATAAAAAGAAAGAACATGTTCTCCAACCAGAAAGAAAAGTATTGTGCTGCAAGATGCAACAAACCCAATTAATCTGTTCAAATCTCACTGTTATAGGCGGGAAGGAATTCAAAACATATCACTGCAGGAAGACTAGGGAAAACAGCATGCAATTGTCTTGTATGATTAATATATGCCAAAAATACAATGAGTGAGAATAACTCATGGAACGAATGAACATGGTACAACTTTTTTTCTGGCTGAGTTGCAAAGACTATGGCAAGCCAAGAGAGTATAGCACCTCAGTGAAAATGTAATCTAAACCAGAATCCTGCATAAACAAATTCATTCTACTCCTGCAAGAAACCTCGCGTTGAGATTAAGCTAACTCCAAAAGTTATCCATTTAATTCTTCTCTCCTTCCAATCACCCAGAACAGAAACACCATTAGATCAACCTACTCAGAAGTCTCAGGCATTTGATCTAGAAAGTAGATATTTTCGGACTAGATTGCATGACTAGATTTTGGCACCCAATACAACTGACAAAGAAACAAATAATAACTACTTTGTCGATACAACTGCTGAAATGCTTTGTCTAGAATTCAGGAAAAGCTATTGCATGTCATTGTATCTTTGAGACAATCTATACCAGGAGTTGCTTCTGCTACCCTAAAACCACAACTACTCCAAGAATAAGCGCACATGACCCCAGGACAGGAGCAAATATCATCGAGCATATGTTACCTTCCATTCCAAATTGACAACCTTACCTCCCCAGCTTTATCCTCTCCAGTCTATTACTCTTAGGCTTCATTTGGAAGGTGAGGAGGGGATGAATATGGAAAGAAAATTTAAATTTCCTTCATCTCCTCACTAAAGTTTCAAACTTTACCCTATTTTCCACACCACCTCCAATTTTCCTTCCCCTCCCCCTCCTTCCCAAACAAAGCATTAGTACTGTTCCTTAGGAAGAGACAACAAGAATGCCTAACACAAGTCGCATCGTAGCAATAAAGAATTTCCAGCTTAGTCTGAGCATAACCTCCATAAGGGCTTTTCCTTGGGAATAGGAATCCCTAAATACACTCTAAATGACCATAACACGTTTCATTAAACATCTCTGCTGAAAGCTGCAGCGACAGTAAAATGCTTAATGGAAGAAAAAGGCATCTACCATGGTTCTGCAACAAACAGTTCAAAGTCCCAAGAATCTTCATTGGGCAAAACATTGAGAAATTATTTTTAGAGACAAAAGGTCCTCGTGACACACACCACTGAATTACCCCATGAGGCCTCTTCACGATCCATTTGTTAATCTATATCAAGGGACTATAGGAGTACTGAACAGCCCAATGAAAGAACACGATGGTTGGGTGAAAAGACTAAGGCTTTCACAACCCCACAGACACGGCATTGTGGCATTGATGTCGGCATGAAAGGTGAGCGAGATGAACAACAGCTCACAGCTGTGGCTTAAACGAGATATGGGCAGGTCAATAACCATCAATAAAAAATTCTACCACTACTTGTGCCTTCAAGCGCTACAAACTCAATGGAAAACGAGATAACCATCCCCTGTTGCCTTTTAAATGCTACCATGACTCCAAACCATTTCAAGTCCGCTGTAAAGGAAACTAAGCAAACATGAAGCAACGATCCGAACAAGCATGGACAACGGGACGGGTAGGAACAACAGGGAAAAGACGGCTCAAACTCACTTCATGAGAATGTCGTAGTACTCCGGATCCAAGGAAGAGAACAGAGCATCCAGATCCTTTATCGCCATTATCGCTCTGTGCACCACTATCCAGTTCGCCGACTGCAAGACCGCGACTTCACCACCCGAAAGGATCTACTGGTACAAGTAGAAAACACCCAGAAAAAAGAAAGAAGGAAAGGCGAACCTTGCATCGCTCGTCCCGCGTGTTCGGAGGCGATCCTTCGAGCGCCGTCTTGAGAGCCTCCACCGGCTTCGACCTGCACGCGACGAACCCACATGAGGAATGTGATGGGTAAGCTCAAAATCGATCCGGCGAATCGCGGACGGAAGGCAGGGAGGGGGAGGGATCGAGAGAGGGTCGAGGAAAGTTTACTGCTTGAGCAAGCTCTCGATCTTGCGAGACTTGTGCTCGATCCTGGTGATGATGGCCTCCGCGTTGTCCGCCTCCACGAACTCGCGCGTCGCCGACATTCCGGCGAAGCGGTCGCCGGAGGAATCAGAGGCGAAAATCTCTCTCTCTCTACTTCCAGTCCTTCCTCTCTCTTTTACGACATGTACGATGAAATTGTTCTTGAAGACAAGACAACATGATGTCTCGTAATTTTATAAAAAGATTTTAACGACATGAACATGTTCATAGAAATTTTTTCAAAAGTCGACATATTTATTAAAAGTAGTATATGGTTGGAACCTATCTCGCGAAAAATAAAGAATTTATAAAATAATTTTTTGAAAAATCAATTTTATCGTATAATTTTATTTTCATCATCGAAAATAATTTATATTTAAATATTTTCATATACGATGAAAATATTTTTCCCTTAATTGTTTTATTAATTTTACTAGCAATTATTTTTTTAAAATTATTAATCTTTAGGAAAACAAATGAAATCTAAATTTCAAAATGGTTCTTTTCCATTTTTATTTACAAAGTGTCCTTACGAGAAAGCATTACACAAAATACAAGGAAATGTATTTCATTGTATGCACCCTTAGAGATCCGACTATGTCAAGCTACTCACAAACTTCTTGATCTCCATTCAATGGCTACTTGTGATCAACTTGCTTAATTTGTTGTGTCAAGCCTAAGCTTTTTGATACTCGGCTCTATAGTTCACGAACCTAATCAAGCTTAATCAAAATCTCTTTTTTGTTTTAAATATTTAGAAACAAAAACATAGCAATACTTATTACACAATATTTGAACTTATAAAGTCCAAGCTCAAGTTTTTTTTTTTTAAAGTTGATTGTGATCAAGTCAAGTTAAGCTCAAGCAAGATATTTAATACTCAACCGAGCTCAAGTCGAACTTCAAGCTTTGGATATTTAAGTCAAGTTGAGCTTGAGCTTAGTTGTGCATTGACTCGACTCAATTTGATTAAACCTCTAGAATACTCACAAAGAAAATTGAAAATTTTAATATATTTCGCTATGATTGGGACACATAGTTTTAACAAATACCATAACATCATATATTTGGATAGTTTTGAATTATGACAATTTACAAAGGTCCACAAGGTTTCGTAGTAAGCAAAAGTAAAATGTTGTGAGTGGAGAGAGATTCATGAAATGTCTGAGTGAGATAGGAGTCTTAAAGAGAAGAGAAAAGAATGTCAAGAAAAAAAATTAGGACTTTTAAACTTTATGAAACTGGTTTCAAAATTAGTCTAGTTTGTTCTCTCGAATGGTTCTTCACTTGGATTAGGAAAATTGGATCGATTTTTAGGAAAATCCAATTTAGCTTTCGAATGGAACCGACCCGGTTACTCAATCCCAATTGAAAGTCCAATATTAATCAAAACTTGACAATCGATTGTAATCGGCTCAAACTCAATGATCGGGATCTTTTCATCTCCATCCAACTAGTTAACAATTGTCACATACCCCAGGATTCCCTAACGCCAAGACTAGGTCTTGCCTGATAATTTTTTTCACTCTCCTTTATTAGAAAATAATCCTTTTCTTCGCCCATGCTAAGTACAACAATGCTTTTTATTATTTAATCTCTTTACCCTCTTGGCCTTTTTTTCCCATTATTATCCTCCATACATATATGAAGGGTACTCTATAGATTTTTGGTGTTTATAGGTATTCTCACCACAGAGCACATGACCCAGAATTTAGGACCATCTCTGTCTGTTCAAAGGATATTCTATTGGCGGGATGATGAGACTACATTCCTCAATTTCAATTCTCTTTGTATCTTCTTCTTTCTCAAAAGGAGGGAATACCTTTCTTTACATTGTTTAACATTAGAAGGAGACGAGACATTCGACGAAGTAGGTTAAGAGACCAATTTTTATTTCTCATATCTTGAATCTTTTTTTGTTGTTGATAATTTCAGTTCAAAATGCACATAAAAATTATGAAGAGGAAAATAAAAAGAGCATGATGTTGATAATGATGATGCTTAGGCTAAGGTTCCGGGCCCTTTTGAAACCGAACGGTCCTTGCCACTTTTGTCTCTCTCTCTCTCTCTCTCTCTCCCTTTTGTCTCTTTGCTTTGCCTTGGCTTCAAAGTCTTCCTTCCTTCACCACCTCCACTTCTCCTTCTCCACTGCTTCTTCTTCTTCTTCTTCACCTGCTCCAACGCCCACGCACCTTGCACAGAGCTCAAAGCTCGAACCTTTATCCCACTCCCCTCGACAATGGCGATCCGCACCACCTCCCACGCCGGCCCCCCTCACCTCCCCCTCCGCAGCCTCAACCCGCCGACCAAGCAGAAGCCCGCGGCGGCGGCGGCGTCTCTGCCCCGCTCCCTCTTCAAGGCCCTCTTCCTCGCCTTCCTTCTCCTCGCCGTCCCTCTCTTCCCCTCCCAAGCCCCCGCCTTCCTCGACCACCGGGTCTTCACCGAGTTCTGGGAGCTCCTCCACCTCCTGTTCATCGGCCTCGCCGTGTCGTACGGCCTGTTCAGCCGCCGGAACCGGGGTGGGAACGGGCCCGATGGGGGCGCCGAGCAGCGGCCCCCGGTTCCCGCCGCCGCCGCGTGGAGCGCGTCGCGCGCGGGGGATTTCCTGTCGATTTTCGAAGATGGGTACGAGCTCTCGTGCGGGTCCGACGGGAAGATCCAGAGACCGGCTCAGGAGGCGTGGAAATGGGACCCGCCGAGCTACTCTCAAGGTGAGTCCAAGGTTGCTTTCGGGGAAGAAGTTGTTTTTGCTGATAATGAGGAACAGTTGAAGTCTGGATCTTTAAACTTTGAGAATGGTGATACTGTGGTCAGTAGCTGGAGTTCTCAGTGTTTCCAGTTCGAGCCCATGGTTGTGGTGGCTCAGCCAAACTTTAATCTCGATGATGAATGTTGCAAGCCCTTGGGTTTGCCTGTTAGGAGCCTGAGATCGCGAACTGGGGAGCCGAGTAGGCGAAAATCGAGAAATGGAGTTGGATCTGGTTCTGTTTCTGGTTCAGGGCACTCCTCGATTAGCTCCGATGGTCGTGTCAATGGGGATTTTGGTGATGTGGGTCCGGTTAATTTGGAGAATAAGTTTGAGGAAACTGCAGCCGTCCCTCCGGATTCATCGATGCCGTGGCAGTCGAGCTCCGGGAGGATGCGGGCTAGAGAGAGTTTTGGTAATGTCGGGAAGGACCGACAGGCTAGGCATGTCTCAGCTGAGGAATCTCGAACTAGGCATCACAGATCGAGGTCTCTTAAGTCCAGCGGGTCTTTTACCTCGCATACCGGTTCAGCATCGTCTTCCTCTTCGCCTGACAAGCTCTCTCCCTTGCATCCCGCTTCTTCAGACCTGCCTAAACCGGAGGACCCTCGGAACAAGAAGGACCAGTTCCATGCTTCATGTGCCGCTTCGCCACTTGATGCTTGCAGCTCGTTTGATGTGTCTGGCTATGAGGAGGACCCTCGGAACAAGAAGGACCAGTTCCGTGCTTCATGTGCCGCTTCGCCACTTGATGCTTGCGGTTCGTTTGATGTGTCTGGCTATGAGAAGGGCACGGGCAGAAACTTGACAGATAGGGACGATTATGGTGAAAATGTAATGCATGGTTCGCTTGACAGCAAAAGCACATTCTATTCATCTTCGATGAACAGGAAGGTGTCACCAGACATGTCGGATTCTCAGAGAAATGAGGAGATTCTGCTCGAAAAGTTAAATGATGAGTGGATGGATTTGACCGAGAAGAGAAGTCAGGAATTCTTGGGTCATAAACTTCCACCGCGTGGATCTCATTCCCGTAGCTATACTAGTATCGAGAAGTTCAATGATGAGCAGATGGATATCAGCGAGAAGAGATATGAGGAATTCGCGGGTGGTAAACTTCCACCGCTTGGATCTCATTCTCGTAGCTATACTAGTATCGAAAAGTTAAATGACGCGCAGATGGATTTGAGTGAGAAGACTAGTCAGGAATTCTCGAGTGATAAACTTCCGCCTCGTGGGTCTCATTGTCGTAGCTATACTAGTGTTGATACTTTTCTTGATGGGGATGGCCAGAGAAAACTGAAGGGTGATTATGAGGACCCAGGGTCAATCAGCAGAGAGAATTTATCGCATAGAAGAGGGTTGCCTCAGGGTTCTCTGAAGTTAGATGTCAAATCGCGTGACAAGAACATCAAAGGTACGCTGAGAGGAAAATCAGTCAGAACAGTCAGAGCGAGCAGACGCACAGAAACAGTTGATCAATTCGAACAGACCTGTCGAAATTTCATAGACGACAAGGTGGGAATGAAGCATGAAAAGGCTGAACAGTTTTGTCTGAGAAAGGAAGGAAACAAAACTGAAGGTTCTCGTAGCTGCTTGGGTAGCTCGGGTGAACCGAGTCTGGGAAAGGCCAGTCCTGTTTTACAGCAAGAGTTTGCTGATTGTGCAAATGGCGAAAAGAATCATGGTGACAACAAACGTGTGAACTCCGTAGGGGAGTGGACGGCCGAGGCTGCAAATCCCCGAAGGAACTTGGATAGAGAAGCCATGTCCGACTGTCTCAGTGATGTGGGAACCGAAGCTAACGAGGTCGATAAGAAGGCTGGCGAGTTCATCGCCAAGTTTAGGGAACAGATTAGGCGTCAAAAGATGGCGTCCATCGACGGATCACTAAGTGTAGACTTCAGCGAAGACGATTATAGATAATGATTAAAAATTTATACTGCTATGGAAGTTATCTAACCAGGTGTACATCCACTTCACAGCAATTTCCTCGGCATTCTTTTTTGCCTTGTCTCAACATGCTTCAGTTTCCAATTCTTTTGCTTCCAGCACGTAGTGCTTGTGATTTTAACTGTACTGGTCCTTCTGTATAGAAGCAGATGTGTGCCTTTTCTTTGGC
Source organism: Corymbia maculata (assembly GCA_014182735.1). Lineage (NCBI taxonomy): Eukaryota > Viridiplantae > Streptophyta > Magnoliopsida > Myrtales > Myrtaceae > Corymbia > Corymbia maculata. The sequence goes on from CM024686.1 coordinate 13,548,472, forward strand.
ATTTGTACTTCTTCGAATCGTCCCGGTCGGAATCAACTGTAATCCTTCCGGTCCACGACCACGGCCCTCAGCTCGGCTATCACGATTTACATGCTATGTGTTCCTTTTCGAAAAATTGTTTTCTAGAGAGAGGAATTGTGCAGGAGGTAGAGCATCATTATTTGTTTTCCTCGCTGCGACCTCGTAACTGCAATGTTCAATGCCTTATGCAAGTTCCGTAGGCGCAAGAACTTCGTCCGAACCTAAAGAACTTCCCTTCCCCTCTCTTTCGATGGTCTAGCTAGATTTCACTCGTGAAGGATTGCCTCGCCCATCTTCCCTTCCCTCTCCGTTCGCTGAAAAGCTCAGGTCGGGCGATTAGTCGAGCAGGTAAGGCGAACGGGACATTGCTCTCGCGCCTCAAGAATATGAAAGAAACCCAATGAAAGCCGGTTCGAAAGAGTATCACCGCGACCGGGGTCAGTTCTATATGAGGACTCCATTAATGGTGAATGCAAGTTCTGGATTTCTGGTTCATTCTGTCCTAGCGCCATGGAATCACTTCAAGGCATGAACATGGCCTCGACGAGCTGGAAGACAGCTCTCAATCTGTCGTTCTTGCCATGAAACAAGCAAAAAGTTCTCATGCTGTGCTCGATGGACCATCGATTCCACGACGCGTAGGAATTGAAAGGGACCATCTTGGGGGGACAAAGTTCCGTATGAAGTTCGACTTTTTGTGAACTGAATCCGAGTTTCCAAAGAGCATGACAAGAATCCAACGAAAGTCAGTGCCTTAGCAGGACATTTGACCAATCCATCCTCCGTCCATACATATTTTTTCAGTAATTTATGCCGTGCATCGCGGTCCATGCATCGGATATTAATTACCTAAGAGTCTTTGGAAATAAATTTAGGAGTGTGTTTATTCGTAAAAAATTGGATGATTTAAAAAATATTTTTTTCTAAAAATGCTTGCTTGCAACACTTGCAAAAATTAATATAAACAATGAGTAATTTTGTTGTCAACAAAAACATTTAGATATAATTTGTTGTTAGTAATGGAACACTTTTCATAAACTAATTATTTCAAGCAAACAAGAGATTACTGTTAAGAAAACGTTTTTCATATCATTTTTTTGGGATACAAATGGAGCTTAATATTAGATTTATCTTCCCCTTCGTAAATTTATACTTTTTGAGCATATTACCCTCATACTTAATTTCTTTTGTAATATGACAAAAGTGTTTTTGCTCTTTTCTTAAAGAAGAGCTGTTTTTTTTTTAAAGGGATAATGCCACGAAAAACCTTAAACTTTACCCCCTATGACAGATTTACCCTAAACTTTTTTTTGTGACATAAAAAACCCCAAACTTTGCCATATGTGACACATTTACCCTAAAGTTTGCCTCATGTGACACATTTACCCTAAACTTTTTTTCTGTCACAAAAAACCCTAAACTATGCCACTTGTGACAATTTTATCTTGAACTATATTATTTATGACAAATTTACCCCAAAGTTTTTTGGGCTGAAAGGCATTTTCGTCATTTTCTATTTTTTTTTTTTTATTTTTTTATTGAAGTGGAAGCCGGCGATGCCATCCTCGCCGGCGTTGGGCGAGGGCCACCCGGGCCGGATCCGCTCGGGCGGCCCTCGCCGACGCCGGCGAGGGTCGCCCGCCCGATCCGACCTAGGCGACCCTCACGACGCCGACGAGGGCCGCCCGAGCCTCGTTGGGCGAGGGCGGCCCTTCGCCGGATCTAGCGGCCCTCGCCGGTGTCGGGCGAGGGTCGCCTAGGCCGATTGGGCGAGGGCGACCCTCACCAGCGTCCGGCAAGGGTGGCCCGAGCCGGATCTAGCCTGGGCGGCCCTCGCCCAACGCCGGCGAGGGTCACCCAAGCCTGGGCGGCCCTCGCCCGACGCCGGCAAGGGCTGCCCAGGCGACCCTCGCCGGACTCCGGCGCCGGCGAGGATGGCCTCACCGGCTTCCTCTTCAATAAAAAAAAAGAAAAAAAGAAAAAAATAGAAAATGACGAAAATGCCCTTCACCAAAAAAAAACTTTGGGGTAAATTTGTCATAAGTAATATAGTTCGAGGTAAAATTGTTACAAGTGGCATAGTTTATGGTTTTTGGTGGCAGAAAAAAAAAGTTTAGGGTAAATGTGTCACACGGGGTAAAGTTTGAGGTAAATGTGTCACACATAGCAAAATTTGGGGTTTTTTGTGTCACAAAAAAAAGTTTAGAGTAAATCTGTCACAGGGGGTAAAGTTTAGGGTTTTTCGTGGCATTAACCCTTTTTTAAATTCTTCTCAATGACGGAAAGTAGACATGAACTACAAAATTTAACATAAATTTGTAGTTCTAATTGATGTTCAATGTGATTTTAAGTATTTTTCTGTTCTCATAGTGAGGGAGAATTACACAAAGATATATTAAGCTATTATTTTAAATATTCAATTAACTTAGAAATTTCGATAAAGATTGATCTTTTGGAAAAAAGCTACTTGTCTTGTAAAAACAATGTGCATATTTTGTAATCATAGTGAACGTGAAAGAGAAGTGCACGCATGTCATACCAACAGGGAAAATGGCACAAATGTTTTATGAATTTTGATCCAATGTATAATGATGTCCCTAAACTTTAATATGATATTCAATATCGTATCTAAACTTTAAATTTATTCAATGTGGTCCATGAACTTTTGGTACATGTTTAATTTAATCCCTAAATTATATGAAAATGTGAAGTATTGTCTCTAAACTTAAACTAATAGAATGATAATATTGGATATTTTCATAAATTCTAAAAAGTAGATTGAACATGTATTAAAAGTTCATGGACCATATTGAACAAATTAAAAGTTCAGAAATGATAGTACACATAATGTTAAATTTTAGAGGCCATATTAAATAAATTAAATGTTCAAGGACAACATTACACATTAAATTAAAGTTCAGAGATTATTTGTGTAATTATTTCTTACCAATAAAAAAGAATGTTCCATCCTTACTGGGGAATTGGGCAACTAGATAATAAGGTAGGTACCCATCTATAAATTATGTATCCTTTTTTTTCTCAACAACCCTCTTTAGCACTAAATAAGAAAGAATTTTTGAAATATTAAAGAGAGAAAGGAATTAGTTATCCCTCCAGTTTAGGAATTTTTTCTCCTCCTTAGTAAAATAGACACTTAAAATTCCATGACATTGGAGGTCTTATTTTTCCCCAATATATACTCCATTATCGGACTAATTAAATTAGATCTTTTTTTTCCAAATTATACAAGCCATATTAGACAAGCAAGCACATCGCGACATAGTAGTAAGTGGTAATATTCCGGGTCGATTTTCCCGACCCGGCAATGAATAAGAGAACTAATTCCACCAACTTTATTTAAGCTCAGGTACTGTACTAACCCCAGTTTAGCTTTAGAAAATTTTGTTAGCATTATCTCATAAGCATATCATGGGAAAATCATCAGAAAAATCTTAAATCTATTGTAATTGTGTCAATTTAATCATAAACTTTTTTCTTTAGCTAATTCAGACTTAAATCTTTTATGATTGTGACAATTTAGTCCATTCAGCTCTAGTCGGCTCTAACTTGGACATTAACCGGTGACCGTTTGCCTGATGCTGACGTGAACAATAATTAATGATATTTTTTTTTTCTTTACTTTTTTTTTTTTCCCTTTCCTTCCTTCTCTTTTTCACCTGACGAGGCCTATGAAGTCCTCGCCAACTATTGGCGAAAACTGACCATTTCATGAGAATGAAAACATAATCAAATGTCTAAAAGATGACGCCACCGTTGAATCCGGAAGAAAACCGATTTCTCGTGCTAATCCGTTTCCCTAATCTCACGACATAGATTGGAATTCTTGTGCGCTGTACAAGAAGAGTGAGAGGACCGGCGTTATGTCAAAACCTTCATCATTATTTTGGTACGTTCATCGATCGAAATTGATTGAAGATCGTTGGTGTTGTCTATTTCTTGAAGACAAGCAACATCGTGTAGCTCCCCCTTGTTCGTAGTCAATGGTCTACCTGATTAATGTCCGAAACAATGATTGAATCATAGGATTAGTTTTCCACCACTATCAAAAATTCTAGTTCGTCCGCAATTTATATTATAACAGTGCGCAACAAAATACCCTAATAAGCTTAAGTTCATCGGATATATAACCTTTTCTTCGATATTAAGTGAGAATATATTTTAGAAGATCATAATATATAAATAAATAAATATATATATATATATATATAAATTGAATCCTTTCTTTGATATTAAGTGAGAATATGATTAGAAGATCATAAGAAGCTTACATGATCTTAACTTATTAATGGTTGTCGCGTTAAAAGTGGTAGAGCCTCTGCCGATGCTTTTGCTTCCGGTGATTATGTTCTTGCTAATACGATCACCGGTGAACGTAATGTTCTCCAATTTTGATCCAAATTCGACATTCTCATTAAAAGTACTGGCCTTGATATAGATGATGTACCTAGTAGTGTCAGATGGCTCTGGTTGAAGCTCGCATTGCCCACACTAGCGATCAAATTGTGTCAACTTCAAAATGTTTGCAGCCCTTGCGGTTGAACGACATATTGAACAGTTTGATTGGATTCTTTAGACATTGATACCTAAATTTCCCGCTTAAAAACCTTTCATGCATGACAAATGTACATTATCTACACGGAGTAGATGTTATATTTGTTCTAGTTGTATTATTCAACATTTAGGTATAGCTCTATTTTTCTCATGCATATTCTCGTGACTTTCCGCAAGGTCAACCATCAAGGATAAGTTAATAGATTACTCGGCGGGCTCCAACTGTTACTAAGCATGAGCCTCGCCTTCTTTCTCTCTCTCGGTAGGTTCAGATGGGAAGGGGGCGCATAAGAATCAAAAGAGGAAATAAGCGAAGCAGCCGAAAGGAGCTTCGCGCGATGAAAATAGGTAACGGAGGTACTGTGCACGAAAGGCCTTTGAGTCGAAATGGAGCTCCACGTCGGAAGATCGTTCGTTGAGTCGCTCAAGGGCTCCTGTACTTAAGCAGGATTCTCTTGTCGAAATCATCCGCGGACCCCAAGGCTAACAACATTTTGCTCAACGATGACGTGAACCCGAAGATATCGGACTTTCAAGGCAGACACCGACAGACTTGCAGGAAATATTGTGGAAACATTGTCTGCGGCTACTATGTCTTTTTCTATTTGTTCTATGAGTTCTTAATAAATTCTGCACTAATCACATCTTTCCTTATATGAAAACAGTGGATACATGACCCCTAAATATGCAATGAGAGGAGTTATTTGAATGATGTCAGGTGTTTTGAGCTTTGAGATTCTCATGCAAGATATAATTAGAGGAAGAAAGGATGAGAAAAATATTAGGTACCATTGTGATGCCATCATGTCAAAATCCGAATCCATTTACTAGGCCACACATGTCGTTTGGGCACACCGTGTCAAAAGCCCTCCTAATTTCAATTTCAAATAGACTCTCTCTCTCTCACACACACATTTCATGCTCTCTCTCTCTCTCTCTCTCTCTCTCTCTCTCTCTCTCTCTCTCTCTCTCTCTCTCTCTCTCTCTCTCTCTCTCTCTCTCTCTCTCTCTCTCTCTCGTCTTGCCCATTTGAAATTGAAATTAGGAGGGCTTCTAACACGGTGGGTTTGGGCAACATGTGTTGCCTCATGAATGTACTTAGATTTTGATATGATGGCATCACAATGATACCTAATATTTTCTTTCAAAGAATAGCCGCCATGTGAGAGACATGGTCAGACCCTGCTTGAGCTTGTATGTCCCTTGTGATTGCTCTTGATTTCCTTCTTGATATGGAAGTTATGATTGTAGTCTTTTTCTAACATTATCAAACTGCTTCAATACAACAGTCATGGATATATGGACTTAGGGTCGAGCGCTAGAATTGATGGAGGCTTCGCTTGGGCACTTGATAGAGCGTCATTCGTAGCATTGATGACTATTGGCTTGATCACATTTGACATGTGGCTCACGATGTAATTAGCCATATATTTTGCGGTTCTTCAAGCAACCTTTTCATAATCAACATCATATTGGGATTTGGTGCAACATCCCCTAAAGGTTCTTTATTGAGGTGCCCTAAAAGATGGACATCTCCCAATCGGTTACCATCCGCCACTCTTTTGGCAATTGAGGAATCAGAATGTACAATAACCTCATTGATAGTTTATGGTAATGGGTTGTTGTTGCCAACAACAATGTTGGACACTTGTTGATTTCTACTTCTTGCCATCATAGTCTCCTTGAATCAAGGGAAAGTGTCCCACTTCACCAAAAAGTCAACGGTGAAATACCTTTTAAAATATGGATCAAAGTGAATCTATTAAGGTTTCAGAAAGGGTCCTTTGTTAGTAAATGACAAGAAAATTAAAAGTATAAAAACCAGAGACTATCTTGTCCAATATAAATTGTGGGAAGTAAAAATAATCATAAAGTTTGTGATGGGAGATATAAAGAGTAAGCTTGGGCAATCTATAGCCCCCAAGCAACGGTTACATATATGATAAATTGATTCACTTGATGGTTACATGAACTCTACTACCGATGATTACTTGATGGTTACATCAATTTTGCTACGTTGACTGTTACTTGACTACATCGGCTCCACTAACTTGATTATTACCTCTTTGACCATTGCGTTCGATATTATCAACTCCATTACTTGATGGCTATGCTGTTGCCGCGTTCCTTGTTGGTTACCTCTTTGTCAATTGCACATGAGACTATCGATAGAATAATCAACAATTTTTGTGTGTCAAATGTAGGTAAATATCAATATTATGATTTATCCAGTCAAATCTTTCCTGGATATACCATTTCTAGATCTTGGCAAAAAAACTATTATCCAATGTACACTTTGCCTTTAGAAATGCATGTTCATCCCTAATCAAGAAAGTAAATGTTGGAAATATCAAAGAGAGAAGGGAATTAACTTCATGACATTACCTGCCAACCATTGCCTTCATTGTAGAGAATTTCTCTTTCCCTCGAAAACACGCTCTAAAATTTTCCTTTGATCAACTAAAATGGACCTCTAACATAGAATTATTTTCCGAATTAGACTCACCCGTATTAAGAAAGCCCGTCCCGATATAGTAGTGACAATCTGGATTGCCTTTTTTTTTTTTTTTCAATGCCGACATGGTAATGAATATGATCGATTTCAAATGAAAAAGAAGAAGAAGAGAGAAGTAATTGCACAAGCTTTGATTAGGCTCATGTGCTACCTACCAACCCCAGTTTGGCTTTAGCAGATTTGTGGCATTTGGCCAACCCTACGGTCTTCACCTGAACTCCATCCTTGAAACATTTGTTTGGTACGAGAGAATTGTCGATTGCTGTTTCTCAATTTTCGCTCGGTTCTCATCGATTCTTGGCATTGAAGGTTTGTCAATGGCCTCTCTCTCTATCTCGAGTTGACGCACCAAAAATTCAATCTTTTTTCCGATTGTTGGCAAAAAGATTGACAAGGAAATGGAATTTAGATCGATGCTTAGATGTCTTAAAAAACCTTAAAAAGAATTACTGTTTTTTAGATATCTCAACTATAACATGAAGTTTTTCATCCACCCTTTTGCTTAATTTTTGAAGTGAATTAGGGCTTAATCGAGGGCCGTCGCATATTTGGTGAACTTTTAAGTTTATAAAAAGGGTTGGTCACATCATCTGTTTGTCCTATCTGAGTAAATGAGATCAGATTGTGATTGGAGTCTCTTTTGCAAGAATCATGAAGAGTATTCTTGGAGGTTACAATTAGAATAGGGTTTATAGCATTACCTAAGGACACGACTAAATTAGGGCAAAGCAACTCTTGCAACATTCGCAATCATTTCACCCAAAATCATATTTTGGGTTTGCTAGGCTACTACAGTGGTGATTGATCGAGCGAGCGAGCGAGCTGTGGATTGAATTTGCAAGCAAAAGATCACAGGTATGATTTCTTGATCCATTCTCCATCTCGAAATATCTAGGTTTACTGCAAATTATGAGTTTGGGACTTAGGCATATGGTCGGGTCTTGAGCTATCCATTCCTATCATGGTGGAGCGAAAAATGGCGGGCTTGTCTAACGGGCCGCGAGCATATAGGCTAAATCTGTAATTTTATATTGAGTATCCTTTAGAATGCGTGATTTATAATTCGCCAACTCTTGCAATACATTCTTTCGTTCACAAACTTTACCTCATAAATGAAGCATGTGCACCGGAATAAATGATAGTAATTAGTCAAGTCGAAAAGTTTTACATTTGGTCATGGAAAAAAAAAAAAGTACCATAAAGAAATTGGCAGATAAACGAAGGGTCCCACGACAAATTAACTCCCAATGCTTGCGCACCAAGTTCATAAAAAAGAAAAAAAGGCAAATTTCGAATTTTTTTTTTTTAAATTGTCGAATTAATGTCTTAAAATTAAAATTAAAATCCCCCCATCTCCCCCCAACACAAAATCCCCTCCTCCACAATCTTGGTCGTCCGTACCGCAATTGATGGTGCGCTCGCCCAGCACTACAAACATATGGCATCGCCTCTGGCCAATCAGATCCCGCCACGTAGAAACCAAACTCTTTTAATCCGCTTTTTATATAAAATTCCGGCACCGCCACCTCAGAGCGCGACGCCATTTTGACTCTCTCTCCCTCTGTGCTTCGCTCGTTGAATGCTGACGAATCGTGCGACGATTCTCGGAGATCATCCGGCGCGCCGATTCGAAGGAGACGACCATGGCTAGCCGGAGTACACTCCCTCCTCCCTCTCTTCCTCTTTCTGCTCCGTTCTAGGGTTTCGGGTCTTCTTGATTGCTTTCCGTTTTTGGGTTTTCTTTGGGGGGGGTTTCCTTGCGGATTTGGTGGTTGCCTGCTGGTTCTCTTTCCTAGTTGATGCTTCGCGGTTTCTGGCTTCTGGGTTTTCTTCCCTCCGCGGTTTTCTTTCGAATGTGCAGCGTCCCTCGGGGGTATCTGTTTGCGGGGAATGATGGGTCTGTTCCCGCGGGAACGATGCTGTGAATGACCGCCATGGTTCTTTGATTAGTTTTTGTTGTCAGTCCAGCTTCATAGGGGTCTCTTTGTTTGTTAGAGGTTGTGGGGTAGGGTAGGGTAGGGGGGTCTAGACTAGCAGGGGAGCTGCCGCGGTTTCTGGTCCTTCCTCGAGGCTTCTTGATTGCGGCGTGATTTGTAATTTAGATGCTGAATTGTGTGCAGGGACGAGTGAGGGATCGCTAGAGCAGCTGACTTGATTGATCATGGGCGATATGGGCCCTGACCTCGAAGTTCGGGTCAAATCGGGGGCTCCGATGGGCGGACCAGAGGCTCCGCTGAATGCATCGGTCGGCAAGGAGAACGGAACTGCCGTTCCCCAGGATTCCGAAGCTAAAACGATATGCTGTTTGAGTAACTGCGAGGACCGCGACTTTGGCATAGAGAGGTTGCATGATGCGAGAATGCTTGATGGGGACAGGAATTCTGATGTCGATATAATTAATCGCAAAAATCCGACCAAAGAAGGCCCATTTGAAGGTGGCCATGGGGACACGACTGAACATTCTAGTTCATTCGGTGATACATCATCTGGCTTTGAGAATGATTTAGCTACGAGTGATGGTGAAGTTGAGTCACAGTATCTTGATGGCAATATGCCAGGATTACTTTATCCTGGACAGAGTGAACTCTATCCAACAAGGTACTGCGTACTGAATCTTTGAAAAGTCTTGGATACTTGTTGATTATTCTGTGGGCTCTTCTTGTGATTAGATTTCCTTGTTTTTTGCCCTGATCCTTCACCTTTTTCATTGAAATGCATAATCATTGACTTTACTTTTCACAGCCCTTTTGGATTTGTAATTAGAGCTAGATGAAGATGCTTTATTAGCTTTTTCCCGCTGTACTCGGTTTTACGATAACCCCCCTGAAACCCCAGTAGATGCTCTGCATCAAGCTTGTTTGTCACTTGATGTATCTAGTTCAATGGTTCAAGCTGTTGCAGATGTTTGTTTTGTGAATCTGCTACTATTGGGCTTGAGTTGATTGACATTATAATCTTTATGCAATAATTATAGTCTAGATTAGCCACTCATAGGGTGGATGGTATCCAAGCAAGTTGGCAACATAAACCTGCCCTTGACTTGTTTTACTTGGCTAAGATTTAAGTTCATCTAGGATAAAGGAAACCAATATTATCTGATTGCAGTATTGGAATGGAATTTATTGTCCTAATATGTTGGTTCTATTTATTGAACTTCATATTCATCTTTATTTCCGAGAAGTTAAGATGCCACAATGGTCTTGCTGTCTGAGAATGATTGCTTTGAAGCTTATTGGTTCCTTTAACTTGGATAACCAGAAAGTACATTATTCTATTAGTGAAGATAGATAGCCCTTTAACTTTTTTCTTGATTCTTAGACTGGAAACTGAAAGTATGGTAATGATAGAAGGCATGTTGGCATCTTGTCGTTGATAATCTTTGCCCTTACACCTAGATCTAGAGGAACTCTCCCTATGGCGCATCCTGTAGCTGTGAAACAAATTGATTTTGTGTAGTAGGGCCTTTAGTCCTGTCATTTGAATGAAGAGGACTAGATAGGAAAATAATTGCTTGTAAAAATAGGATAAGTTGCCGTAATGCCACTCCGAAGAAAAGGATATCACGTGAATTATCCTTCAAGAAAATTATGTTTTCCTCTAATATGATTTCTTGAAGCTCATTAATTATACATATGAGGCCTATGGAAGGCGATTTTTCTTGACCATTCCCACGTTGGTAGGTTGTTGAATAACAGACAAAAACGTGATATTTCGCATGGGGGCTCTGATTGCATCCTGGGTTGTACACTAATATCCAGAGAATGCTTCTTAGGCTAAGGCCTTTTTGCATTTTCTTATTCTGTGGCTAAACTTAAAATGGTGAGGCAGTTCGTCATATTGTTTTTGCTGTTGTGCTTGAGAGGAGTGGGAGAGGAAAAGAAGGGGAGAAAATGCACAAAATTTCGAATTTTTTCTCATCTCCACATCACAGTTCCTGTTCACCTAAGCTTTCATCCTGCCCCCCCCCCCTTTTTCCTCCCCTCCCTTGTCCATACACAGCATTGGTGTACACCATGTGCTGATTACTTAAATTCATGGCAGGAGATTTTTAACATTCACAGGCTGTTGGTAATTTCCCTTAATATATATGAAATAAAAGGTTAGAAATGTTATTGATTGTGTTGCTTACATTATTAATTCATAGAAGGAACATACCGAACTGGTTAGGGTACAGTTGTTTTCTTCAGCAAGTGTCTGACTAATGCATTCGTCTTTATTCTTGTCACCCTTTACAGGAAAAAGCTGACAGATCAATGGAGAAGGTTTATACAGCCTCTTAGGTGGCGATGTAAATGGATGGAACTGCAGATTAATGAGTTGAACTCCCAAGCACGAAAGTATGATAGGAAACTGGCAGAGTACAACCAAAAGAAGGAACTTAATTTTGAAAGACCAGAATCACAAGATTTCAATTCAAAGTCACTTGCATTTTCTGGTCAACTCTCAAGAGAGAAAGCCATGATGAGGAGAAAAAGAAAAAGAGTTGAAGAGACACAGGATATAGCATCATATATGTCACAGCATAACTTGTTCTCCTATTTCCGTACATTTAATCCTTCTGATCGCGCAGATAAAAAGTCCCGTGCGGATCATATTCCTATGGAAGTCCGTTGTGGCAATCAAGGTAAGATGTTAAATCACTTTCTTTTTTATGCCTGTTGAGTACCAAATAAGTTAATTGCATGATATCTGGGCACTTTGTCCTTACTTTTTTTTGGGTGCAGATCATTCTTTAGAATGTGAGTGATAGGTTCGTTATCATATTCTGACTTGGTAGCTGTAAGGCTCTGCTAATAAAAGCGGGAAATGATATGAAAGGGTGTATATATACTTTTTTGTGCCCTTGGTAGTGCATAATTGTTATTTTGGGGTGATTAGGATCGAAGTGATTTTACTTTTTAACTTTTGACTTTTTATAGATTTCACAACACTCACATTTTGAATTTTATTTAACATGAAACACTTACCTTGCAAAACATGAGGAAAGTTGTTTGCAATGAAAAATACAAGTGTGGTTTGCTGAGGGAAAGTCATACATTGAATTATAGGTAGCTAACAACACCAAACAGGTCAAATTTGAGGCCGGATAACCCTTATACAGTTGATAAACACATCTTTTCCATCTAGGAAGATATTCGTAGCTGGTGATTTTTTCTTCTGTTTAGCCTCCTCGCTTGCTCTTCGTCATATAAGATCAAAATTAGGTGGTTGAGGCACTTGCTTCGATCCTTGCCTATCAAGTTCATCTATTCCCTTTTGGTGGATAGTGAATTTATATTATCACTCAATTATATCCTTTTCCCCTTTATTTTAGATTGAATTTTCAAGGTAGCAGTTTGTTCTGATTCCTCATATCAGAACTATTGGTCTGACATGCTCTTGTAAATCATTTTCTATGAAAAAAGTACTTTTCTTGAATAATTTCTGTAATTTCTATAAGGAAAGAATGCTTGGATGTCTCTTGCTTCCAACATTTCTTTTTTGGTTCAGTTACTTTGCCTCACCTACTAGTAAATGGTCTAGTTTTAAGAGTCTTGTATATATGCTTTATCTTCTACCAGAATATTATCTGCAGTAAATGAGGCATGTCCAAATGTAGGCAAATATTAGGAAGAGACATGGCGATAGCTTTCAAGTCATTTTGCAATGGAAAAACATATGATAAAGAATGATCTCATTTTCTACAAAAGCAATATCAGTGAACTCACAGCGAGAGCACTCATACACAGACTCTAGGTGGTCATATACACCAGGAAAGGATCTCAATGAAAGTGACATTAGGATTTAGGAGAGCCATGAATTTTGCTATCAAAAAGAAAATGGAGGCCACAAAGATAATTTGAGATACTACTGCCTAGTACAGGAGTGTACGCGGAAAACTATACAAGCATGGCCATTTAGTGTTGCTTACCCTATAAGACTTATTCCATAGGAGCTTTACTAACTAGTCATATTTCTGGATTTTGGTCCTTAATCTTGAATGGGGAGTGAATGGGGAGCAACCTAAATGCCAGGTCTGGAAGTGAAGCTTTTGTTGAAATATGTTAGCAGTGAGTGTATTCTTATGCACTTATGATTTATCTTCATCTATCATACCTAATATCCTGAAGGAAAAAGAAGACTCTTCTTAGAAAGATACCAGATATCCCCTTGTAGAATGCATAGTTTGGAATGAGCGCTCCAATTTGTGGCATTCTAGAGATCAAAGCACTCAATTGACGCTTCCAGTTTTCCTATATGGAATTTGTCCTCGTACATTCATGAAATCTCTTTCAATGAGATTCATGTCTAGTAATAAACCTAATAAAAAATTTTGTGATTTTAGTATGTCATGAAGTCCTTTTGTTATGATTCAGTTTTCCCTACATGATTTGGAAAAGCATATTCTGACCGTACCACAGTTCCAATTATGGATGTTCTGCATTCTGTTTCATCTCATGCGGCGCATGATCCACACTCTAAATAATGTTGTGTGTTTATCTTGGTGGAAGACTTGAGTGTTTAATTTTTGATGCATTCAGTGAATTATAGCAATGAAATTATAGTTCTAATTTAATGTAATGCTACCTATATTGTGGTCTTTAATGGAGTTGCTGCACTGTAATGTCAATTTACCTGAGAAGTTGGCGTTCGAGATAATTTGCATTAAGCATTATATTCCAAAGGCTTTCTTGTTCAAGTTCTTTTTTATCTGATGAATGTTTCCCTTATGTCTTTTGGGTAATAGGTGATAGTATTGGTGATTCACTTGATTTTGGAGATGGGGCAAATTCCTTGGAGCAAATATTTGCTAAGATTGAGACAGCAAAGTCTGACATATGCAAATTGAAAGCACGAATGGATAAGGTGTTAAGTGAAAATCCTGGAAAGTTCTCTTCAGTCAATAGGTTGAGCATGCTACCACCAAAAGATGAGTTGACCAGCTCTGATAAAAAACAGGCATCTCATCATGGGAATGAACTTGGATCTTCTTGTAAATCTGTTTATACGACGTCTCTGCAAGTATTGAACCACAATGTAGATGATATACTTCTGCCTGAAACTGCAAATTCACCTCTCGGAGAGGCAGTTCCTTTGCCCGATATAATTGAGAGCACGAATCAGACATCTACAGGGGTTTCTCGTGATAATGTAAGTGATTATGGCTTGTGTTTTATTTAACCTGTATAGTTGGTTCTTTTTAAAAATCCAAATGAAAAGCCATTAGTTTTAGTCCTTTTAGGTGCAGTTCTTGGATGTTTTTAATTCTCCCAAGTTCTACTGTTGATATGGATTTGTATTTTACTGCATGTTTAATTAGGAGAACTAGTAATGGCAAATAAGAGGAATAATCCTTGTCCAAATGAATTCAATCCTTCTTATACTCTCTCTCTCTCTCTCTCTCTCTTCATTATTGCTTTTTTATTTTGACTTTTAAGTTGATTAGCAGAATATGATCTGTATGTTGAGTCTATCTGGCTTTAGTATTTCTGGTAGAAAAGTGAAATGACTTTCTTCGCATTTTCAGACTGAGGAACTGACGAATGAGCAGGCAGTGAAGGGAGCATTATTTGATTTAAAAGAGTTCAGCAATCAGCTTAGGGAGAAGAAGCCTGAGGAACCATTGGAGCTGCACGAAACTGAAACCGACTCTCTGCTTTCGCCTTTGAAATCTGAAACCAATTCTCTTGGAAAAGGATCTAGTTTGAAATCTCCACCAATTTGCAAAACCTATGTACGTAGCAAACGGAGGAGGCGAAGTCGGCGAGCAGCTATGCGTCGATGGAGCCGGAGATCCTCAGGTTAGGTGAGGCTGTGGATAGTTGTAACAGTTGGAGGAGAAGTGTTTGTGAGAGAGGAAGGATAGTTTATATAGTTTCTACTTCTGAAAAGTTGAGTTGTATAGATCTGCGTGTTCTAATTGTACATTCTCTGTTCATCCTCTCCCTCTTCCCCTATGGATTTTATATGCTCTGGTGGAACTGGAAACACTTTACTGTTCATTTGGAAGATGAACATGAATTAAATAGGTCTCATTTTTCTTCACCCGGAGCATTATCTCCCCTTTTTACATTTCGGGGTTCAAAATGGTTTGATTGAAGTTCCGTCTTATAATTTTTACCATCATTGATGATTTTTTTGTGATGCTAGGATATTTTTACTTAGTTGAGCTAGCTATATTTAATCTTTGAACTATCTAAACCCGTTGGAGTCGGTGCATTAATTGCTTTCACCTGGGTTTCGTCTGGATTACGCTCTTGTAAGTTGATATGCACTTTTGTGCATTTCAAATCTGAGGCTTGAGCTGTTAACGTTGTATGCTGTTCATTTGAGTATTTTCTGGATATATCAGCAGGAAACGTTCTGGAAAGCAGCAGTGCTTGCAGATTATGATTACCTCATGAGTGATTTATTACCGGTACATTTGAAAATGACACTCAGAAAAATTCCCAATCGAGAACTTCTCTTGTTTATTTTTAGGCACACATGCATTTGAGTTCCTTAATATTGCGACTATGGGTGGGTTAGAGACTTGGGGATGGTTCTTCGAGACAGCTTCACGGTGATGAGGGCTAAAACAGTGGCCGATGGCACGAAAATGACATCGGGGATGGCCTTTATAAGCTTCAGCTGCGGCACATTCTCTCCAGCCCTCTTGGCCGCCATGGCCACCGGTGGCGTTACAATGCCGGTGATGACCGTGTAGTCATCTGACTTACTGACAGTGACACTCTGGGTCATGAAATTAACGAAGATCCTCTTTTTCTTTGTAGCCTTGGCTGCTCCTGTCCACTCTTTAAAGCATTCCTGCACGATGTTACGTATGCGTCAGTAGCTTAAACCAGCAGCCTTTTGCCTGTGCTGTACAGTTCGGAAGGCTGAGAGGATGAACAGAAATCTAGTGAACATTATAAATATCTAAGCATGCTTTATTGATAAATGATGTTATGTCATGCACGCGTAGCTCTCTTGGGACGATTCCGTACCTCTATATGGCCTTGCGGCGGAACATCCACATGTTTGCCGGGCAACGCCGAGTTGAAAGTGCTGCATAGGTTTGATGTTTTGAGCTCCTGCAGGACTGATTTTAATCGTTTCTACTTTCTACATAGAGAAGATGACCTTACTTGAACATGTCGAGAACAGCAATCTGGAATGCCTCGAAGTTCCTGATGTCCTTCTGGACGAATTGCCGATAAAGCGCTCCCATAAGAAATCCAGACAATTCCGACGGCGGCTGTGGCCCTCCTGTAAGGAAATATAGGAAAAGAGAGAAAGCTCGGAGGGTGAACTCGAATCATTTCTTATTAACAGCACCTGTAAAATCTTGTCTAGAATTGAGCTGTAATGGCAAAAGATGGCAAGAGTAGAGTACCCATGATAAGAAAGAACGAAGTTAAGTAGTGATCAATGAAAGAGGACATCAAGTTAATGGTTTGAAAAGCCATAATCGATGAAAGATCTGCTCATCAATGGAACAAGATCACTTACCTTTCCCCATGAAGCTCATGAACATCCCCATTGTTGCAGAATACCTTAGAGATGGCGAGGATTTGTGGACATTTTATATACGTTAGAAAAGAAGAAGGGAATGGCTTGTTGTTATGGTCGATGATTTGAAGCAAAGTATCCTTTCGTCCAGAGTCCCAATCCTCAAGTTTGCTGAGAGAGGGAGAGAGAGAGGCTTCTCATGCGTCCATATTCTGATTCTTGACTTGAGACTTCCTTTTCATTGTGTGAGAGAGAAGGGGAGAGGATTGCCCGTGACTGCTAAAACTACAGTGAAAACATTATTTACAGTGTAGAGAAGTTTTGCCTAATTTGCAATGTGTTCCCTCAACTTTAATTAAATATTGAATATCGTTTTTAAATTTTTAATTTGTTCAATATGATTTTTGAACTTTTGATATATGATCAATTTAGTTTATGAACTATATGATAATATTCAATTTTCAAGCATGGATGTTGTTTGGGTGAGCTTCGGGATGTGGAAGGGAAGAAGAAGAGAAGAATAGAGCAATAAAAAAGAATAGAAAAAAAGAAGAAGAAGAAAAAAAGTGGAAAACGATAAAAAAAAAAGAAGGTGGGAAGGGATTTGGGCTTGCTTGTTGTGGGCTAGGTTTTTTAGGGTTTAGGCCCGAAATTGGAATGGGTTGTTTTAAGATTTTCGTGGGCCAATGGGATTAATTCAAAGTGGGCCTTAGAACAGCTCGTTTTTCTGTCCAACCCGGACCGATAGAGTGTGGGTCTGTTTAGTTGGCCTGGGTCTCTTGACCCGGTTCGATCTCCTTTTATTTCCCACTATTGTTCTAGAAATGAAATATAAAAATTTTTTCCCTTTAATTTCTATTCCAAAACTACTTCTGAAGTTAAAATTTATTTCAAAAATTGAGAAATTAAATTACATTACCAAATAGATTTTTGTTCCA
This sequence comes from Corymbia maculata, assembly GCA_014182735.1. Lineage (NCBI taxonomy): Eukaryota > Viridiplantae > Streptophyta > Magnoliopsida > Myrtales > Myrtaceae > Corymbia > Corymbia maculata. The sequence continues at coordinate 13,565,989 of CM024686.1, forward strand.
AGTTTCTTTTGGGAACATAAAAATAGAAAGGGAAAATGTCATCAATAACCTCAAACTTTGCCTAATGTGACAAATTTATGTCAAACTTTTTTTGTGACATAAAAAACTTCAAACTCGACTCATGTAGCACATTTACAATAATTTTTTTTCTGTGACACAAAAATCATAAACTTTGCCAATTATGACACATTTATCCCAAACTATTTTGCAACACAAAAAACTCCAAATTCGAACCTATGTAACACATTTACTTCAAACACTTTGGCCGAAAGGCATTTTCATCTTTTACTTTTACTTTTTTTTTCTTTTTCTGTTTTTGTAATGAATTTCTTAATGGATCTTACCATTATATGTATGGTGATTGATATGGCATATACCTGGAACAAAATTTAAAATATGAACGTCAATTCTTCTGAACCTCTAGTCCTCCCATTTGTGTGTACTTAAGTTTTGAGCATGTTTCAATTAGCAACAATCAAATGTACCGTATAATTTTTCATTCTTTGGAAAATAGCACGACTTGTCAAGATCGCACTGATGATCACACTCGAGCCCGGCACGTCATTCACACCATACTCTTCACTATCTCATACTTGTGTTCTGAAGGTAGGATCGAGTAAAGTAATATGAATGAGAGGGAGTCCAATCAAGATCAGATAGGATAATCAACAGGGCATACCAGGGAGCACGCCGGCATAAACGTCGGCGTTCTCAATGAGTTCAGCGATTGAGAGAGCTGCAACTGCCTCATCCCTACTATTCCCAGGGAGGGATGAGGAAGGGTACATGTTAGACCCTGAAACGTAAACAGAGTTAAAAGTAACAATATATAGCTCATTAATTTTCCCGATCTCTTAATGAAAATTCACCGATACATTCGAATCTCGTAAGCTTATGTGGCTGTCATGTGATATCTGTTATCATCTTAACACTCATGCTGTAGTCTAGGGCTCTTCTGATTGTTTCGGCACTGTCGTGGCGCGGGGAGTCAAAAAGAGACACGGTCCAATGAATTCCCAGGGGCAGCCGCGACTCTCTTTGGTGCCAGATGGCAGGCTACGGCCAGTGATCTCAGTCTACGTTCCGTATACTTCTCGAATATGGCATGTACCTTCTTGTTTGTTGTGTGTCCAACTGAGTATCTGCGCAAAATTATGACCACCGAGTGTTTGCAGACACAAATTGCAGGTTTCTCATCTCATTGTTGGCTCACAATATGCATCTTCCCAGCACTAGCAATGTATGCGAGCGCGGTCCTTTTGGTGGTAGGGTTAAACGGAAGAAAGGGAACTTCTTGGATTCCTGAGCATGCCTAACATGAGGAAGCAATGCAAAGCATACGAAGAACTTCAGGTGATTCGCAATAATAAGATACAAAAAGCAGCGATTTCTTTGACAGCAGCTGTAAATAAATTCTATGTAGATATTCAAAGATACCTCGCCAAGGTCTGCCAACATGTCAACCTTTGCTGCATCAATGGTGTCTTGGTTCTCCAGTTGAGAAGCTCTCGTTGCCAGGAGGACAACCATATCCCAGTCGACATCCTCAATGAAAATCTGTAATATTTCGACTTGTTCAAGTAATCTACTTTTTCAATGTAAGAACAAACTTGAGGTGGATCATCTTAACCTGTAATCGGGCATTGGGCTTGGTTGCATTGAATCTTTCATTAACTGGGTAGGCTTTACACATACTTTATGAGTTCCCGCTGGGATATAAAACAACGTGGTATAACCATGTTCTATTGCCTTTTACTGTAAGATTCTTTGGTTTCTAGGACATGGCGGAGAAGAAACCGCTTAAATGTGCGCACCAAAAAGAAAACATTGCTTCCCAATTTCAATTCACTTCATATATGTTAGAAGCAAAAAACTAGCTCAGGCACATGACCTCAATCAAGCTTTTGTCCACTGAGAGCTTGTTAAGGGTCAATTTGTGCCGGTCTTATCGCTGCAGAGAACATTCATTCCAGCCATTTCTTAAATGGCAGTCATTCTCTTCGTTATGTTACCCTGTGCAGCGAAAACAACTTCAACGGCCTAGATCCATTGTGATAGCCAGTGTGAGCCAATAGCCATCAACTGAAGAACAGTTGGGCATGGCGACTGGATTTCGCCGATGAGTAGGACACTTAAATTATTGATGCCGACACAGCAACTCCTTTTCTGAATGCCGTATATCACAATTATCTTGATGAATATCCCCATAGCGATGGAGCAAATGCAGAAGTTAACTATCGCCGTCAATACCTGAAACAGAAAGCCAAGATATGAGAATCTCCATGAAGATTATAATGGCTCATAGTACCAGAACAAGGGCAACTAGCAATGGCTACGGTAAATCGAGTTCTTTTAAGCGGAAAAAGGTTTGTTCAGACGGACCTGCTGCAAATAGCCAACATGTGCAGTACTCTCAACCCGATTTGCCACCTTCCCGAAGAAAGTGTGGATGCTGGTCGCGATGACAACCGCTCCAATTTCTCCTTGCTTACATGTTGAGCCCAAGTACACGCCATCGCCAGGATTTTCTGTCACAGGAAGTGTTTCTCTGGTAAGCGCAGACGCTACAGGTTCTACATTGCCAAAAGTCATTTTCTTGACCAGGAGTTACGTCGAAACAATTAGCAGATGCAAAAACCGTTCAATGAAGCTGAAAGATTTTACAGGAATCAACTAAACACACTAGAAGGATCGGCAAAAGCTTTGTGTAAAGCTCGCTGGTTGACGATTTACCATGATGATCTTCTATTTTGCTTGATCTAGGATTCAAGAATCGAGTGATCATACGCGCATATCAAAGCATCTCTTCAAAGATTGAATTACAACAGCGACATAGTAAAGGGCTGCTCATTCAACTATGTAAAGACGATTAGTTAGGCCGACGCAGAGGATCACCCTCGAGCAAACGCGCATTGGCGGGACGATGTGGCCTTGTTTTATGCTAACCATGTCTGCAGGAACTAACACCGAAGCTCGCTCCTTGCTCCATTTCCCATTCCGCCGGTCCTGAAAGAGCAGTGAAACGGTCGGAACAAGCCCATTGGTAGGAGCGTGACATCTACAGTGGTATTAGTGCAGCGGTGTCGACTGTAATTTTATGCGATATAGATGAAGAAACCTCGGCTTTCGGGGCCAACCGTGCCAATAGTGCTGCGGCTGCGTTACCGGCATTGTTTTGTTCAATGAAGCTGATGGTGGAATTTATAATGAGCAGGATCAATATGCCAGCAAAGTTCTGATGAATTGATTGTACAACGGCTAATTCAATTCTTGATCTTTTCGATTGTGTTAATTTATTTATGAGTGTTTTCATAATTTGTTAATTCAGTTATAAATTTTTCAATTGTGCCAATTTAGTCCTAAACTTTTTAAAAATTTGTTAATTTAGTCATAAATTTTTTAACGAATTACTAATGTAGTCATTAGATTAATTTTGGTCAGAAAAATTTGACATGAAGGTCCACTTATTGTCAGCCGTCCTATATGGTGCAGAGAAAATTGACTTGACATTTTTTTTACGTATTTTTTTATTTTTTTCTTCACATGGCCAGTGGTGCAAGGCCTCATGAGCCATCACTAGATTTGGTGAGACAAGGGCATTGTGGCCCTCGCCCAAGCGTTTGCTGGCCACAACAAGGGTTGTGACACCATCACTATGGCTAGATCCATCGAGGATTTCAAGGCCCTTGCTCGGGGGATGGCGGGGGTCATTGACCCTAGGCTAGTGGCTAACAGTTCCATTGGCCCTACGAAGAAAAAAAAAAGAAAAAAAAAGAAAAGAACTGAAATGAAAAGTAAAAGAAAAAATCAATAAAATATTCGGAAGATTTTTATGGAAAGCAAACAATTGTCCACGTTAAAACTAGTTGCACCACATAGGACAATCAATTCTGACTAGATCACTACATAATCAATTTTTTGCAAAAATTAACTTGAATAATTATATTGGCTATTCGTTAAAACGTTTAGGACTAAATTGGCAAATTTTCAAAAATTTATGACAAAATCGATATAATTGAAATGCTTATAACTAAATTGATTACCATGCAATAGATTTAAGACTTTTAGGACAATTTTCTCTAGATAGGCTTATTGTTTTTGCTTATTACTTGATTTAAATTTTGCGACAGATGCACTTCGAATTCTTTTTTAACTCGAAAATTCTAAAATTTTCACAATATATATCATTAAATTTTGACCGGAAAGCTTCCTTTTTCTTTTTTCTTTTTAAACCCGATCCTATACAAACAAGGTTAGGACATTAACATTCAGCTTGAAAAAGATAGGGAGGGAGACAATGAGTGGTGTGGTAAAGAAAACAAGGAGAAATTTTGAAATATTTTTGTTGTGAAAAAATTTAGAAAATTTTCCTCTCATATAAATAATTATCTTAGGTGGCGACTCAAAACGGCATAAGTGCAAATTTTTTAGTGTGATAGCATGGAAAATTGTCAATTTTCTCACCAGAAAATTTGAGTGAGCTCCCGTCGGCATTTCTTCTACTTAGTTTTTGTTCCCTAAAGAAAGAAAAATTAGAAAAAATCGGACATAAATGAGTTTTTCGCATGCTTCTTTTTCTTGGTGGAAGAAATCATTAGAATTACGTTTCCAAATCTCTAGAGAAAAGAACACATCATTTATACGCTCCACACACTTGTTCTTAACACAATGACTATAAATCATCATATAAAATCCCTCAATTTTATCCATTAAACTTGTTAGGGTTGCCGGCCAATCTAGTCAAGTCCTCCTTATGTTGCGTGCTCCCAACAATAAGCTGCTCTCAGCCTCAGGCGAGTCATGCCGCTTCCAAGTGACCCTCACCAGCTCCAGCTCATTGCAACCGATCAATTGAGGGAAATTTAGCCTGACTTTGGCCCCGTGCATCGAACATGGCCCGGTCCTCCCGCGGCATCTCGTAAGTCCCGAGCCACCTCCTTGCACCCTTTTTCTTCAGGTCCCGAACCTCTACCGCATAATTCCGCCACGGCCGTCTCTTCACTCCCGGGTAGTGAGACCCTCCGGGCAGTGCCGCATTTGCTTCGACGCGTCTGTACTCCACCACCAATTGCTCATCTAATGAGCTGGGGATTCTAACCCGACGGCGTCTTTCGGAGGGCCACAATTGATGTCCACATCGCCGTAATCATTCACTTCAAAGGACATTGTTGTCTCCAGCAACGAAGATGCGTCGGGGCTTGAATCTGGGCAATGAAATTGAACATTTTCAGTGATTTTCAGTGACTTTCGCTAGGGGTTTCGAACTTGTCATCGTCGTCGAGAAGATGCTGGCGAATGCACTCTGAAAGAGCAGCATCTGAGTCTGATGTTGCTGAACTTGTTGCGGACATGTTGATCTTGAATAGCAGAGAATAATGCGAGGATATGGGACTGATTTGGGTTTTGTGCGTGCTAAGCTGTTTTCGGGTGGCAACAGCTGACGCTTGACGGTATATATAATCAATTAAAGTCCTTTTCATATAAATATAGGATAGGATTAGGTAAAAAAATTTTTTTAACTCTTTTTTGAAATCGGTTCTTCATCTTTTTATCGAATTTTGTTAGATAGGTCACATGGTTGCCTTGTCTAATCATGTGGCGTCGAGGAGTAGGTCCCGGTTGGTCCATAAGCCTTTCCCCGACAACTTCACTTTTTTAAATACAGAATACGATGGCCATGATGACGCATTCATCATCAATTGGTCAAGAAATAATAAAAAAAAATGGTGAGTGTGGAATTACTATTCAAATTAAGACATGCGATGGGATTACAAATTAAGTTTAGTTTGTGAAAGTAATTTACCAAATGATATGTTAGATTGTGATTGGTTTTCGAATATAACTCACTCATTTAAAGCCCTCACATAATAAATTCATTTTGTAAATCAACTGCAGAAAATCTACCATGATGCAAATCTAGTAAGTATACCTGTTTTAAGTGAAGTGTCTAATGGGATCCCTTCATAAAATGGTGAAGGGCATCTCCCCTTAGTTTGTTTCCATGTCGTGTGTCCACTATACATGTGATTTTTCTCTTTCTCTTGGCTAAAATATCTTAAGATGAACATGACAAGAGTCCAAATAGAACATCTTTCTCCCTACGATCTAATATAGGAGAAGGAGAACCATCCAGAAAGTGAAAAATGAGACAGTCATGCCTCGATTCAAGGTCTTCATTAGGGTTATTATGAAATAACATGAAACTTGACGCATCTTGCAATTGAAGTCTAACTCAAAAATAAGAAATTATTAGAGAATCAATGAGACAATAATGATACCAAAAATTTACATGATTTGATATGAGTATCCATACATAATCCACAAGGAAAGCCAACCACCAAGAAATCCGCTATATATACAAAGTTTAAAATCACTCATTATTTCCCAATTCTAGATTACATTTAAAGAAAACCAATAAGTATTATCTTACAATTTCTCGAAGAGAAAAACTTAACATTTTTCTTTTTTGCTTCCAAGGACTAAAATCAAAATCTGCCTCTTATATTTATAATACTTGCATAAAAAAATAGGAAACTCCTTTTAATTGATTCAAACGAAAAATCCAACTCCAACACGGTTTTGTTTTTGTTGCTTCTAATGTTCGGTCAACCAAAAGTCAAATCAATACTGTCCTCATTTGAATCATATGGTCGGGGTTATGGATTGGGTTTTGTTAACGGATTTTAATTCGAGACATAATTTGACAGGAGCAAATCCTTCTGGCAACAACTTGATCTTCATGTCATGGGAGAATGATCTAGCGAAGAGGACTTCAAACGATATATCAATTGTTCTCCATACATATGTTGTTAATGTGATCATAAAAAGGAGTATAAAATTGTTCAAAAACTTCATTTTATCAAATGTTTGCCTCCAAGTTTGACTAAAGTCCCATAAGATTCTTTTAACTTTTTATCACCTAAAAAAGGTGCAATTACCAAAAATAGTAAGGCACACCTTATTTTGTCTCCCGTTTTCTTTTCTTCTTCTTTTTTTGTGAAAGAAATAATTAGCGCTCTATTTTCAAATCCCCAAAAAGCACAACTATTCTTTACTTGAAGTTAAATAATCAACTCCATATTTTGTTTTAATTTTGGATTTCCATTTACCATGATGGGTACTATGAAAATGGAATGAGAATCGATTTTGATTTATTTGTCTCAGATAATTTGCACTATCAAAATCAACTCTAGTTTATCAAGTAATTGATCGTGTGGAATGTTCCTTCGGCCTAACATCCATAGTACTTGAGGGCAGTACTAAGCCTTGAAGTATAAAAAAATGCACAATGTTAGGAAAAAGTAATAAAAATGTCATAAACCTATTCTATTTGTATTAATTAAATCATACAACTTTCAATTATATTAATTTAGTTCTAAATTTTTTCATGTTTTGCCAATTGAGTCTATTTGGTCAATTTTTGATGGGAAATTGCTAATGTGGACATTGGCTATCTTACATGATATAGTTGATATTAACATGAACATTTTTCTTTTAATTTTAAATAATTTTTTAAGAATTTTTTATTACCATTTTTTGAGCCTAAGGGTTGGCAAAGCTCATTGGCACTTGATAAGGGCTGCAAGCCCTCATTGCATTTGGGCATCATGGCCTTGCCAAGATTGGGTGAGGGACTACATGCCCTCGCGTTGGCCAACAAAGGCATCACGACCCTCACTCAGGCCCTCACAAGGTAAAGCTAGGGTGTCGCGGCCCTTACTGTGACAAATGAGGGCATCAAGTGAGTGTTGCAACACCCTCGCCCAATGTTGGCGAGGGTCCAATAAAAAAAAAGGAACGAAGAAAAGAAAAAGAAAAAGAAAAAATCAAAAAAAGTATTAAAAATATGTTCATGCCACATGTTAACGATTAGCAACTATGAAAAGATTGGAGAGTTTTATCACTAAAGTAGTATCAGTGCGATATGTTTTAAATTTTTTTGGTACTTTTTTTCCTCAGCTTTATTATATGTGCTTCCTTTGACATCTTTGTCAATCAAAATAAAAGAAAAATCATATTCTAGAGGTTTCATTTCGGAACCCAGGTCGAAGTTTCAATGCGACACGGCATTTGAAACCAGGGTGTTGACTTGAGATGCTGCACCACGCAGAAACATTTTTTCCTAATATCCTCCGACACTTGCGTAAAACGTTGTGTTCCTTCATGTCGAATCAAATCATCCGACATGAGAACCTTTTTCATTTCTATCTTGTTTATTATGTGATGATCATTCTTTTTTGTCCGTTTGTATAATGGATTTCAGTCATCTTTCGCGGTTGTCGGAGTTCAGCAGATTCTGATAAATGAAAAGCCATCTAAATCTATGACCATGCCGACAAGAGAAGCTACAATTACTGGATTAACACCTGTAATTAACGTAGCAATTTGTAATTAGCGGGTTTACGGGTGCAAGTTATAATCAATGATTAAACATGATTATTAGTCACACAAGAGTAAATAATGTCGCTCAAGTGTATTGAGTTATGCTTTTGAACGTGAAAATTGACTCCCAAGTTTACACGTTATTAGTCAAATTTGATATACTTTCAATCGGCTTACTTCAGTGATTGGGGAAATTTGAAGTGGATGTAAGGTTCGTTTATTTCGCAAAAAATAAATAATTTAGAAAATATTGCCCTAAAAATGATCGCTTATATCGCTTACAAAAATGAATAAATTAAAAAGATTAATTTTTTATGAAAATATTTAAGCACAAATTGTTATTGATAATAAAACATTTTGTATTGGCTAATTATCTTAAACGATACAAATGATCATTTTTAGAAAAAAATATTTTTCATCGCTTATATCGCTTACAAAAATGAATAAATTAAAAAGATTAATTTTTTTATGAAAATATTTAAGCACAAATTGTTATTGATAATAAAAAAATTTTGTATTGGCTAATTGTCTTAAACGATACAAATGATCATTTTTAGAAAAAAATATTTTTCAAAATATTTATAATTTAATGAAACAAACGGAGTATATAGTTTATTCTCATCTTTTGTGAACTTCAAGAATGTCATTATAATGGACACATCACGTTAAACTTGTATTATGGGTAACTCAAAACTTTGTCTATTCTGCACTCTAGTGTATCTAGAACAACTTAGAAAAGAAAAGAAAAGAAAAGCTATGAAGGTTGGTGTAGTGTGGTCAAATATGTGGATTGGAATCTAAGGTTCTAACTCCTTGCTTGCGAGACACCCAAATATATAAGTATTTAATATTATCAAATATCTATATAAAACATCAATGTATCTTTTCACTAATACACTCCAACTACAAGAACTCCAGCTTTTAGCGACGGAAAGACTAGTCGCCGCGTTCATCATTACGTCCCTTTCGCCAGGAGGTCGAATGTATTCCGCAAACGAGCAAACGAGATGCACGAATTTTGTCGGTAAAGAAGTCGAAAGCGTCCAACCTTTTCCCTGAGAAGTCTGACTTTCAGCGACGGAATTTAAGGAAAAGCAGTCAAACTATTAATGAGATGATATTTTCTAGACTATCCTAAAAGCTTTCCCGCTTTTATCTCCAAGGAAAAAGAAAAATATTGAGTTAACCTAAAAAAGCTTTCACACAAGGGTGCATCGGCAGGAATGATGTCGGCTAATTTTATACTAATTATGAACTTAGGAGTTTCTGTCTGGGTAATGTGTGAATTTGGTGTTTCATATTTGAAGATATATTCCAACCATATATCGACCAGCGTTCCTCGGGTGCTTCTTAAGCTCGTGTAGCTATGAAATGCTCAATTTACACCTCATTTGCTTTCACATATCGCCAAAAAAAGAAGAAAAAAAGTGTTGGTATATTGAAAACTGTGATGTTTTTGTCATTTTGCTTTGCTTGATAAGTGTTTTGGAGGCACTCTTTAAAATATCTATTTCAATTTGGCATCAAGCACTGATTTTTATGCTCTTGTTATTTTCTATAATGAGAATGAATTGTTGAGGGGTCGAAATTATTAATTAGTATATTTTTTTATAAGTTGATCATCAAATAGAATTTTCTTCTTGTGAAACTGGTCGTGTTTGAGACAAATGGCTGTCTTAGCACCAAACATATTGGAAAACGAAAGATATGCTCCATGTACCTAGTATCCTTCATTTTTTAGAAAAGATTAAGGAAAGAAATGTAGGGCCATTTTACATTCCATGTTGCCAAGAAAGAATCCTATATTTATATTTTGAGATAAATATCGTAGACATTAGATAAACCTTCGATCTATCAGTATTTGAGATAAGAGTATCCATAAGTAAGAATGCGACTGTTGCGAATTGATTTAAGATCTTGATCGAGCAAACCAAACGGTGCCATCGTTCCATTAGTTGATAACCATCATTCACTTAGCATTACTAGAAGCAAAATAATGGCAACAAGTACACAAAATAGTGACTCTTTACAGATTGGAGGGTTTGTATGGATAGGTTTATTTTTTTGCTTTTTACTTAATCTAAATTGCCCAACATATCCATTTTGAATCCTTTTAACCAGAAAAATCCAAAATTTTCACCATATTAATAGTGAAATGTGAGTTTTTGATAATCTTTTAAAATTTAATTAATATTATAAAATTTGATGGGAAAGAATATTTTTGTTAGTTTTCCTTGATCCTGTACAAACTAGGTCAGAACATTAATAGTCTTCTTGGAAATGATGGCGAGGGGGGATCATGGGAGGTGTGGTATTAAAAGGATAAAATTATAAAGTTTTGTTTTTGGAAAAATTTTAAAATTTGTTTTCTTTTTTTTTTCTTCACCTCTCAGAAAAACATAAAATCCCAATGCCCACCTTCTCTACACAGAGCATAAACGAACGCATTTCTTCTCATACAAATGATTATCTTAGGTGGCGAATCAAAACAATATAAGTGCAAATTTTTAGCGTGATAGCATGAAAAATTACAAATAAGTGGCTTCTCGTCCCTTCAAAGAAGAAAAATTAGAAAAAGCAGACATAAATGAGTTTTTCGGATGCTTCTTTTCCTTGGTGGAAGAAATCATTAGAGTTCCGTTTCCAAATCTCCAGAGAAGGGACATATCATCTATACAATTGAAGCACGTTCATACCACAATAACCGTAAATCATCGTACAAAACCTCTCAATTTTGTCCATCTCAAGCCCCAATTTATTGGAATGATAGGACGTAGCCGTTAAGCTCGTCGGGGTCGAGGTCGCCGGCCGAGCCAGTCAGGTCCTCCTTGCTCGACTTCGCATCCAGGGAGCTGCTCTCAGCCTCAGGTGACCTGTGCCGCTTCCGAGTGACCCTCACCGGTTCCACCCCATCACAACCGATCAGGTGAGGGAAATTTAGCCTGGCCTTAGCCCCGCGCATCTTGAACGCGGCCCGGTCATAAGCCAACGCGGCCTCCTGCGGCGTCTCGTAAGTCCCGAGCCACCTCCTCGCGCCGTTCTTCTTCGGGTCCCGAATCTCCGCTGCATACTTCCCCCACGGCCGTCTCCTCACTCCCCGGTAGCGAGACCCTCTAGGCAGGGCCTCATTCGCTTTGACATCCACACAGTCCACCGCCAATTGCTCATTCGACGAGCTGGGCGATTCGAACCCAATGGCATCTTTCGGGGGGTCAAGGTAGATGTCCACCTCGTCGTAATCGTTCGCCTCGAATGACATAGTTGTCTCCGGCGATGACGATGCGTCGAAGTCGAAGCTTGAATGTGGGCAATGGAATCGAACATTTTCGGCCATCTTCGCTAGGGTTTCGAAGTCGTCGTCGTTGAGAAGATGCTGGCGAATGCACTCTAAAAGAGCAGCATCTGAGTCTGATATCGTTGAACCTGCTGAGTACATGTTGATCCTGAAATGCAGAGAATAATGCGAGGATATGGGACTGATTAAGGTTATGTGCTGCGCTGAGAAGTTTTTGGGTTACGAGAGTTGACGCTAGGCGGTATATATAATCGAATTTCAGGGGCAGATCAATAAAGTGATTTTTTAAATCGGTCACTTCATCATTTTTGCCAGTATTATTATGTACGTCACATGGTTGCTTTTTCTGATCATGTGGCGTAGAGTACGAACGGTTACACTTTTGAAGCTATTACTGACAGCTTCACTTTTTTTATAATACATAGCATGACGGCCATGATGACGTATTTATCACTGATTAATCAAGCCAAAAAAAAGCGAGGGTGAAAGTATTATTTTAAGTAAGACACGCGTTCGGATTACAAATTAAGTTTAATTTATAAGATTGATTATAGAACGACATGTCAAACTATATTGATTATAGAACGACATGTCAAACTATAATTGGTTCTTAGATATAAATTACTTAGGGGTGTATAATGGAAACTATTTAAATTGGAAATCGCCTGGATTGGATCAAATTAGCCAATTTTGGGCAATTCCTATAGACGGTAATTCAGTTCCAGGTTTATATTTTTGTAACCGATAGTCAATCGGTCTAGTTCCTAATTCTAGGGTGAGAACCAGACCGATAATATATCTAAATTTATTTTTTTAATTTCTTAATAAATCCTAACTTCCCAATTTCCCACTATTTGTCTTCCTTGAGTAAAAACCACAGGATCATGGCCTATTTTCATCTATCCACACATTTTGTTATGAAAAGACAACTTCTTCTCTTTTTTTTGGAAATGTTGATTAGGTGAAATTTTGAACGAATTATACAGTTCCATTGGACTGTCGATTCCAAGACTGGTTAGTTTGATCCTTGGTCCTAAAAATTAAGAATTGGTCTACTTCGTCTGGTTCCCGGTTCCACCTTAGCCGGATTGAATTAGAAATTGATCACCCGTAAAATTACTCATTTCAAAGCCCTTACAAACTTAACCCATTTTGTAAATTGATTCCAATAAATTTCTCATAATTCGCTTATGTGGTTTCTACCTGTCAAATATTGTAAAGTTACTAGTAAGTGCAACTCCTTGCCTCCTCGGTAGCTTTTGTTAGACCAACTCCACATGATATCTTTAATGGTATCTCGAATCTTAACTACTGGCATATTTGGTCATAAATCTTGCAACTATCTTTATTCACATGGATTAACAACATGAAATGAGATACTGGGAAATGAAAAAAAGGACACATACGAAGTAGTAGATCTCATCTTGCCTCTAACTCACAACCTCCAATTTTGAGGTGGACAGTACAATTGATCTAAGAACAAAAGCTAGATGCTGCACTTGGTGAACTAAATATAACTTTAGAGAGTATAATTTTTATCATATTTGGTGTTTGGCAGAACACTGAATTTGGATATGTTCGAATATGATCCCAGTAACATAATTCCTATTTAGAGGGTGGGATGAAAACGTATAGGACATGTAATGTGGAAAAATCGAAGAAAAAATGACTGGGAAAAGGAGAAAAACTCCATTCACTCGCTTCGTTGCTCACCATTCAATGTCGTTCCCGCTAGGCCTGCACATCTCAGTCAATCTTTCTTCTCCCTGTCGGCCCGCCACCACTGCCCTCGACCCCAAATGCCATCGCCTTAGATCGCTGCTTCCAGCCCCGTCATGCACAGCCATCCAAAGCATTGACTTCCTCCAACAAGTTTTAGTTTTCTTTTTTCTTGGTGGAAGGCTCCATTCTAGCAGTGAAAATTTTTGGCACCTGTCATCGAGAGTTTCGATGAGCACTGCTCTTGTTTTTAATCATGCTCTACTTTTTGCTTAGATCTGAATAAAGGGATGGTGGCGATGGGTTAAATTGATAGGCTCACCAAGAGTTTTCATCTTGGTGACGAAGGTCATTGAAACGGGATTGTTTATCCGAATCTAGTTCTGTTTGCTGGGACTTTTTGGGTCTACGTCTTGTCCCTGTTTTGTTCTGCGCATAAGGAAGATTGACCAACCAAAACAAGAAAGCCAAGAACTGCAACAGCATATACCAGATGCAAAATCGTTGACCTTCGTCATTGTTGGAGGATGAAGATGATGATTTTCTGGTGTACTGACCATGAAAGAGACAACGAGAGAGATGAGCTGAGTGAGATTGTCTATGTATTTTAGAGTTATATCCAAACATTACCAAACATTACCAAACATTGCATGGGATATTTCATATCATAGCCTATCCTTACCATATTCAACCTTGTCCTACTGATAAAAATGTCTAGATGACAAAACCTAGCATTAGGGGTTACAAGCAGAGAGAGGAACATCACACACATGTAACCATATCAATCATAACTGCGTATTAGCAACTAAAAATATCTTGAGATGAACATAACACAACCCAAAAAAATAAAAATGGGATAGTCATGACTCCACATAAGGTCTTCATTGGGACTATTCTGAAATATTGCCGAAAGGTTTTGTATTGTAATTGAAGTCTAACATGAAAATAAGAAATTATAAGAAGAATCAATGAAGAGTGATAAAGTTATTAAAGATTTATGTGCTTTGATCTAAATGTCGATATAGATTCCATGAAGAGAATCAGCCACCAACGAATCCATTAAGAATTTGGAGAAGTATAGATTTTACAGTGACTCAATTTGTCAAGTATTTCTCAGCTATATACTGCACTCAAAGCAAAACCCATATGTGTTATCTCACAATCTCTTACCAATAATACACTCAGAAAATCCACAAAGAGAAAACCTTAACAGTCTTTTGTTGTAATGGGTTAAAACGAATTTCAATTTCTTAAATATATAACATAGCCTTATCTAAAATAGAAATCCCTCGTAGCTGACTCAAATTAAGAATCCAACTCCAACAAAGATTTTTTGTTGCTTGATATATTTGGTCTAACCGAAAGTCAGATCGACACTTTCCTCCAATCAAGTTACAGATAGAGTTTCACTCACGAGTTCAGACTTGAGACCTCATTTCACAAGAGCTAACTCTTACAATTTTTCTAAGCTTCACACTGTCTGAAAAAATGGCCTAGTGAAGAGGACTTTGAATGGATATATCACACGTTCTTCACACATATGTTGTCAACGTGATTCACATAGCCAGGTGAGGTGGCGACTTACAAGGCATCGTCTTGTCAAATTTTTGCCACCAACTTTGACTAAAGTCCGATGAAATATTTTTCCCTCTTCTTGTCACCTAAAAAACGTGAAATTATTGAAAACAGTAAGTCACAATGTATTTCTTTCACACTCTCTCTTTTTTTTTTTCTTCCTGTTTTTCTGGAAGAAATTATTAGTGTTTGTCTAACCAAGATTCGATATACCTACTTTCAACATTTTAGGATCATTAGCCTTTGTCTAACCAATAGATCGGGTATACCTAATTTCAACATTTTATGGCACGGCCAGACTCCCTGTGGTGTCCGGTCATAAATAGTCCCATGTCTTTTTTGGTCGGACTAACCTAATTGGCGATTTATGACAAGTCAACAACAGAAAGCGGTTTCGTGGCGGAAGCTTTTATCATTTACAGCAGCCTATGAGTATAAGGAAGCGTTACTAGTCGCGAGCGCTTCTATCTGCTTCGCCTGCTTGCTTCTTATTATGGCAGCTATCTATGTTGGCGTTCTGTTTTGAAAGCTCCAGAAAGTCCAACATCTATGCTCCACCCGAATTTATATATTCAATTTTCAAAAGTTGTTTTGACTTTAGATTTGCATTTTACACTGCTGCCTAGTGTGAAAATGGAATGAAACGTGCGTGTCTAAGAAAATGTGATGCATCTAAAAGATGGAGCGGGGTCTCTTCCTTTAGTGTAATTCCATCTCCTGTATCAATCAAATGCAAGTGTAAAGAAAATTTGGCATGTGGATCGACGTAAGATAATACTTGCATTTGAACTTAGGTAATACCTAATTGAGTTACTTCTTATTTTACTCATTTAATAATGCACAACATAGTTATAAGTTCTTTTTTTTTTTAATATCTTTCTCAATCTAAAGAAAAGAAAATTCTTATTTTTAATTCATAGCTAAAGGTTTCATTTAGGAACCTAGCTCGAAATTTCAACGCGGCACAGTATATGAAACCTAGCTCTTGGCCTGAAATGCTATACCAAACCGAAACCTTTTTCTTTTGATATTCTCCAAGACTTGTGTGAAACGCTATATTCCTTCATATCCAATCAAATTGTCCGACATGAGGACCTTTTTCAATTATAGCATGTTTCGCACATGATAGTCATGCTTTTTGTCCGTTTGTATGATTGATTTCATTCGTTTTTTCGCAGTTGTCCTAGTTTAGTAATTTGATAAATGAAAAGACATGTAAATCTGTGATGATGACCACAAGAGAAGCTGTAATTACTGGATTCACACATTTGATTAGCGTAGTAATTCATAATTAGCAGTGATACAAATGCAAGTTATAATCAAGGACTAAACATGAACATTAGTCATGTGTGAGTAAATAATGTCGTGCAAGCGTATTGAGCTACACTTTCGAACAAGTCAATTAACTCTCAATTCAAAACATTATCGGTCAATTTTGGTTTAGTTCAATCAGGTTAGTTTGGTAATCCGTGAAAATTGAAGATGATGTAGTTGGTTTATTTTAATCTCATTTAATCAACATGTCTCATTCAACTTGTATTATACATAACTCAAAACTTTATCTATTCTACACTTTAGTTTAATGTAGAACAACTTAGGGAAAAAAAGAAAAGAAAAGAAAACTTTGGTTCCATACAACATTTCGTGTGATATGGTCAAATCTGTGGATTGTAATCTAAGGATCTAACTCATCGCTGGCAAGATACACACATATATGTATATAATATTATCTAATATATAAATAAAACATCATTGTATCATTTCACTGTAACTCCTCGTGTTCAACCTTTTGCCTGAAAACTACTTTTAGCGACGAAATTCAAGGAAAAGAAGTCAAACTATTAATGAGAGGATATTCGCTAGAAAATCCTAAAAGCTTTCCCGCTTTAACTCTTAGGAAAAAAATATCGAGTTAACTTTCTCTTAACTCTTTTTAATAAACTGCATCAATCAGAAAGGCAAATGATTAAGCTACTTTTCAATTAATTTAAGCTAAATGAAAAGATACAAATTGAATGATGCAAGAACAATTGAGAGATACATCAAGTGCCAGAAAATACCGCAAGTTAAATACAATACTAAGCCAACTGATATCAAAAAATATGAAGAAAACAAAAATATAAATAAAATTATTTGAGTAGTACACTATGCTACCGGGAGATTTAAAGCCAACATCAAGTCCCTACGATTGTTTGGTCATTTCATACAGAATAATATCGTGCATTATAGTTGATTTAGATAAAAGCTCCAACTTTGAAACTTAAGTCATGCGTATTTGAAGAGTATACAAATCCTATGATATAATGCCATATTGAAAAATCTAACCTAAACACTAAAAGTTGTGGTCTGAAGAAGACTACATATGTATAAAAAGTATATAAATTTCGTAAATAAGCGATGTGAAATACTTTAATAAAGTTTGGACATAGCATTGGTACTCCAGTATGTTACTAATATGTATGTCGGTATGGATGTACATATCCTAAAGAATTTCCCTGTTTGCAATTCTTTTTAACATTTCCAACTTTTTCTACGAATTATACTCTAGTTAATTGTCTTAAGGTAAAGCATATTCATTCACATGATCGTGGGAAAGATTAATCAGTGTTCTTGGAATCACGAATTCATCCATTTTCTTATAATAAAAAATTATTCCAACAAAATTTCGTGCTTCCCTAATGATCGGTTGGATGGACGGTGCCTATGAATGATAGGAAGGAAACTTTAATTGACATATAAATATCAAAATTCTTTTGTCTGATTATTTCGAGATGTAGAATCCAAATAAAAAAGAAATCATTTTTTTATAGGAAGAATAGAGAATGCGCACGCGTGTCCCATAGAAAGGACAACGTTTTTGGTGCGGGAGAACCTAATTTATATGCGGAGCACATGTGACTGCAATCTCTTCGATTTATTAGACAATTTTTTTGTCGCTTAGCAATCAAAAGGAGAATAAGTATCTTGATAATCAAGCATTATTTTTAGAGCGTACTATTAACGTTGCAGAGAAGACATCGTCCCAAACCCTAGAAATACACATGACCGACAGTCTGGAGGTACAAAAGTCGCTGGGATTTCGTATTTTCGGAACGTGCACCCGATCTTCAAAGAGATCTTCAAGAACAGCTGGTCCGTACGCTGAACTGGTGTCTTTGATAATTAAAATAATCTGCATGCACTGCGTGGGGAGTTCTTTATACGTTGCTCTTAGACCCATCCCGGAAACTGAACATCAAAATGGATTCTTTTTTGTTCGCTGAGCTTGGTTTCTCGAGCCTAGCCGATGGTTTTAGGTACCTGCTGATCGGAAAACGGTGGACGGAGTGAACTGATCTTTCTGCAAATCGTCTCGGGTGATTCTTGGTGTTTTCTTCTCTTTCAGTTGCAGATGAAGAGCATCTAGGGCTTCGGATCTGCAGGGCTCTTAGCTTATGTTTTTGGCGTGTAGATGCTCTCAAGTTGAATCCAAAATTCTGAGTAAACAAACTTAGAATTTTGCCTCTTTTAGAAAGATGAATAATCGGGAACATTCAACGTGCCAAGTGTAGATTTTAAAACTAGAGATACAGAGTCTAATTAAAGAAAAAGATTGAGGATGGATCTTTGCTGTATTAAGTTTATGGAGCAGCTTGGCTGTACGTCCATTAGAAAATAATTTTAATCATCTAGTTGATCTAGCATGCGAAACTCATTAGAGAATTCGTTCATTAATTTTAATTAGCCAAGAAAAATGCCAAGAAGAAGAGATGGAAAGTAATTCAACATGAAGAGCACATCCTTATAGAGGAGGAGTGGGGCGGCAAGAAAAAGGATTAAGTGTGATTAATCAAAAGAAAATAATATATTAATAAGCACATGCCACATATATCAGTATATAATATACTTCTATTACAATTATACACGAAAGTCCATGGAGAGAGAGCTCACTTATCTTGTGTGGCGTGATACAGATACACTCTGTTTATATTAGAATTCATTTGCCACTTGTTAGTTTATAATAAATTTGAAATGCCTTGGAATCCAAAGATTGAATCCCAATTTTGTAGATTTCGTGTTGTACAAGATCGAGATGAGAAAAGCAATTTAAATGCATGATAAATTTGAAATTTTAAAGAAATCAACCCTCTTAGGGATTGAGATGAGGAAATATTCGTTGAATTAAGGGTGTAATAAAACAATCTTTTGTAAAGCAGGTCGCTGATTCTCATTATGATAAGACAAAAAAAATCAACTTTGTAGACGGTATCATGATGACTTTATTCCAGAGTCAAGTTCACAACTTGCTATAGTAGAATGCTTTTATAATGTAAAACTTTTGTTGACACCCAAAAAAGTCCAATTTTTATTTATTATTGACTAGTGATGATTGTTTGCATTGAGTATAATTATTAACACATATCGGTAAGTGGTAAATGATTGTGGATTATTTTACCAAAGTTGTCGATGAGCATTTTAACTAAGGAATAAGGTCAATGCAGAGGATTTTTATCAAGGTTCAAGCACATGTAGATAAGGGAGATCATGTAGAGTAATTGGGATTTTATCATCCTTACCCAAAAAAATTGGGATTTTATCAAGGTTCAAGCACTTGTAAATAAGGGAGATCATGGAGAAAAGAGATTGAGGTGCTATTTTATAGGAGCAACTATTGTAGTTAAGGGAGATTGTGGAGAAATAATGTAGAGAGATTGAGATGTTATTTTAAGGGAGCAACTGTTTTGAAGAAAAGACTCGCCAATGTGAGAATATGGGGCTGAATTTTAGGAGGTGTGGAAGCACAACTATAAACATGAAGAAGTTGCTCATAAATGATTATGATATAAAGTCTATAAATATCAAGTTCTCATTACCCGAAAAGGCCCCCCCTTCAATAATCAAAATATAATCTTTTATTACCTTTACTGTACTTTATTTTTCCTCCTTAGTTGTAGTTTTCTGATCCGCGTCATTGATTAAATTCCAACACATATCTCTATCCCAATGCTTCATCCTCGATTTAATTTCGGCATGCATCTTTATCATGGGTGTCACACCATCAATTCAATTCCAATGTTGCATCTTTGCACGTTCTCAAGCTTTATCATCAATTAAATTTTGACATAGTTTGTAAACGAGTGTCACAATGGAAGTGGTTATATTTAAGTTTTGTTGTTAACTGAATTTCGGCACAGTTTAATTCAAAGTTTGAAGTAAAGGTTTGCACTTATTTCTAGTCCGCCTGGATATTTCCTGTTCACAATCGCCACAAAACCTATCTCCTCTCATCAAAAGCCAACGAACGACTTTTAGAAAAGATATTTCATCATTGATTAAATTTGGCAAAACACCTTTTAAACTAAATTTGTAACAGATGACAAAAATATTCTATCCAGCTCCAGACCGATAATATAAAGTTCTCATATCAATTTAGAGAAAACACCAATAAAACCCTAAAATATAACTATGATTACATCAATGTCTTAATTTTTTTTTTCACCCAAAATACCAAACTTGTACTGGTGTGACAAAAATACACTCTATCTACAACAAAATAATTCTAAACATCGTCCACCATGAGATCAATACCCAAAACTTATTTTTCATATTAGCAACACTTGAAATGTGTAAAAGTGTGATAAAAATACCCTCTAATTACCATAAAAAAATCATAAACTGCCCACTGTGATATTAATATCCTAAACTCTACTTTTGGGTTACCAATGTTCCAAACTTGTACCATTGTGACATAAATTTAGGATTTTTGTTGTTGCGCCATTACAAATTTGGGGATTTTAATAACACCAAATTAGTTTAGGGTATTGGCGTAATAGCGGGGACTAATTTTGAATTTTTTATGACACGAAGGAAATTATATTGATGTAACGGGGGGACATTATTTTAGAATGATTAGGTGGTGTTAGATTCTATCACAAATTAAACTACATGTATACCTCTACTCACCAAGTGGGTCATCGCGCTAAAAAGGTCATGGTCGATGAAGGCAAAATGTCGGTTAACTTCTCTTGTTCCAGATAATTAAAAAAATGCGGCTTATGATATTTTCATGAGATGCTCTTGTTGACCTTTTAGGTATTTTTTCGAGTATAAATACTTCTGCCATAGAAACCCTGGCCAATCTACGCGGAAACTCGACTTCTCAGGTGCCGACCATTATCATAATCTTGACTTTTA
The DNA here is from genome assembly GCA_014182735.1 of Corymbia maculata. Lineage (NCBI taxonomy): Eukaryota > Viridiplantae > Streptophyta > Magnoliopsida > Myrtales > Myrtaceae > Corymbia > Corymbia maculata. The sequence goes on from CM024686.1 coordinate 13,587,134, forward strand.
AAAAATAAATTGTTTTGTTATATAGTTTTGGCAAATATAGTCAAATGTTTGGCCCGTTGTATTTCAAAATTTTCAGGCTGGAAATTTTCGGCATGTGAGCATGCTGGTGCTTTTTAAACTCGAATTAGAGCACGAAGATCGTGACATTTTAGATGCATTTGTAGACATTTGATGCCGCAAGAGCCTAACGTTGTTGAATTTTGCATGGGCAGCTTTAAATTAATATGATGGGTCCAGCCCAAGAAATTCATGAACCATGTGTTAGAAAACGATTTATGGTTGGCGTATGATTAATTCTTGTCGTTGAGTTATTATCCTTCATGGGCAGTTTTGGGATTCAAATGGACGGCCTTTAGAATAAGTACGAGGCTCTAACTTAGAGAAAAAAGTATTAAGTAATATTAGGAGTTTTATGTAATAATTTGCTTTTCAAATTTTTCGGATAGCATCATTGGGAATATCCAACATTCGCCAATTACCTTTAGCTGACCAACTTCAAATTTTTTGCATCCATCTATTTCCACTTTGGATCTGTGGTTGCATCCTCTAACCTACACAATAAAATAGTGGGATAACAACGATTGAAGAATCAAAACCGTTCTACGGCTCACAATGTCGTACCAAAATTTGGTTCCCAAACTTCTATAAATCGATCAATTTTCAGTGACTTGACTTGCTTTAAAATTTCATGCGGCATTATTTTAAGAATAATCATTCCATGTGGCTCAACAGAGAAGTCAATCCTTAACGTCACAAAGCAAACGACGTCTTGACAACCCAATTGAGCCGCCAATTGAGAAGTTAGGTAAGAATTACTTCTCAAGCCAAACCCTACCCCAAACTTCAATTTGAATCTGCACAGATCGTGCGACAGTGGAGCCGCCTGACTATCGGAAGATCTTAAAGGCAGCCTGGGCGCTGGCCAAATTGGACATAAGAGACCCGACGTTGCTAGTAGTGGAGAGAAGCATCGGCCGGAGACCGACTGGAGTTTAGGACATGGTTGGGGCGAGGTCTATGGTGTCGGAGGGGCCACGATGGGCGAAGTTGCAGTTACTGGAAGAGTAGGCGGCGTTGCAGCTTTGGTTTCGTTGGCTATGGTGATTGTAATTTGGGAGGATAACGATTCACGAGAAGCACCATATTACGAAGTAACTTTAGTAATTAAGTTTTAAGTAGTTTAAGAATCAAAGTGATAATTTGTAACGTTTTGATATAAAACCATATATTGTATAGTTTGTTTTGGCACTTCTAATATCATTTTCCCATCTTTTAAAGTCAAACCCTATAAGTTTTTTTCTGGTGGATTCTTTATCTTGATCCAATTGATAGATTGTACATTATCTTATGCATGCCAGCTAATCCGAGATATGTTTCACCAAAACAGAAAACAAAAATCAAAAGAATATATTCAGGGATCACAATTTGGAAGGTAACTAGTTGTGGATTTCGTATAAAAAACTTGTGGTAGAAAAGCTTCATTTTCAAAGTATTATTTGTTGATTCTACCCTGCACATATGATAAATGATTATATAACCTAGGGTGAGCAGTTTTTGGTTTCACACAAATTCTACTTGAAACTTGGAACCTATTCGTTAAAGCAGGTTTCTTATTTCTTGGAACCCATAATCTACCTTGAATATCCTACAACCTTAAACCTACCCTGTAATAAGTTATAAGGTTAGTTCTAGAGTCTACTTAGGTTCTACCTATATTATTAATTGAATGATTGTGGTGAATAATCACATTTAATAATCACTACTTACTACTACAATTCACTGATTATAACTTATTTATACGCATAAAAAATATGAATATTAACAAAGTAAAAGTTGCAATCATAAAGTGGAAGCTCAAATTAGTAGTTCCATATTATATACTTATCATCAAACGATGTTGAATACCTACGAAGACATAAATCAAGAAAAATACAAAAACATATTTCAAGTTCCAAGTTACAGGTTCCAGGTTTCTCCCACTTAGAATTCAGAACCTTCCTATCGAAATAGGTTCCTTAATTTTTGAAACCTGAAATCTACCTTGCATATATTGGAGCCTAGAATTGGATAGACTCCCATGGATTCAATTCATAGGTTTCAAATTCTATCATGAAATCATGCTTACTCTTAATATAACCACGCTTTTCATATGCATCCTTTGAATTGCTACCTTCATGCATTTATCCTTTTCATAGGATCAATTCAACGATGGTGTGAAAGAGTTTTGATTTGACCTAGACCTTTTATCTGTTTGTTTTATCGGGCACCGGAGTGTTCCCATGTGGTGATATAACATTATTTCTAAACATCACAACACGTTACAAGTTGGAGTCTTAACATTTGTCCCTACACACCTAAAGGTGAAAATGACGGGAGGAAAGTCTAAAATTTGTGCATCTAATGTGAATGGGTAAAAGAATTTTGACCCTCCATGCGTGTTAAGAAAAGAAGAAGGGAAATTTAATGTGAAAATCGAATTTGAATATGACTCTTGTAATTGTTTATTTTGAAAATTCAAGGGCTCGTTGCTTCCGTTCAAATGAAAGCAAAAGTTACTTTTTTACATTATCGTCAAAACATGAATTACTATTTACATTGAAAAGGATTACAAAAGAACCAAATCTCAATTTATACAATATCTTGTGAAGTTTCAAGTGTTTTGCATTTTAAGAAAATTGAAATATGCGAGACACAAAAGTTATATTAAATAGAGAGATTAAAAAAGTAGAGTTAATTGAGAGAAACCAAATTATTAGGGCACTCCTTATACAGCAGTTTCTTTTTTATAGGTTAACAGTACTTTAACACGCATTGCTTAGTCAGAGGTTATCGTCTTATCAGGCGATCTGGATTCCCAAATCAAGGAGATGTTAACTTGTTCACCTGACTTCAAGAACATCCCTCACCATAAAATACTCCATAATTGATAACACCATGAATAATGAAAAACGTCACATGCGCAAATGATTTTAAGCTTTAAAAACAGCACGTGGAAAATGAATTGGGAAGACCCGAGAACTTCCTTTAATAGGAGGTAGACAAGAAGAACGTGGATATGCATCTTGATTTTGACCTTATTCACCGTTAAAACAGACTGGCGATGCTTGCTTTCACAAATAAAGGACAATATACGTTTGATATGGGTTGCCACTTCACCCTTAGGCTCCATTTATTTTACAAAAAATAAGTAATTGGGGAAAACATCTTCTTATAAGTGATCGCTTGTATTATTAGATATAATTAGTCGATGGGTATTTTTTCATTATCGACAACAATTTATGCTTAAGTAGTCTATAGACAATGAAAAAAAATTTCATTGATTAATTATTTCAAGTAATAAAGCAATCACGTTTAGGAAAATATTTTTCAAATAATTCATTTTCCGCGAAACAAATGAGAACTTAATTATTGGATATATGCACTTCAAAATAAGAAGCCATATTCAAACTGCGTTTGTAAAAGGAAGGCGGATTACTGACAATATCATTTTGGCTCAAGAACTCTTTAGTGGGTTTCATAAAAAGCCCTATATTCCGAAATGTGCCATCAAGGTAGATTTCAGGAAAGCCTACGACACATTGGATTGGGACTTCCTCGAAAACACCCTCGTAGCATTTGGATTTCCACACCATTTTACAAAACCGATCATGGTATGTGTCCGCACCCCTAAGTTTTCCATTTCCATTAATGGTGAACTACACGGTTTTTTTCCCAGCGGAAGAGGTTTACGACAAGGAGACTCTATGTCCCCATATTTATTTACCTTGGCAATGGAGGTCTTTACAGGTATCATTGAAGCTCACACCCGTCTCCCGGATTATCGATTCTATTGGCGATGCAAGGCCACAAGGCTATCTCATCTATTTTTTGCAGATGATATGCTTATATTTAGCCAAGCAAGTCTTGCTTCCATATCTTGTATCAAAGACGGGCTCTCCTTATTTTCCTCTTGGAGTGGCCTGATTCCAAATTCCAACAAGAGTGAAGTATTCATTTCTGGTGGCTCGGATATTGTCAGGGACTACATCTTGCAAGCTCTGGGCTTCACTTTGGGCTCCTTTCCAGTCCGCTATTTGGGTGTGCCTATCATCACCTCCCGGCTGAACAAAGTGGATTGTAATACCTTAGTCAGCCACCTCACTGCTAGAGTCCAATCCTGGACCTACCGTTTTCTCTCGTTTGCGGGCCGACTCCAACTCATTAAATCGGTTCTACATGCTATTCAAGCTTATTGGTCCTCTATCTTCTAGCTTCCAGCCTTAGTTGTGGACAAGATAGAACAAATTTGTAGGCAATTCCTTTGGAGGGGTCCAATCATGGGACCGGGAGGCGCGAAAGTGTCTTGGGCGGATGTATGCCTCCCCACTCCTGAAGGTGGACTTGGCTTGAGGAGAATACGTGACAACAATAAAGCAGCCATGGCCAAATACATCTGGCTGCTATTCACCGACAAAGAATCTCTATGGTGCAAATGGATCCACGCAACATACCTCAAAAGACAAAATTTTTGGATATCGCCTACTCCAACGCTCTGCTCTTGGACCTGGCGGAAAATCCTTGCGATCAGAGACTTATTTTGTCCACACTTTAGATGGAAGATAGGAAATGGAGAACACACATCTCTATGGTTTGACCCATGGCTAGAATGTGGCCCCCTCAACACGCTCTTTTCTGATGAGTATATCAACCAGTCAGACCTTCCCAGACAAGCAAATGTTAGGGATATATACTCTCCGGATGGGAGCCAATTAATCCAAGATCTGTTGTTGTGGCAAATCTCAGTTCCTCCAAGATCTCAAGGCCAGGACATATTCTGTTGGTTGGAGGACTCCTCCAGGGTATTCTCGATGGCTTCAGCTTGGGCCTCCATCCGCCAGAAATCTAACCTGGTCCCCTGGACCTCTTTCGTCTGGGATAAGGTTCTCGCCCCTAGACACCAATTTCTTATGTGGCTCATATCCAAAAATCATCTTCCTACGCAGGTACTTCTCATGCTATATGGCAGAATTCCTTCCACGGTATGTGCCTTCTGTCAATTTAGGCCTGACTCTGTCAACCACCTGTTTTTTGAATGCTGCGTCCCCAATTCTCTTGCCAACTTCTGGGCCGCTAAATGTAATATCCCTTGGATCAATAATGCTTGGGCTGAAAACCTCCTCTGGGTTAGCAATGCCATTTCTGGCAAAGGGTTCTACCAAGTGATAACTCGATTTTCCTTTGGAGCACTCTGTTATATCATTTGAAAAACCAGGAACGAAATTATATTTCGAGGCCGGAACCTATACACTCCATCCTTGAAGATGCAACTGGCCAAGGCGGTAAAAGACAAGGCTTTGACCTTCAAAAGAGTGGAAGATAACCCAAAGAATAGGAGGATGCAGCGGGGTTGGGGAATTGACCCCTGTATTTTTGACGTGGATCTGGATTGAGCCTAGGTCATTTAGCTCTCCCCTTCCAAATTCTGGCCATTCTCCTGTTGTACCTTTAGCTCTCATTTGTGACCAAGGTACCCTGTCACTCCAATGACTTGTTGTCTAGATGAATGCCTGTTGGTGCCTCGTCTCTTGTCTGTTGTACATTGTTGGTCGATTTATATAAACTTACCTTACCAAATAAAAAAATAAAAAAAATAAGAAGCCATACCGCCTTTTCTTTTTATTCAATGTTAGATACTGACTTTTAAGCATTCAATACAATTAAAATGTTCTTTTCTATTTTTTTGTGAGTTTTGATAACAACAATCTAAACAAATTATATGAATAATCTATAATTTATCAAAGCAAAAAGAAAATAATCTCAGACACATTGAAAGAAGATCCTAAAGTATCATGTTCAATCTTAATTGTATAGATAATCAGACATATTCGCTGTAGTCTACGTAAGATATATTTGAATCTTGCTATACATGCAACAGTTGGCTTTTGCTTCAAGAAGATTTTCATGATAAATGTTTTTATAAATATATATATATATAATTTTCATGATATATAATTTTTAATTTTACGACAATTATATGGTTAGAAATAAATATTTTGAATGATCTAAGTCAATTATGATTCAAAATATCTATATATCTATCTATATTTGTCTTTAAGTATTTGAGTAAAAAAGACTATGATGTGCACAATATAATTATATATTAAAGAGAATTTTTTTTAATACCTTTATATTACACAAAGAGAAAAATTGACTTCGTCCCTTGCAATATATTATGTAGCTATATAAACTCACGTTGTGTGTGTATGTATGTATGTAATTACTAACATGAATCAATATGATAACATAAAAAATTACATTGTTTTTATTCCATCCAACACAACTTGTAGAAAAACTTGAGGTTTGAGTATTAAATACACTAAATTTTAATGAAGAAAGTCTTTTCTTTTCCAAAAGAAACTTAAGTTTTTACAAAAAGAGGTAAAACTTTAGAGGAAATTCTGTTGAATAAAATTATTTATGAGGATACGAAAATATGTGTTAAAAAATAAAAAGAAAGTTTCTGGTACATTCACATAGAGGATAATGCATCTGTTTTATACTTTCAAAAGTGGTAAGTAGTAAAATGAACGACAATGAGAAAGTAACTATATTATTAATTTCACATAAAATTGACTACTCATATATTTTATAAAATAATATGGACGAAGAAATAAAATAAAAAAGCACAATCAAAGGAAATATGGGGAATCATCTCTTCCTCGAACTTAAGAGCATGATGTTCTACTTTCGCACTAAATTGAGCGACGACTGTCTGTTTGCTGTTATGTTATGAAATAAATGAGTTACCTAGTAAAAAGGAATAGCTTATAGTGGATCAATGATCAAAAGGGTTACCTGCCTAGTTAATAATTTTGCAACTTTAAAGTAGAGTGTGAAGAAAAACGAGGGCCATGAAATAAGGTAACCTTTATGGAATGAAAAATCCGAAGAATTGCAGCAAAATGAGCCATAGACAATGTAGTCATGAACTTACTGACAATTGGAACGGCACAAGCACTGTCAAGACAAGTAACAATGAGATATAAAAGGCCACCGACCAATTTTTGATCGAGTGTGGTGCCAAAGTGGCCTGGGAAGATGTGTGTCTCCCTAAGGCTGAAGGAGGCCTTGGGTTAAGGACGTTAAAGGAGAGTAATAGAGCTTCTATGATGAAACATATTTGGATTTTGTTTACCGACAAGGAATCGCTATGGTGTAAATGGATCCATGCCACTTACTTAAAGCACAAGTACTTCTGGACTATGTCTACGCCGACAACGTGCTCTTGGGCTTGGAGGAAAATTCTAGCCTTGCGTTCTGATATTCTTAGCCTAGTAAGCTGGCGGGTAGGCAATGGTCGCTCGGTGTCGCTCTGGTTTGATCCTTGGCATCCTATAGGCCTGCTGAATGAGTTGTTCTCTAACTCCTTCATATACCGGTCCGGCCTTACTAGGGAAGCAAAGGTGGCAGACCTCTTCTCACCGGCGGGGGCCACGTTTCTTCAACATCTTCGAAGCTGGTCATATCCGGTTCCACCTCTCCTCAATAGCCCGGACGTCTTCACGTGGAAGCCTCGCTCATCGAGTGAATTCTCGACTGCCTCGGCTTGGGAGTCTACCGGGTATCGGGCTTTGCGAGTCCCTTGGTCTTCTTTAGTGTGGCACAAATCTTTAGTACCAAGGCATCAATTTCTACTTTGGTTGATTGCTAGAAACCGATTACCTACCCAAACTTTCCTTCTTTCGATTGGGAGGCTTACTGGTGCTGTGTGTGCCTTTTGTAATTCTAGGCCAGATAGTATTGATCACCTATTTTTTGACTGCCATATAACACATGTTCTTGCTGTCTCATGGGCGGGCAAGTGCAATTTGGCTTGGCCGGGAGGATCGTGGAGTAATACCATGGTTTGGGCCAGCAATAACCTTTTTGGTAAAGGCTTCCAGAAGGAAATACCCAGGTTCTCCTTTGCTGCTCTATGTTATATTATTTGGAAGTCCCGTAATGATATCTTATTTCGGAGTAAAGTGGTCTCCATTCCCTCAATGAAGTACTATATTTTCAAGGCTGTCAGGGACAAGGTGTTGTCTGGACCGTTGGTGCAAGACAATATAGTGAATAGACGTCTTCAGAGAGCTTGGGGTTTAAGTACCTCCATTTTTACTGGTTAAGATTAATGTGATATCCTCCTGGGTGTTTTGTTGATGTTTTGTGTTTGTAACTATTAGTTATCCTTGGATTGCGGTTCCTTTCCACTCAATAGTCTAAGCTGAGTGCAAACAGGAGCCGTCATCCGTTAGTTTGTACAGGTTATGGTTGGCATTTATACAAGTTTACCTTACCAAAAAAAAAAAATGAATATCATCTTTGTTATCAAATTTGGCAATAGTCTTTCATGCGAGTTATAGCAATCATGCTATCAATATGTCATATTTGAGAAATACTATCGGTGACATATTTGGCTTGAGAAAGATATTAATCAAAGAAATTCAAAGCAACCTCCAAACCTAGAAAATAGCTAAGTCGTCCAAGATCATTCTTTTCAAATTGTTGCTTAAGATACCACTAGAACTTTGAAATGATCGCCACAAGTAATCAGTCATCCACGTAAAAAAGCAAAAACATAGAGCCACGAGATTTTCAAAGAGAGTGGTTATAATGACTATATGTCAAGTCAATGCATTCCATGATCGACCTTAACTTGAAATACCATGCATGATAAGGTTATTGTAGCCATAATGTTCAACACAATCGATCCACTTTGTTAGGAGGATAGTGTATTCATAAGAATGTTCTATATAAACTTCCTCGGTGAAGTTATCATTGAAGAATGCATTCTTAACATCATCCATATGAAATAGAGACCGCCATTTAATAGATGTGATCACAAGAAGGTGTCAAAACTGAAGTAAAACGTGAAATAGGAGTAAAGTCTCATCATAATCAATTCTATACTCCTGAGTACATCCTTTCCTACTAGTCAAGCTTTGTAGCATGCTATTGTACCCTGTGCCTATGTTTTCATCTTAGACGCCTATTCACAACCTACCACAGACTATCCAAGGGGCAATGCAACCAAATCCTATGTATGATTTTGTCTAAAGCTTGCAATTCATCTGCTAATGCTTGGTACTAGAGAGGCTCATTAAAATAAGCAATGGTAGAGTAACATTGGAACTCACGAAGTTGAATAAAAGGTTAACTTACAAGTGTGGAACGATGAACAGGGGATGGGGGAATGATCAAGGGTGGAGAATACTTATATAGTGTAAACATGTCATGAGCTACCAAAATGGCATAACTAGGAATGCCTACTATATCAAGATTAAGAGAAGAGAACTTCAAAGATGAATGATCATAAGTCCAGCCAATTGTGTCATCTTTTGGTAATAAATTCATTGAAGGATTTGAAAAACAGGGATTGGCATGAGAGGATTTGAAAGAATTGAGGGATGATCACATCTTGTATTCCTTAGAGATAACATGACCAAACACACAAAGATCGTTACAGATAGGAATCCAACATTTATTTTGTTTGTGCTCTGCGCCATACCAGAGTAAGCAACATTGTCAGGCATGAGGTTTTAACTTTATGCATTCATTTTGTAGAAGATGCACAAAACAAGCACTATCCAAGATTGGAGGAAGATTATAATTAGGAACACTGTCGTGCAAGTGCTTGTAATGAAAGCTATTACCTATACTGGATGATAGAGCATGGTTGACAGTCTACATAGCAATATGGCAAGACTCAACCCAAAATTGTTCAAGGAAAGAGTTTGAGATTAGAAAATTGCATGCAAGTCTACAATGTGCATATGTTTACCCTTTGTTCGACCATTTTGTTGGGAAGTTTCTGGATAAAAATGATGAATGATAGTATCGTTTTGAGAAAGAATTGTCAAAGACTCTATTTCTTTAATTTCCATGGCATTATGTAAGAAACACCTTGAGATGTAAGAAAATTGTGTTTTGTAATAGCAACAAATTCGAAGTAGGATATAAGTAAGTTTAGATTGATTTTTCATATAATGAAACCATTTATAACGAGAATGAATGTCAACAAAAATCATAAAATAGCGAGACCCTCCCATAGTGGGTTGGAGACGATCTAAATATAAGAGCGAATTAGATCAAAGCAAGCATAAAGGATAGATCTGCTAAGATCCACCAGTAAAACATGATATTTTCCCAACTTAGTTGGCAAGGAGTCAAAATATTTGCTGCCAACGGAACCTAACTAACCAATCAGAGGACCTAATCTAGAGAAAGTAGTATGACCAAATCAAGAGTACCGAGTTTTAGATAACGTTGCATCAACTCTAGCAGAAGAGTTCGGAACCTTTAGGGCCATTATAATTGTCTATTTGTTCATGGATCTTATAAATGATAACTATGAGAACAGAAATGAATGTCCAGAAAAAGTTTACATAATTGTCCCATAGATATTAATTAATTAAAATTTAGGAACCAAGGAAGTGTTAGCTAAAGGAAATGTTGACGTCAAAACGTTTTCTGTAAGGAATGTTTAATTTACATAACATTGACGAAAATAGTCGGGATATCGAAAACCGGGATGTTTTCATTATTTCCTCGTTTTACTTAATTCTGAACAAACAGGGTTAGGACAGTAATATTCTGTTTGGACAATGAGAGGTGGTGTAAGAAAATGAAATTGCTTTAAAAAACAAGCCAGACATATAGTTTTACTTGTTCTTCTGTTGTTTTTGGCGGAAGATATCATTGGAATTCCGTTTCCTAATCTCCAGAGAAAGAACATACGCTTCATTCACTTAACACATGTTCATTACACAATGACTAAAAATCATCGCATAAAATCTCTCAATTTTTCACATTTCAAGTCATCCTCTATCGAAACGATAGGAGGTAGCCATCAAGCTCGTGGGGGTCACTGGCCAGGCCAGTCAAATCCTCCTTTCTACACTTCGGATCCGGCGAGCCACTCTCAGCCTTAGGTGAGCGGTGCCGCTTCCGAGTCAACCTCACCGGCTCCAACTCGTCACAACCGATCAAGTGAGGGAAATTCAACCTGGCCTTGGCCCCACGCATCGCGAACGCGGCCCGATCATAAGCCAGCGCGGCCTCCTGTGGGGTCTCATAGGTCCCCAGCCATCTCCTCGCGCCGTTCTTCTTCGGGTCCCGGATCTCCGCCGCATACTTCCCCCATGGCCGTCTCCTCACTCCCCGGTAGTGCGACCCTCCGGGCAGTGCCTCATTCGCTTCGACGTCTCGGTAATCCACAACTGGTTGCTCATTCCACGAGCTAGGTGATTCGGACCCGGTAGCATCTTTCGGGAGCTCATAATAGATGCCCATGTCGTCGTAATCAGTCGCTTCGAACAACATTGTTGTCTCTGGCGACGAAGATGTGTCAAAGCTTGAATCTGGAAAATGGAATCGAACATTTTGAGTGGTTTTTGCCAGGGTTTCGAAGTCATCGTCGTTGAGGAGATGCTGGCGGATACACTCCAAAAGAGCAGCATCTGTATCTGATATTGTTGAACTTGTTGCCAACATGTTGATCCTGAATGGTGGAGAAAACTGCGAGGTTAGGGACTGAATTGAGGCTCTGTGCGAACAATGCTGTGGCGAGAGTTGACGGTTTGACGGTATATATAATCGCATTTCGTGGAGAGTTTTAATTGAAGTCATTTTAAATTGGTCTTGTCAGCATTATTATAATCGTCGCATGGATTGCCTTTTCGCCAATAGCTTTCGCTTTTATAAACATAAGATTGCAATTTTCATTATTAATTGATAAAAAAAAAAACAGTGAGCATGAAAGTATTATAGCTTTCTTAAATCTCAATGTAAAATATATATCTTAAGAAATGTTACATTTACTTAGTTATAAAATAAGGCTTTACCTAATAAATCAATTTTCTACACCAATCTCAGCATGTCTAGCATAGTTCATATCTATTAAGTAAACAATATCAGAAAATCTTAAATGAAATGTCTAATATGCTCCGTCATAAAAAGGTGATGGCCATCTTTCCTCAGCTACATGTTGTTTGTACACATCAATTATTTGTAAAATTACCATGAACAATAACTCTCTAAAACAATTTCATTGCCCAAAGGTCAAATGCATTCCATAAAGGACCTTGCTAAGTTAACGATACCGTCATTCCTGGAGGATGACGATGCATTTTGGACCACAAGTGCTCTTTCATAGGAAATATGTAACCGGCAAGTTTATGAATGTGCAAGGTTTAATATTGAGAATTAGATTAAACAAAAGAATCTAGTCAAGGAAGGCTGCAAAGAATCCTTGAAAATTATGATATATTAATGTACCTAACAATAAAGATTGTTTCATTTACTCATTAAAATACAAATTAGTCTGTCTTTCCACCATTAGTGTATTTGACAAATTGAGATATTTCCAGCTCACGAACAAAAAGTCACCCATTTAAATCCTACTAATTATTGTATATTGATAATGTTTCTCATATCTTTTACTTATTTTTGTTGTGGTTAATTATTATTTATTTAAAATGTCCCCACCAAGTGGTATTCACGAATTGTACAACTGATTCGTTTTGAGAATTTAGAGAAAAAGTCTAAGTAATAAGTTTCTAATATAAAAAAAAGTTGTTCCAAATTGGTGTTGTTATTATTATTATTATTATTATTATTTATTTTACATTTTCTTGACATTCTTTATTAGTTTGCGACTAAAATCAAAAGGCAAGTTTGCGGAACCGGACAAGTCGGTCATAAGATTCCCAGCAACACCTTCTGGGGTTAATAATGATCCTTTACTCATGCAAAAAGTGGTAGGCATTTTCCTTCCAAAAATGAGTAACAAACTGCACCAATTTCGTCAGTAAAGGCCGAATGCATTCAACCACGGTGGCTGTCCATTCAAACAGTCACGAAGCATCAAGAATATCAAGGATTCTTCCATTGTCCTTTTAGAGAAAGAGTAAATCAACTTCTGCTACTTACATGATTGGTTAGATAGTGATCGGGCCTTTTGAATTATAGGAAGGAGACCTTAATTGGAGCATTAAAATCAATCTTTTTCATCTGGTTATTTCAAAGCGCATAATCCAAAGATGAAAGCAATTTCTATGGTCGTGTGTCGCTTGAAAAGGACAACCTTTTTGGTACGGAAAAACCTATATAATGCACGAGCAGCGCATGCGAATGCAATTTCTTTGATTTAATAGACAATTCTTTTTGTTGCCCTGCAATCAAAAGGAGAACATAACAACGTGTTTAGTTCATCAATCGTTATATTTTAGAGCATTACCAGAGACGTTGCAGATACGATACCGTCCCAAACCCTAGAAATACACATGACCGACAGTCTGGAGATATACAAAAAAACGTTGGGATGCTGTATTTGCAGAGCGCCAACGCGATCTTCGAAGAGATATTTAGAGAACAGCTAGTCCGTACATTAACATGGTTATTTTTGCCCTAAGAAAAGGCTTTCGATGATTTCCAAAATACTTCAATTCAGCTGCATGCACTGCGTGGGGGATTGTTTACGTATTTCTCTGCGACCCGTGCTTGAAACTGAACGATAAAGATGGATTTTTCTGTCCTTCCTTCGATGAACTTGGTTTTTGGGGCTAGTTAAAGGTTTTAGATACGTAAATGAAGTGACATGATGTTTCTGCAGATCGTTTCTTCCCTTTCAATTGCAGATGAAGAGTAATCTAGGGCTATGGATATGCAGAGGGCAGTGATTCGATTATGTCATCGACTTAGCTGCTCTTGCAATGGATCTGAAGTTTTGATTGAACGAATTCGTAGTCAGATGTTTTCCTCTTTTTGCCGTTTGTTGCAACACTCGATTAATTGGAGAAAATTTTAGATGTGATCCTCGCCTATTGCACAGACGTAAGATTTGCATCTTATGCTATCACAAACCGCTGAAATTATTCAATATATGCGATGTCACTTTTCACTCTCTTTTTTGGGGTAAAATCGGGTCCTTTGAACTATATATATTTGTCTGTTTACGTTAGTTTTCCAATTGACAACCTTAATTGAAATGATGACGTGATGATTAACCGTAAATAATCAAGAATATTCCTCATACATCGCGGAAAGAATTTCTGAGGAATGCGAAGTGTAGACTTCAATACTAGAGATACACAGTTTAATCAAGCAAAAATTAGGGACGAATTTAGTGATTCTTCGAAAGTAAATTCCTTTTCTTGGCCCAAAAATTGAAAAAAGTTCATGAGGTTAAATTGGTCCCCGTCCCTTATAATGTGATTGATTTTCTGTTTGCTACGTTGAGTTTATGTTGCTGTTTGGCCGCACTTTGGAGTAAGATGATTCGACACCAATGAGGGTATCATTACATAGTGAAATGAGCATACGACATTAATTAGAGTATCCATTCATTAATTTAATTATCCAACGAATTGCCAGAAGAAAAGACAGAAAGTAATTACCGGAGTAGGGTCTACGAGCGTTCCTATAGGCCATTAGTGGGGCAGCAATAATGAGGATCGAAGTTGATTAATCATAAGAATTAATACATTATTAACCACATGCCACATATCATATATTGTATTATATATTTATAATAAAGTCCAAAGAAAGCATGTGCTCAATAATTCATGTGGCGTGATATCGACACACTCTTTTAACATTAAAATCTATTTATTGGTTATCGGTATACAGTAGATTTGAAATATTGCAAATATGAAAGTGAATGCACATGCTTATATATTTCATGAAACGTAAAATGATGTGACATTTTGTCTTTATCACAAAGCAGAATTTATTGAGTTTATTTTGAAAAAAATATAATTCTTTATTTCAAGTTGAGTTAGTATTTTATTATCATGTGATCCTCGTTCTCCATAACTCAATCCTATACCTCCATGTTAATTCAACCTCTCTTGTTCCCCGAGAAGAAAATATTTTCTCTAAGGAGGGGCAAGTACACTAAATGTAGAATGTGTTTGTCTCGCATTTTCAGGAAATTTTTTTTTTCCAAATTTGCACGAGGGAATGAGACACACTCTCTCTAAATTTTGAAGAAATCAACCGGCTAGAGATTCAGATGAGGAAAATTTTCCCTTAATTAAGGATGTAATAAAACATTAATTTAGTAAGCATGTCACGGAAAATACATCCATGATCATGAGAAGGAGTGCACATATAACGGTAAATATTTCTCAAATCACGTGTGACTATTTTCCAAAATTAGGTTCACAACTTGCTATAATAGAATGCTTTTGCAATGTATACTTTTTAAACTCAATTGACCATTCTGCACCCGCCCAAAAAAAAATTAATTTGCCATAAATGAAAAGGATTTTCTATTTAGCTCTACAAACTCTAATGTGAGGTTCTTGAATTTAATTTGTCATAAGCAAATCAGATACGTATCTTTACTAAGCAGATACGTCGGACTTGTATAATGAACACAAAATGTCAGCTTACTTTCTATTGCTCTAGATGATGGGACTTGCTGATTGATGTCATTTTCATGAGGTACTCTTGCTGACCTGGAAGAATTTTATATTATAAATGTCTGTATTATAAAAAGACCACCATCACAACCTTGATTTTTGTTCCATGGTCTTGCCAAATATTCTCAAATAGAATATTTGGGGCCGTTGTATTTCAAACTTTTCGGGCTTGAAATTTTTTTGCATGCGTGCTGGTGATTTTAAACTTGAAGTGGAGCTCGAACATGGTGACGTTATAGAGATATTTGTAGACATTTGATGCCGCAACCGGTTGTAGCTGTTGAATTTTGCATGGGCAGCTTTAAATTAATGATTAATAGGTGGGAAATAAACTGAAAATTAGCATCTCCGATGATGTCACAGATACAGCGAAAGAAGCCCGTGAACCTTGTGTGGGAATTTTGTGGAATTAAAGAATCTTCAACGACGAAAAAGTGGAAGGGGCGAGTCAAGAAAATGATTTTTGGTGGGTATATGATTCATTCTTGCTGTTGAGTTATTATTAACCTTCTACTAATAAGAGCAATATTTTAGTAGCTTGACTTCTTTTTTCTCCTTTGATGTTATTGCTCTTTCGTCATCCCATTTCTAGATGAACGAGGCACACTTTCGAGGATATTTTCTCTTTTGATCCAAGGTCATAGCCACGGAGACTCGACTACTTGAGGACTCGATGAGCACTCTTTAGGTTTCATAAATCGATTAAATCTATACTTTTGGGATGTACTAGCGACCCTGATCTGAACAACTTGCACGTAATTTGTAGGTTTCAAACAAATAACTTGTAATTTTGATGGTTAATGTGTGTTAGAAAAAGGGAAATTCATGGGGATGAATCATACTTGAATATGACTCTCCAAGTCGTTTCTTTTAAAATTTTGAAGACTTGTTATTTCCAATTAAATAAAAAGCAAAAGATGAATTTTTTTTTTTCACTTTCTTGTCAAAATGTAAAACAATATTCAAACTCTAAAAGATTATAAAAGGGCCATACGTGAATCTAAGCATTTTGTGAAGTTTCAAGTATTTTACACTTGAAAAAAAATTAAATTGCGTGAATCACAACACTTCGACTAAATGAAAAAGAAAATGGAAAGTAAAGTCAATCGGGACAAACTAGATTATTGTAATAACACCTTGTACGGTAGCTTTTATTTTCCTTTTTTTTTTTATAGGTTAACAGTGCTTTAACACGCATTGCTGACTGAGCTTTTTTGTTTTGTTAGACGGACTGGATTCCCCAATCCAGGAGATCCTCAACGCATTCAGCTGCTTCAAGAACATCCCTAACTTACGATATTCCAGGGGTTTCAACTCCTTGTATTACGCAAAACATCGCATGCATAAACGATTTGAGTTTTAGAAACATCACATGACAAATGAAGGGGAAGACACAAAAACCTTAATTTGGAAAAGATGCTTTGGGCTTTTGGGGGAAATGTCAGCAATGCGTGTCGAAAGCCTAAAATAGATAGGGACCTGCTTTGGCCTTTTGATGTTTTCGGAAGGCAAGTCTCAAAATAAATGAATTCTTTATTTCTTTCCAAATTACCATCAATAATTAATGTCAATTCTGGGTTTGCCCTCGCGACTATTCATCTTCTTTGGAAGTTCGTGAAGGTGGAGGAGTTGGACGGACGCCGGCGAGAGGTCGGTTGAGGTCTTGTGACACTGGCGTCACGTAGCCTAGAGTCATATGGCCTTGGCTACCTATTGCTTGACCTGCATGACGTTGAAGTCCAAGCCTGCTACTTGGCTTGTGGGACGCCATAGTCCAAATCTTTACCGCTTGAGGTCATGTGAACTCGGTGTCACCTCATCTAGGCTCACGCAACCACTATGGCCCTCGCCAAGTGTAGCACCGACAATCGAAGGGCTAGATTTAGGAAGCTTGATCGTCAAAAATTTAGATCAAGGAACTCTGATGTCCCACAAGTTCAACATCAATTTACCTAAGGTCGTGTAACCTCAATAACAGGTGTTGTTTGAGCTTAACGTAGCTTTGCAGCAATAGTCGGGCTTCAGATCAGCTTGCATGAGCTCCATCGCTATGGTCAAGCCTCACCGAGCTCTATTTGCCTCGCCTGAGCTCTATTGCAACAAGGGTCATCGGTCGATGCTCGCCTGATAGAGGGCCGCCACCAAAGCAAGGGAAGCATCTTTGTCATTGGTTGCTAAGTTGCTCCCTCCCTTTTTCTTTTTTTATACTTCAAAGCTGCTTTACACAATATAAGCATCAACCAAACGCTATTCGCTTTTAATAAATACATCTTCGTTCAAAGATACTTGGGAAAATGGCTTTGCATCCCCTAAATCAAATCAAATGAAACCACTTTTCCCAAGGGAGTTAAGAGGTCCAAAATTTCTTGAAAAAACTGAACCAAATGCAATTGTTATTAATACACATTCGGCTACTGAATGATTGCGGAGTCTAACTGTTTAACTCTTGTAAGAAAATCTCAAGGAACAAATCAGTCACCCTGGATGTTCGCGTGCTTATCAAGGAATGCCTCTAGCTCCTTAGCAATATTCAAGGCCTATAGCTGCTGGCCCATTGCTCGTAGACCCAACATAAAGCTGCAGATTGGATGGTCAAAGTCCAAATTCAAAATACCCTCCCCTCTAATTGGATCTCTAACCCAACCCAAACCCTTTGGGATTTATTATGCGTCAACTCTTGATTATGAATGATGAATGAATTTCTTTTTCGACCAAAAATAAAATAAAATTTGTTGATGAGCAAAACCACTTCCCCTTTGGGAATGGCGTGGATTGGCGCTTAACCCTTATTATGGGGGATAGACTGGTGAACTAAGTTTGCAATCTGATAATCTAATATCTATAAAAAAAAATAAAGTAAATTCGACTCTTATACATAAAATGCGGTTCTATTAATGCAAGCAAAAATGAGACCCTGAAAAGAAAAAGAAGCGATACCTTCTTTTCGTTTTATTTGTTATTCAAAAATTGGCTTTTGCTCATTGAATGCAAATTAAAAGTCCTTTTCCTTTTTTATAAATAAAAATTAATTTTGTGAATTTTGATCACAACAATCTAAAATAATCGTATGAATAATCTTTACATATATCAAAGGAAAAAGAGAAAAATCCAAAACACAAGGAAAGTTGACCCGTAGTAAATCATGTTATAAGTATAAAAATAACCTTGTCACTCTTTAACCTACAGATAAACGGATACATTTACCCTAACCATTCGACAGACTAGACTTTTGCCACGATTAGATACGTAGTTGAACACAATTTTTTTTTCATCATATATGTTTTTTTTTTTAATTATACAATAATTATGTGGTAGAAATAGACATTTTGAATTATCTAAGTAATCTGTGATTTAAAATTTCTCTATATCTGTATACATGTATAAGTTAAAATTAGAGTAAAAAAGAACCCTGATGGGCACAATATAATTATAAAATAAAGAGAAAAAATATTTTAGTAAACCTATAAATTACTATAGAGAGACTTCATCCCTTGTAGTACATTATGTAGAGGAAAAAACTCGCGCTATCTGAAACAATATACCAAAATAGAAAGAATAAACTATAAAACCATGATACTATGCACATTTTGTTACGTGATTTTAAAAATATATATGTAATTACAAACATAAATCGATGCTAAACGATAAATAATTAAATTACTTTGACTCCTATCATGTTAACAGGAAAAATTAACGGGAAACTATTATTCAAATTTAGACATGATGGGTATTGTAAAGATATATAGAGAGAGAGAGAGAGAGAGAGAGAGAGAGAGAGAGAGAGAGAGAGAGAGAGAATGCTACCGCAATGTGAGTGGATTGCAAATTAAGTTTAGTTTACAAAATTGATTTAATAAATGATATGTTAGACTGTAATTGTTTCTCGAATGTAAATCACTCATTTAAAGTCTTCATATATTGACCCATTTGGTAAGCACCTCTTATTAAATCCGTTAAATAAATGGTAGTGATAAACTTTAAATGAAGCGTCTGCTGTGATTCCTTTTATAAAAAAAAACTGATGAACATCTCCCCTCAGTTTGTTTCCATCTCGTGTCTCCAATATATACATAATTCATTATGTGTAGTTTGTACCCATCAATTGTAGTAATATTACCCTTACCCCCTCGATCCCCCTCTCTCTCTCATAGGCCAACTCCACGTTATATCTTTGTTGGTATGTCAAATCTCAACTATTGATACATCCAATCATAAATTTCACATCTATGATTATTAATCTAAATTAGACCTGTTAAAATTGATCATCGATCCATTTATTAGCCCTTTGTTAAATGGATCATAAACAAATTAGTTACATTAAGTAAATGGGTCGTAAATGGGTTTAAATATATATGAGTATTTTTTTGTTATTATAATATGAGTGTTAAATAGGTTATAAACGGAGTTATAACTTATTTTTTTATTCAAGGAAAAAACTCAAACTATAGGCTCCGTTCGTTTCACGGAAAATATTATTTTTCTGGAAAATATTTTCCAAGAAGCTATTTTCTAGGAAAACGTAATTATTTTCCGGTGTTCGGATGAAACTTGATTTTAAAGTGGAAAATGTTTTCTGCTGTTCGCTTAAGAAAATGTTTTTCTTTAAACTCTTTTCAATATTTTATTTTTTAAAATCATTATTTATTATTTTAAAAAAATTATTTATTAAATTATTTTTTCTCACCACCTCGAGCTTGCACGATTAGCTCACTGGTGAGGCGAGCTCAAGGTAGCGAGGCTCGGACCTCGCAGATTGGTGACGCCCGAGCCTTGCCATGGTTTGGCGACGCTTGGGCGTCATCAATCCGGTGAGGCCTGTGTCTCGCCGCCTTTGGCGACTCTCGGGCATCACTGATTTGTAAGGCTCGAGCCTCGCTGCCATCTGGCAATGTTCAGATGTCACCAATCCATGAGGCCCAAGCTTCGTCGCTGTCTGGCGAGGCCTAAGCGTCGCCGATCTAACGCTCGAGCCTCGTCACCTTTGGCAACACTCGGGCATCACCGATCTACAACGCTCGAGCGTCGCCGTCATTCAGCGCCAGATCGGTGAGCTCGACTCACCTGTCGCTGGCTATTGTCATGGTCGGCGACGGCTGAAAAAGAAAAACAGCAAAAAGAAAGAAAAAAAAAAAAAAAAAAAAAAAAAAAAAGAAAAAATTGATTTTATTAAAAAATAACTAAAAAATCGAATTTATGAAAAAAATTGATTTAAAAAAAATAGAAAGAAAGAAGTGAGGACTAATAAGAGGTGAGAGATAGAAGGGAGTGAGTGTAGAAAATGTTTTCCCAATTTGAAAAGTGGAAAACATTTTCCCCCACTTTAGAAGACTTTTTTTTTCTTTTATGGAAAATGTTTTCTCCAATGAATTTATTTTCTGTGAAACGAACGTCGGAAAATCCGGAAAATGTTTTCTTGGAAGTTATTTTCCATGAAACAAACGGAGCCTTAATGAGAGTATATTTTCTATAAAAAAACTTAAAAACATCCGCACTTTTACCTATAAGAAAAAAAAATATTAACTTAACTTCGAACCACTAAAACTGTCCATTCAAATAATCGTGCAGCATCAAGTTCATCATGAATCCTTCCATTCTCTTTAAAGAAAAGTATTTAACCAATCATTTTTAGGAAAAAGATTTTAAAATCATTTATTTTTCACAAAATAACTAATGCCATAATCTTTCTATAAATCATTTCTCCCCTTTCAATTGCAAATCAAGAATATCTAGGGCTATGGCTATGGATAGTCAAGAGAAAATTACAAAAAAAGTCCTAACCCATTGTAATTATGTTAATTTAGTCTTAAACTTACTTTTTTGACCAATTGAGTCCTAAATCTTTTGCAATTGTGTCAATTTAGTCTATTCAACCAAATTTGGCCAACTAGTACTAATGTGACACAATTTGCGTTAACGTGAATAATTTGTAATAATATTTTAATATTTTTTCAAACTTTAAAAAAAAAATCTTTTTTCTTTTTTTTCTTTTCTTTCTCTTTATTTTTTTTTTCCTCTCTTCTTACTTCCTTTGGTCAGTCGCCAAGCTCAAGCAACCTCGCTAGCCAATGGCAAGGCTTGCTTCATCATCGTTGGTCGAGGTTAAGCTCACCTAACCACTAGCGAAGGTGGCCATGGCTTTGCTAACCAAGGCCGCAACCATGGCCTCACTAGTCACGAGCAAGGCTACCTCCACTTGTAGCCAGCAAGGCTAGCCTCATCTATATCTAGGCAAAACCACCTCGCCCACTTCTAGGTGAGGGTAGGTGGGGGATATGATACATGCTAATAGCCTGCTAGGCCTTCGTGGCCCTTGCCTAGTGGCCGACAAGCCTCACTAGCCACTATGGGGAAAGAAAGCCAAAAAATGAAGAAAAAAAGGAAAAAAAATTGATAAAAATTTTGAAAAAATAAAGATATTATTAAAAAATTTAAGCATCGATTAGATGGCCAACATCTACGTCAACGTTAACTAGTCAAAATTGGCTGAATGTATTGAATTAGTATAATTACAAAATATTAGAATTAAATTAACAAAAAAAAGATTTAGGATTGAATTGACATAATTATAATAAATTTAAAACTTTTTGGTAATTTTTCCAAAAGACACTCTTGCATTGGATCGAGAGTTTTGATTAAAAATGTTTGCGATTAGATG
This sequence comes from Corymbia maculata, assembly GCA_014182735.1. NCBI lineage: Eukaryota > Viridiplantae > Streptophyta > Magnoliopsida > Myrtales > Myrtaceae > Corymbia > Corymbia maculata. The sequence goes on from CM024686.1 coordinate 13,609,235, forward strand.
TTTCCTTTTTTGATCCGTCATTATGAAATTTAATTAATTTCAGAAAATTTTTAATTATCATCCTCACGTTTTGCACCGGCATAGAATATGCATCCCCACTTTTTAAAAGCACCATTTTATTTATTTTTTACTGAATTTTAATGATTCACTTTGAATGTCCTTTGTTGAACCTTACTTTTGTTTACGTTATAGGATAAAGCTATCGTAACTCACTGAAATTTTTCAACATATGCAATGTCATTTTTGACTTTTTCCTTTTTCATTTTTTGGTATAATCGGATCATTTGAACTATACATATTTATTTGGATACGTTAATTCTCCAGTTGAAAACTTTAATCGACTTGTTGATGTGATCGTTATCATGAATATTTAGCATATATCGTAGAAAGGTTTTTCGAGGGATGCTAAGTGTAGAGTTCAAAAGTAGAGATACACAGCGTGATCAAGAAAAAATTAAGGACGAACTTGTAGTTCTTCTGAAAGTATATTTCTTTTCAGCTACGTTTGGTAATATTTCTACTTTTGAGAACAGTTTATTTTGAGAAATAGTTCTTTTCTATTTTCTACTCCCTAGAACAATTTCTAAGTAAAATAGAGCGTTTGGTAACTACAAAAATTTCTTGTTCCCGGAATAGAAAAAAATAGAAATGTGTTTGGTATGGACAATAATTTTTTATTTCTTTCTTCTTCAATGGCAGCGGCAACCGACGAGCGGGGGCGGTGACTGGCAGTGGTGGGCGGCGGACGACGACCGGCGATCGTCAGTCACCGGCCATAGGGTGAAGGACGGCGGCGGTGATCGGCCGGTGGCAAGTGGGCGGCGGCAGCAGAGTTCGGTGACAGGCAGCGGTGGAGATTGACGGCCGAGTTCGGCAACAGGCAGCGATGGAGATCGGTGGCCAGCGAAGATCAGTGGCGGCAACCGGCGGCCGGCGATGGTGGCGGCAGGTGGCGGTCGGCGATGGGTGGGTGGCCGCATATTATAAGTAGTGAGAAGTCCCTAAGAAATAGTTTCCAAAAATTGTTCATAGAAATAAGAAGCTACTTTTTTCTACTTTTCATTTCTACTCCAAATCTATTTCCAGGAACAACTTTTTATTCCCGGGAATAGAAAAATCAGTTTGCATTACCAAACGCATTTTTGGTTTTTTTTTTTTTTATTCCAGGGAACAAAAGAACAGAAAAATAGAGAAATAGAAACGTTACCAAACGGAGCCTTCTTGGCCCAAAAATGAAAAAAAAAAAAATCAGTTCATGAGGTTAACTTGGTGTGTCCCACGAGAGGAGACTAATAATGTCATGTCCCACAGTGGGGACTAGGGGTGTGCAAAAGAACTGGGAACCGCCCGGACCGCCCAGAACTGGACTGGACCGGCCCAGAACCGGTGGTTCCTAAAGGGATCAGTCCAATTCCCGGTTCCATGGGCGGATCCGCCCGCCCACCCATCCGGATCGGACTGGTATTATAATAATAATATATATTTATTTTTATTATAAAAATAAATTTTTTTAGTTGATAAAAAATTAAAATTTTGAAGCCCCATGTTTATAATTTTTATTATTCTATTTGAGGCAACCTACCGAGAGAGGTAAAGAAAAAAGCGTGAGAACATTTGCGAAATTTCTAAATAGACCATCTTTTCGAAACATGTCCAATGGAGTTTCTTTTCTTCGCCCGCTTGTGAGACTGGTTTCATAGATCCACCCGGGAACTGGACCGGATCGGCGGTCCGGTTCTTGGGTGGATCCATGGAACCAACGGGTGGATCCATGGAGTTCCCGGATCCAATTTTTTGGAACCAGTCCTTAGTGGGTGGTTCCCGGTTCTAGGGTGGGAACCGCCCACCTGGACCATGCACACCCCTAGTGGGGACTATTTTCGTTTCTTCATCGTCTCAGACTTTATAATGTGATGATGTTGTTTGCACCAAAAAGTGAAACACCCTCGTGGAAGAGCGCCTGGTCTTCTTTGTCTTTAAATTTAAAGGGATATGCAACTGAAATAATTTGGGATAATGACAAAAATGATCAATGAACTTTATCCAAATATACAATGTGATCATTGTACTTTTAATTTATTTAATAACTCATGAACTTTAACTTAATGTGCAATATAGTTCTTAAACTTTTAATTAGTTCAAAATTATCTTTTTGTACATGATCAATATAATCCCTAGACTATATGAAAATGTGCAATGTTGATAATGAATATTTTCATATTATTCAAGGACAATATTGCACATTTTCATATAGTCCAAAAATTATTAAATATGTACCAAAAGTCTATAAATCACATTGAATAAATTAAAAATTCAAGGACTACATTGCATATTGAACTAAAGTTCAAGGACCTTATTGAATAAATTAAGAGTTCAAGAATCACATTATGTATTATGCCAAAATTTATGGATCATTTGTGTCTTTTTTCCAAATTGTTTTGTTGTTGTCTTTCTCTTTTTGGTCAAGCTCTTCTTTCCTAGGAATGATGTACTTCTTTCTTTCATAGTGGGAGTAGAACTTCTTCTTTTGGTGTTTCATCGTCCACTTCCTTTTCCTCCTCTCTTTGTATTTCCTATATTTCCCACATGGTTAGATGATATTTTAAATACTTTCCATTAATTGACGTTGGCATCTCTTTTCGTTGCCATCCATTAATCGTCAAGCATTGCCAATCAAAATATCCGTGACCAAATGGAGTCCCTCCCAATTAGAGGACCATTTTCCACAGCTTTGGGGATATCGTTATACAGCTAATCATACGACATTATATAGAGTATCATTCATTAATTCAATTGGTCAACGAATTGGCAGAAGGACAGACAGAAAGTAGGGACTAAGATCCTTATATGGGAGTAGTGGGGCTGCAATAATGACGATCAAAGTTGATTAATCATATTAGTTGATACATTATTAACTACACGCCTTGTATATCTGCATATGATATTCTTCTATTATAAATATATACCAAAGTTCAATGGAAGCATGTGCTCACATAATTCATGTGACGTGATACGAAAACTCTTTATTCATATTATAATCCATTTATTAGTTGTTAGCACATAACAAATTTGAAATGTTACAGGATTGAAAGATGGAGTTACTTGCTTGTATATCCCGTGTGACCTAATATGATGTGACTTTGTTAGTTGTTAGCATATAACAAATTTGAAATGTCACGAAATTGAAAGATTGAATTAGTTGATTATACATCCCGTGTGACCTTATATGATGTGACATTTTCACTTTATCGTAAATGATACTCTATCCAGTTTATTTGGAAAAAAAAAAAGAGAATTTTTTGTTTTAAGTTGAGTCGGTATTAAATTACAATGTAAAAATTACCAAAAAAATCATAAACTTGTCAATTTATTCTTAAATATTTTTTAATTTGGCCAATTTAGTTTTGAATTTTTGGATGATTTGCCAAATTAGTCCTAAAATTTTGAGAGATTATCAATTTAATCATAAATCTTTTGACGATTTGCCGATTTAGTTATTCTAGTTAATTTTGGCTGAAAATCGCTAAAGTAACAGTTTAGTTAGCACCAACCTTCTTACATTGCACAATCACCATTGACAAAAATATTTTTTGAACTTATTTTTAAATTTTTTAAATTTTTCTACTTTTTCTTTTTCCCTCCATTGACCATCACACTAAGGTTCTTAGCCTCAAAACTACAGTTGTGAGGTGAGGATAGCCTCGGAGTTATCAAACACGTCAGCGGGCTTCTCCCACTCACTAGCCCCGGAGTTATCAAGCAAGTTAGCGGATTTCTCCCAAGCGATGTGGGACTCACATTTGCCAAGGCTTAACATACACCTAGATCCACCTTAACCTGGAACTCATACCAACTAAGGTTCTCAGCCTCAAAACTGCAATTGTGAGGTGAGCGCAGCCCTAGATTTATCAAGCAAGTCAGCGAGCTTCTCTCAAGCGATGTGGGACTCCCGTCTGCAAGAGCTTAACATAAGTCACTAGCCTCAAGCAATGGCCACCCTCACCAGCACTGGTTATGCCATGAAAGACAGTTCCCACACACGGCCCTCTTGGCCTTAAAAGGGACTGTCTGTCAGTCACCAAGTTCCTTTTCAAACACTGAACTTAGATCATAGTAAGACTCTAAAATATCGGAAATTCTGATGCACAGAATCCCCTAAGGGCAAGTGCAGAGCATACTCCAAGATTTTTCTCAATCATAGTGTTTGTTCAGAACCTTCATTCTGGACTAGAAGAGAATGGGAGTGTTTAGAAGATCATATTGGAGGAAGAGTACCCAACACACTTCTTATTTCACTCTCTGGTTTTTACAATGGGGACTCCTTGCTCTTATATAGGCGAAGGAGGATACAACGGACAAGAGCAGGTAGACTGGCCATGCTAGGACATAATTGAACAAACTTAGCCACTTATGGGCTACACTCATAGGGAGTCCTAAAGAAATCCTATAACAGGCTAGAAACAGTAGTTTTTCGCCTGGTGCTACAGTAAAAACAGACTGAATGAACAGTGAACAGTGTACAGTGTTTTCAGGATGGCTTTATATGTCTCTTCCGTCTCTAGCATTGTAGTGGTCATAGTCCGAATCATCAGAGCTATGATGAGCCAACTGTTCCTTGTAGAGGGCCTCTTCTGCATCTGGACTGGAGCTTCCGTCTTTTTCTCTTTTGAAAGCACGGATGAGATTCTCAATTTCCTTTGCCGACAAATCTGGTGGACGAGATTAGTTAGCACCGAAAGAGTCGGAAAAGGAGGCGTAATTTGGGGTGTTTCCCCAAGGGTCTTGTGCAAGTGACCCTCCCCATGGATCATAGGAGGTGGAGGAGTTTGGATTGTTTTGCTGAAAGGTATGAAGAGCCTCTTGGATTTGTTCTCTCGTGGAATCCCAAGCTTCAAGGTGGTCCCAAGAAATAGGGACCTGTGCAGATGGCCATGCTTCTGGTGGGATGGTGCGATTTTCTTGACACAGGATCCTCTGGAGTTCATGTGATGCTAGCCTGCTCATGGTGATGGAGTATGGAAACGTCCGGTAGATCCGAGCAAATTCTTAAAAGACTTGGGGCTTGTAGCTTGAAATTCCTGCAGCAGAAGGTTTGTCAGCAATCCAACCACATGGGTGGGAAAATGTCCATGGTCGGTGGAATAAGACAATAGTGTGTCTTTCTAGTTCAAGCCTTCCTTGGCAATTTTGGACTTTGAAGAGTTCTCTCTAATATTGGAGTGGTTTATACCATGCAAAAATCTCCAAGAGATGTTTCTGGTTATGAGGTTGACTTTGGCCATCCTTGTTAATAACCTGCAAAATTTTGTCAGTGGGAAATTCAATGGCTATAGTGTACAGGTTGAACATGTACCATAATAACTATTTCAGATTTTCTGGAAATTCTTCATCAGGAGACCATTTGAGAGGGTGAATGAATGGATATTGCAGATGACGTCCATCTGGTCTGAGAATTAAACCTCCATGTTCTCGGAAGATTCGGATGTGATATTCCCACATTAGTTCTGGGAGTCTTTCTTTCAGATTATTGTGGTGGATTGCCTCGGGAACATCAGGAGGGTATTTGAGATTGGGCCAACCACCTGGGATTTTGTCCGTTTGATGTGTCCTGGAATGGCTCCTTTTTGACATACATGTTGATGGTTTGCATTGGTTCCTTTGGACGGGACAAGAAATCAGCAAGGACATTCTTAGTTCCTAGGATGTGTTTGACTTCAAAGGAGTATTTGGAAAACCATTCAGCCCATCGGAGCAGTTGTGGATGGGGAACTTGCTTTTGTTTGAATTTAAGCATCTAAGGGAATGATGACATGTTCATCTCAACAAGAAAATGGTGCCCGATGAGGTGAAATTCAAACTTCTTGATGCTATACTTGACTGCAAGTATCTCCTTAAAAGTGGAATGATAATGGATTTCTGCTTGGGAAAATTGACCACTTTTGTAAGCACAAATATGCCTAGTTCCATCAATTTCTTCGAAAAGAATGACTGTCCAATATTTATCGCTGGTATCAGTTTGGAGGATCCTCTTGCCAGTGGATGAAATTTTTAAAGGAGGAAGGTTTTGCAAAAGCTGTTTGAGTTGGGAAACAGCTTGAGTTTGTTTTGGTCCCCATGGTGGAGGGTTTTTCTTGAGCATTCTCTGGAGGGGTCTAAGATGGGTGGAAATATGGGGAACAAAATCTCTTAAATAGTTGACAATGCCAAGGAATTGCTGAATTTGTTTCGGATTGAGATCATTTTCAGGAAATTTTTGGAGTTCATCAACAATATGAGGCTCAGGGCAGTATGTTCCTTCTTTGAGGCGCATGCCAAGGAATTCAATTTCCTTCTGGGCAATAATCATTTTTTTTCTAAGAAAGCATGATGCCATGCTTTTTAACAATATCAGCAAAATGTGTCAAAAGTTGACAATAAGATTGTTCATCATGACTAAATAAAAGGATATCATCAATATAAATTTGAGAGTTTTGAAGGATAGGTTCGAAAATTTTGCACATAGTCTTTTGGAAAAGGGAAGGCGTAGTTTTGAGGCCAAAAGTGACAACTGTCCATTGAAAGTGCTGGTTTGGGATACAAAACCCAGTTTTGGGTCTGTCTGCTGGGTCAATACCCAGTTGGCAAAATCCTGTTTTAAGATCAAATTTCGAATAGATTTTTGCTTGGGCAAGGCTCAGGAAAAGGGAATTTCGATGAGGCAATGGGAATTTATCATCCTGAAGAAACTGATTCAGAGGTTGGTAATTAATTACTAACCTCATTTTCTCACGGTTCTGTTCGGCCCGTTTGTTGACATAAAATGCTTCACATGCCCATTGGGAGTCAGAGGGTTCAATGAGACCTTGTGCCAATAGTTCTGCACATTCTTGCTAAGCAAGTGCAAGATGTTCGGGGCTCATCCCTGAGTGACTAGCTTTTGTGGGATTGATGTCTTCATTCCTTTTAAAAGGAAGTTTGACATAAAAAGAAGAGTTTTTCCACAAAGGCTGGGTGCAAGTTTGGGAAAACTGGGAGTGTGTTTCAACACAGGAAGAAAGTAGACTTTGAATGATCGGATCCAGAATGGCCGGTTGAAGGGCATAGAATCGTTTAATGTCTACATATTCCCTGAATTGATTTTTGAAACGGAGGCCATGAGAAAGAATTTTGAGCTTGGGGAGTTGGGTCAAGATGTCCTAACCAATGATGATATATTTATCTGGAGATTGAGAACCAAGGACTTTGGTGGTAATAGATCACTGGGGAAAGAACTGAATAATAATGGGTTTACTCCGATACTTAGTAGCAAAAGTGTCACCAGAAGCAGAATTGAAGTACCTGGTGTAAGGTTTCCAAAATTCTTCTGGAAGGATTTTTGTGTCTAGAATGGAAGAGCTTGCTCCAGTATCGATGAGTGCTACCAAAAGGATTGGTTTATGGTATTTGGACAAGAGAATGTGAACAGGAATATACGGATGATGGACAAGTTCATTGAGCTCAATTTCTGTAGGTGAATCAGGGAAGAAAGTGAAGACATCATTCTCAGAATTTGAACCTGAATCTGAGCTATATGTCTGAATAGCACAGAGAGTATTTTTAGGTGGTTGATCGTCTAAGGAAAAGACGGATTCTATATCTGAATCATCAAGTTGAATACCAGTGCTTTTGGCAATTTTATCTATCAAATGGCTTCCTCACTTGCTTGCCTTTGGACAATTTTTGGCAAAATGTCCTTTTTTGTTGCAGACATAACACCTGTATTTGTTGCGCTTCTTTGAAAAATGATGATGGCTTTTACGCAAGAATTTCCACTTACCCTTACATTTTCCTTTGCGTGTCTTCTTGAAGGATCGTTTAAAATGCATTTTCTTTTTGCATCCTATGCAAGATGGGTCGGAGCAATCCTTGGGACATTTGATCTGTAAACCAGGCTTGAAACATGATTTGTCAAGATGCCTATTTTCTTTTAGAAAGCTTCGGAAAGCTTCTCTTCGAAGGCAAAGTTCTTCTATAGCGATGTGCACGGCTTGCTGGATTTCACCAATAGTAGCTTCTATTATACTTTTCTGCCTTTGTTGGAGAATTTTCTCTGCAGCTTGGCTGAGTTCCTTTGGAATAGATGCCAAGAAAATAGGCTTGAGGTTCCAATCTGCACCAAGTAGATAAAATAACTTGATCATAGCTTGGAAGTGTCGGTCAAGATCTTTGCGTCTTAGTGAGCAACATTTTCGATCAAAGAATTCCTTTCTTTTGAGTTCTTTGGAGTCTTCAGGCTTGCCAATGAAGTACATATGGATAATCTGAATAGCATTATCCAAGGGCTGAGTCAAAAGATACATTTGATCTTGTTCTGAAGCAGTATGCCACCAATCTTTAAGGGCTCCTATAAAACGGCTAGTGAATTCCAAGAAAATATCATAAGTACTAGGTTTAGAAATATGCCTGGTGGTGAGCTAAGCATGGAATTCTTGAAACCTATCAAGCCACTTATAGTATGGAATGTCATCTAGTGTGAAATAAACTTTGGATGATGTGGCATTGAAATTCTGTGTTGCATCAGGTTGATCCTGGTGGTGTATTTCGGGCTCAGAAAGTATCTCTTCATCTTTGGCGCTGTCTGCCATAAACAAGGTCTCTTCCGCAAAAGATGATTCGATAAGAATATCGGAATCGTATGCAGATGAAGAGTCAACCGAGTCAACCTGTCTTGTTGTGGATGGTTTTATGACAGCAATCGAAGGGATCTAGTGTTGGAGGAAGTTCTCGAGTGGATTGGAAATGGTGAGAGTGGCAGGGTGGTTTTCAGGTGGGTAATCATCAGAAGGACGTTCAAGAGTACTGGGAGGGGATGGGGATGCTGGAGACTCTAGAGATTTCTTTTACTTCTATTTAAGCTTGCGAAGATTTTCGCAAAGGACTAGGAAATTGTTTTGAGGCGGAGGGGCAGCTGAGCTAAGAACAGCAGCAAATGAGGATGATGCTCCAAAGGATGATTCCGGTTTAGGTGGCAAGGAGGGGAGGGGAAAAAGGGTGGATCAATTGTGGTGAACGACTGTTGGTTTTGGAGGATCTGGATTTGTCTTTTGAGTTTTTCGATTTCTGGTCTCTGATCTTCCAAATAATGGCTAGGAGGTGTTTGCTTGGTTTCTAGCAAATGAAGCCTTTTTTGGAAATCTTTCAGCATGCGGTAAGATAAGTCAGTGGTTTTGTCTACGCGTTCGAGGCGCGTAGCAACAGTGCCCAAAAGCTCATTTTGAGCCAAAACATTTTCAATTTGCCAATTCAAAACAGTTTCGGCAGTAGAAGGCTGCTTACGTTGTCCCTGTGCATCAAGGCCAGTAGGGTTTGGTACCTTAGGTGAGTGCTGGTATTTTTAGTGTGGGTCTGAGAATCTTTCCAAAGCAGGAAATTTCCGAGTGCGGCTGCTAGTTCCAGATGATTATGTGGGCTCGAGTGGAGGAAAATCATCAGGATGGAACATGCATATACTAGGGAGGACAGTAGGTGGAACAGGTTTAGGTACACGGGTGCTTGGCCTGGGTAGGTTCAAGGGACATGAAGAATTCTTTTTTACCCATTTCTGGATCGGCTTATAGAAGGGCAAAGTGATCATGGGTCTGGCTGGTGGTGATTGAGAGGAGGGAGCTAGTTTGCAAGGTGGTGGAGGTGGAGTTGGTACAGGGGACCTAGATGGACCATAAGAAACAATGAACTGATATTTGCCTTCATTTTCTCCAAGAGGTCCAACAGTTGGGTCTCCATCAAGATACCTTTGGTAGAAGGTATCTTTCTTGGTTTTTTCTTCTTTTTTGTAGAAGGTCTGTCATCTTCATTATCAGGTTTTATGCAAGATGGACAGATACAATCTGGGTCCCAAAAACAATGCCCAGTAGGGTCTTTGAAATGATGAATCGGTTGACCTTGAGACCCAAAAGAATGGACAAATTGTTTGTCATCTGGTTCAGTTGAGACGGGATCAGTGGGACAAGGTGTAAAATGGAGGATGGTAGGAAAAATAGATGAAGGTTCTTCCTTGGTTTTGCCGAACCTGATGGTAATAGTACTATCTTTTTTCCTAGTGAACTGTGGTTTGCTGGATTGAAGCGGTTTGCAACTCTGATGGAGTTTTTCATAGTTGGTAACCCAACTATCCGGAAGGAGCATAACAAGCTCATTTCTAGGTATCTGGCAGGGAACATGGATGCAAGAGGTCTGGTTATGATCGACTGAAATAACAAGAGCATCCTCGGAATTTGGAATGTTGAGATCAATGGCATGGTTTTGGACTCGGTAGATCATCTGATAGTGTAAGGTGGCAGCAATGGATCTAGGAGTCTGCGGGGCTCCTGTAATCTGTAGCTGAACCTTAAGAACAGTAAGCAGGTTAGGATCTGTAAGAGCAATGTTAAAATTTGGGAAAAATATAACAAAAACAGTTTCCGCATTCATTGTTGTTTGGATAGTACCAACACAAGCTTGTTGGTATTCCAAAAACTTGGTGTCTAACAGGGGTATTCGTGCTGTAACAGGTAAGCCTTTTCGGCCATGAAAAGTCAAAGCAAGACGGATGGCTCCAAAATGGAGATGAGTATAGCCTTGTTGGATCCATTGAAATAGAAATTCGGATGGAATTTGGAGAGTAACAAACTGTTCTTGTTCAGTTGCCTGGATGGGGTGTTGGTCAAAACGGGAAGACTGAACATACTCTTTAACAGTGCGAGGGGTGTGTTTGATCAAGTGTTTGATCAAGTGTTTGATAGACCGAAATGGGGAGAAAGAAGATGGTTTAGCAAAAGCAGTATATGGGTTCATCATAGGGAGCTGGGTTTCTAAAATCTTACTATCCTTTGTGAGATAAGTAACCTTATAAAAATAGTCTATCTTTGAACATGAAGACTTTCGAAATTCAGGTGGAGACTAGAGAGAAAGATTAGAAGTAAGAGAAATAGGTAGAGAATGGGAAGATGAGTCTGAGGTTTCCATAAGATGAGAGGTTCTCTTCTAGGACCAGAACGTAATAATGACCAAACTAATCGATATGTTAATGATTTCTAGTCAAATTTAGCTTGAATGACTAAGTTGACATAATTTAAAAGTTTAAAATTAAATTGACAAAAGTATTGAGTATATTATAAATTTTCCATTTTCTTTTAAAAAGAAATTTTTTAACAAAATCCTTTAATAAAATTTTGTGGTCCTTAATGATTCGTTTGACAGACGGTGCCTTGGAAAAATATTGGAAGGAATCTTTAATAGGTATTACTAAAATCATTTCTTTTTTCATTGTCTGGTAAAAGAAAAGGTCAATTTTTTATAGGAAGAAAAATAAAGATAATATGCTTGCGTGTCACATGATTGGTGTGGGGATAATCTTAATGAATTGAGTAGCGGATGTGACTGCAATTTCTTTTATTTAATGGATAGGTTTCTTGTCGCTTTGCGATCGAAGGAAGAATAACAATCGTGTTGACCAAGCGTTATTTTTATGGTATTGGCCCAAACCCTAGAAACGCACATGACCAGCACAGCCTAGGAGATCGAAAAATGTTGGGGACCACCGTACTTTCAGGACGGGAAGATAACACGATCTATTCGACCGTGCACAGCGTGGGGAATTATTTGATATATTACTCTTACACTCATTCTTTAAACTGAATATGACAATGGATTGATTTTTTTATTTCATTGAACTCAGAGTTACCAGGACCACTGAGGATAAAATTGGAGAAACTAAGGTCAGAAACAAACTCAACACATCAAAAATAATATTGGTATCGATCCAAGATCTCCAAGAACCAATCAAAAAATAATTGAAGGAACCGATCCAACAAAGCAGTGAACCAGCTCGATCTACTATAGAGAGAATCGATTGACTTCACAATAGGCTTAGCTCTTGATATGCCTGAGCAAGGGTCACCCTCACTAAGACTCATCCAAGCAATGCCCTGGCCTAGGCAAGGGTCGACCTCACCAGATCTAACGAAGGCGGCCTCGCTAGCACTCATCCTGTCGAGGTCGGCCCTTGCTTGTGCTAGTAAGGGTGATCCTTGCTTAGGCGAGTTTAGTCCTTACCTAGCATGACCTATGCTAAGCACCGGCACAAGTCATGGAATAAAAAAAATTATCAAAAATAATGTTAATAATAGCGTCAATTGTGCCACATAAGACAATTAACATCCACATCAGCAACTTCCGATCTATATAAGTCATATTGACTTAATTGACAAAAATATCAATAATTAAATTGATCCAATTAAAATATATAAGAGTAAATTAATATTAATATAATAAATTTAGGATTTTCACGCTACTTTTCCATTCAATGAGGCAGATCCCTGTCTACACTGGAGGGGCGATCTCAAATAATCAAATCCCAAAGAGAATTCGAGATCCACGACAAATTGTTTTTAAATGGAAGTAAAGTCAGACAGAGTTTTGCTCTACTTTTGCCCTAAAAAAAAAAATAAAAAAAACTTGGGAACACCGGAATAAAGAAGTGGAGCGAGGAGAAAATATTAGGTGGGCCGGTCGCGCCAAGTCACCGTGCACCCGACCAATTAAGAAGCGACACGTGGACTGACGTGGCGCTGTGGGGCCGGCTCGTCAAGATGGAATTTCTGCACTCAAAATAATCGTCTTTCTCTCTCCTTTAACCTGCATGATAGCCTTGCGCCCTCACTCTCTCCTCTGCAGAGTCTGTGCACGCATTTATTATATTCTCTCTCCTCTTCTCCGTTCTTTCCTTCTAAGAAGAAGAAAAGCCATTCTTTCTCTCAAATTTTGAATCTCTATTTTCGCTCCCATTTGCTGCTCCGCGCTCCGCCCTTGTTGTTCCTGCTCCGGCGTTCGTCAAGCAAGCCGTTCCCCGCTGTCGCCCAACGCTCGCTGCGTCTCTACTCCGACACTTTCTCACTCGCTTCTCCAACGCTCGCTCGCTCGCTGCTCCGTCGCTTCCTCCATCTCTACTCCAGCGTTGGCTCTTTGCTCCGTTGTACGCAACGTCTCTGCTCTAGCGCAACTTTCCTTCGCACAATAATCTGCTGGGGCGGTCGAGATTTGGGGATCCCATTTTTGCAACCACCTACGGAGCAGCGCCGACGACCTCCAGCAACCCATCGATCCCTATCCCAACCCTCTCGTTTTCGCTCTCTCCGGTGCTCGCGCTCTCATTCCAACAACACTCCATCGTCCTCTCAGTCCCCATCAAGAAAAAGAGCCCAACAGCAAGCCCCGCGATCGTTTGTTGCGCAAGGGAAGAAAGGGAAGGAGCTCGACTCGGCGGAGTTCATTTCCGCGCTCGAGTCGGGAAATAGCATGCAGCTCATGGTGATGGCGTCGTGTCCCCGCCAGGTCGTCGCCGTTGCCAAGGACGCCTCCATGGGGCTCGCGCTCATCGCAGCAGCGCACCAGACGGGCAGGTGGGTCGTCTACGTCTCGCCGAGGCCGAACGAGTCGAGAGCCTGCATGGACGCGCTGGGAGCTCACGCCCGGCACATTGAGTTCGTGGTGGGGAGGCTGAGGACCCTTCTGTCGAACGAGTTCAGGGATGCAGATTTCATGCTCCTAGAGTGCGAAGGCGATGGCGTTTGAAATGGCACGGGTGTGTGCTTCAATTGGGTTTCGGTCTATTTGCCAACAGAAAGGCATTAATTCTTTTGTTGTCCAGTTGCTTGTGTGCTGACTGACTGCTTGTACGAATCCATTGTGATAAGTCAGACCTTGAGTTATCAATCAGTGTTGGTTTTGAGGAATAAAGTGATTTCAGTTTGGTTTTTGTTGCTGGTGAGGTCTGGATGAACAAGCTCAAATCAAGGATTGAAGCCTGAGTGTCAATGTACAATCAAGTTTGAGACTCAAATGATTTGTTGTGTTGCCCTACTAGAGCACAGGTCTACAATGTTTGTTCTCTCAACATAACAAAACTGTGATCAGCACGATTCGCATGACATTGCCATTGCCCCAAGCTACCATCTAATGATTGTTCATTCTGCTGACATGATAATATATATGCATGTACTCTCCCACTACAAAGTGCAAAAAGCCTCTGCATTTAATTTCCAGGAAAAAAATTAGTCTGAATTTCCTTGAACAGAAACCGATAGCTTACTATTGGGCTCACTCAAGAGCTGACACGGGTGGATGGCAGAAGCATCAGAATGAAGGTTTTGGTGTCTCCTCTGTTACCCATTTTCGGAACGGTGACCTATAAGTGCAACTATTACTCTCTACACATGACCACACCCATGTGCATTAGCCCCGTGACTGAACTATTATTGCTCGGCAAGATTAGTATGTCCACAACGGTATAACAACAACGTGAGCTTGATACAATGCGTGAGCGAATCATTCGAACGAATCAACCCCTGATTAAAGAGACCCACTTGGTCTATGATTCCCAACCCGTAGTTGCAACTACTCCGACGAACTTGGAAAAAAATCAGCCATAAAGAGGGACCATCATCAGATTTTTTTATTCAAATCTAAAATAAGACGACAATCGAATTGGATGCAGCTTTCTTACCAGAACGTGTGAACTCACTAAACAGATACTAATTCTAATCCTTCAGAAAGATTCATCCCCCACTCCTCAAATTGCTGTGCCCATGAGCTTTCCCCAAACCAAAGCATCGACCAGACAAACAACAGATTATACAATTACAATCGCGCAACTCCAATTTCCACCACACATCTTGAAGGGAACTGCACTGGCTTCGGAAACTAAGTAAGGGGATTATCGTTATGGCAGTCGACCTGTGGTTGGCGTCGATGAGGCCGTCATGGCAGTTCGACAGCAAGCAGTGGTCGACCCATATGTGCTTGCTGTCGAAGATCGACACGCTGTCGTCGTCTGACACCGTCCACCACCTGTAGTGCCGGGGGGTGTCCCGAATCATGGCGTTTCCGCTCTGCTTGCAATCATGGATGTGGATGCTGTGGATGATAATGTTTGTGGTGTACTGGACGGTGATGCAGGGGCCGTCCCCGAAGTGGACGCTCACGCCCCGGCCGTCGATGGTCTTGAAGGAGTTCATGACGAGCTCGTTCTTGAGCCGGATCACCATGTCCCTCTTGAATATGATCCAGAGGGGCTCATCCTGGATCACCGCGTGCCGCAGGGTACCCGGCCGGGGGTTCACCGGGTCGTCGTCACCCGAGTCCGTGACGAGGATGTAAAGCACTTCGAGCTCATTCAGGTACGTCAGCTTAGTCATGTCGTCGACTCCATTGTGCTCCTCGCCATCCGCGTCCCAAGGATGCAGCTTCTCCGGCAAAACCAAAACCTACGCACAGAAAGGAACTCAGCACCCTCATATCCCAACAAGCAAATACGCATACGCGCACGCTAATAAGAAGAGACCAAAAAAAAAAAATTTACCAGCGGCAGTCACAACCAGGACCTGCTTCCCGGCGAAATCGGCGACCTCCGGGGCGACCCAAGCGGAATCCCGGTCCTCCGCCCACACCTTGGAGCCCTTCCGCAAACTCGTCATCTTCGGCTCCTGCCAAAGATTGAAATTTCTCCCCAACCCACCTCCACACGAGGAGGGAGATCAAGAGTTGAAACCGGGGGAACCGCGCGAACACTAGGGAAAACAGAGAGAACGACAAAAATCAGGGAAAGAATCAACTCAAATGTTATAAGCTGCGAAAGAAATCGACGTAACAGATTCGAAACCGAATCGGAGAGAGCTGGGATTGCGAATCGCTTGGAGTCCGCGACTTACAGTCTGAACATTCCTCGCCGTCTTGCGCAGGGAAACCACAATCTACCGCCGGAGCAGGGCGGAGAAGCAACACAAGAACGCAGGCCGAAGAAGCAACGAGCTTTGGGGCAGAGAGCGAAGATGACCCAGTACTGGAGTAGGATGGAGAGGCAACGCAACGTAGGGAGCGAATTCTTACCCAAAATTTTGAATTCAGAAGGGAAGAAAGGAGGGAAGTGAAGCTGCAGCGTGGGTATTGTTTGTGGGTCAGGAGAGAGAAAGCGCCATTAATGCGTGCAGGCCTACTTTGAAGTAGAGGAGTGAGAAAGCAGCAGCGACAGGTCTATTAATGGCCTTAAATTTTTAAATAGAAAAGGGAAAATAATATATTTTGTGCGGAAAAATCAGTGGGCCACCCGAGCAGACGTGGGGCCACACGTCACTTCCTGATTGGTCGGGGCGCACGGTGACTTGGCGCGCCCGGCCCACCTAATATTTTCTCGTGGAGCGAGCGGTCCCCTTCGCTCATATTGTCTTCGCACTGCTTTTCTCCGTGGCCCGCATTTTGGAACATGAGAGGAAAACATTATAAAAAAAAAAAAATCTCTGTCTATTGCGCATAAATTTTGAAAATTATGCGAACCATTATTATCTTAGTTGTCCATTGGAAGAGTGGTTAAGATGGATTCGATTCGTAAATTACATAATATTCTTTCTGTAAATTTTGGATCCTTCTAAGTGCATGGTCAGCCTTCGGTTTTAGATTGCTCATGCCGCGCATGTCTAAAAGCTTTGCTTTGCACCAGGCAAACGTGCATATGCCGCTCTCGATAATGATTCGTAGGGTTGGATATGCAGAACACGAGAATGGTGACGATGGTGGTGTAAATTTAGCCTATATATAGACCAAACCTCTCGTGCCCTTTCACCAAGAAAACGATCAAAACACAGAGGAAGAGAGAGAGAGAGAGAGAGAGAGAGAGAGAGAAATGGGTTCGACGGAGATGACCCGAAAGCCGCACGCAGTGTGCATCCCCTACCCAGCCCAGGGCCACATCAAACCCATGCTCAACCTCGCCAAGCTCCTCCACCGCCGGGGCTTCCACATCACCTTCGTCCTCACCGAGTACAACCACAGCCGCTTCCTCCGTTCCCGTGGCCCCTCCTCCCTGGACGGCCTCCCGTCCTTCCGGTTCCGCACCATCCCCGACGGCCTCCCGCCCTCCGACGTCGCCGACACCACCCAGGACATCCCCTCCCTCTGCCGGTCCTCACGGGAGTTCTTCCTGCCCTACTTCCAGGACCTGCTTGAGAGGCTCGGCGAGGAGAGCATGGCGTCGGTCTCCCCGCCGGTGAGCTGCGTGGTGTCGGACGGGGTGATGAGCTTCACGCTCGATGCCGCCAAGGCAGCCGGCGTGCCAGGGGTCCTGCTCTGGACGACGAGCGTGTGCGGCTTCATGGGGTACGCGCAGTATCGCAGCCTTACCGACAAGGGTCTTTCTCCACTCAAAGGTATACGCATCGACAAACGATCGTCTGCTACGGTTTATTTAAGCAAATCACACTTAGCAGATTGACGGCTAACGATTCTTCTCTTTTGTGGATTTGTCTTGCGTTTGTGTTGTTTGATTGATCAACTATCAATCTGCAGATTCAAGCTATTTGATAAATGGGTACTTAGACACCATCATCGACTGGATACCCGGCATGAGGAACATCCGCCTGAGAGACTTACCGAGCTTCATCCGGACCACTGACCCAAATGACTTCATGGTCGACTTCCTATGGGTCGAGACCGAGAGAGCGAAGAGAGCCTCGGCCATTGTTTTCAACACTTTCGACCGGCTAGAGCACGAGGTCCTCGACGCTCTGAAGGCCATGTTTCCCCCCATCTACACCCTCGGTCCCCTTCATCACCTCACGGGGCAACTGCCTGACGACAGCACCGGGTCGATCGGTTCCAACCTGTGGAAGGAAGAGCCGGGCTGTCTCAAGTGGCTCGACTCGAAACCGCCTGGCTCGGTCGTGTACGTGAACTTCGGGAGCATCACAGTGATGTCCTCAGCACATCTGGTGGAGTTCGCATGGGGGCTCGCGAACAGCGGCCAGACGTTCCTGTGGATCATCAGGCCAGACTTGGTCGCCGGCGACACGGCGGTCTTGCCGCCGGAGTTCTCGACCGCAACGAGGGAGAGGAGCCTGCTGGCGAGCTGGTGCCCCCAGGAGCAGGTGCTGAGCCACCCGGCGGTCGGCGGGTTCCTGACCCACAGCGGGTGGAACTCGACGATCGAGAGCATCTCTGCCGGCGTGCCGGTGGTGTGCTGGCCGTTCTTCGCCGAGCAGCAGACGAACTGCCGGTACAGCCTCGAGGAGTGGGGGATCGGGATGGAGATCGACAGCGACGTGAAGAGGGAGGAGGTGGAGAGGCAGGTGAGGGAGCTGATGGAGGGGGAGAGAGGGAAGGAGATGAAGAGGAAGGCGATGGAGTGGAAGGAGATGGCCCGGGAGGCCACGTGTCCTTCTGGGTCGTCCTTCTTGAACTTGGACCTGGTGATCAACCAGGTGTTGCTGCAGCCCAGAAGACATTGACGCTCATTTTGTTTCCCCAAAAATAAAGAAAAATATTTTTCGAAAAATAATCATCTATATATTTAAAATAATTTAATTATTCAGTTTGATAAGTAGTATCAATGATTATTTTTAAGAAAATATTTCTCAAATCATTTCATTTTTCACAGAAATATCTCGGGTTTTAATTCGTATACGAAATCCATGTAAATCGGTCCGTTTCATGAGGTAAATTAGTTGAGGCGGTCGAGAAAGTCTGACTTGGACTTTGTTTTATTATAACTTGTTTTACTCTTGGATAAATATAAGATCTAAGATTCGGTCAACGAGATATTGAAAGGGGCGGGCGGTGGTTTGTTTACATTTGGAGAAAAATATTCAAGGTTGACCGGGGAGCATTACATGTATTGCCGTACAAAAGAAAGCGTGCGAAAATCAGGAATTGGATAGATAAAAGGAAATAAAATAACGAAAGCATTCATCGTCTGGAGAAAGCTAGGGTTTGAAACTTGTGTTTGAAAGTTAGCTAACCAACCTTAAATGGACCGTTTTCCATGAACCTTTGATGGATCATGCTCATCTTGGGAGAATTATCAAAAAAACTTATAAATTATGCCAATTCATTTATAAATTTTTTTGCACAATTCAATCCTAAGAATCAATCCATCAGACTAATTTTGATAAACCAATATTGATGTGATAACTTCTAATGATATTTTTTTTCAAATTATTTATTCTTTTTTTTCCTCCTTCCTTCTTTCTCCAATCGGTCGTTGGAGGCAATACTTAGTGAGGGCAAACCTTGCCCAGCCATAGCGAGGCTAGCCTCACAATCGCTAAGCAAAGCCCGCTGCCACCTGGCACTAGCTAGGTTGAGCCTCGCCATGGTTGGGCGGGGCTCAACTACGCCACATTTGGCAAGGCCTCACCTCTCGCCGTGGTTGAGTGAGGCTCGCCCTTGCCGGTGATCAATGGAGGCGAGCCTCGCTATTTGCCAATGAGGTTGAGCCTCATTGACCCTCATCTCTAGCGACCAACTGTAAGAAGAAGTAGAAAAAAAGTTAAAAACATTCGAAAGAAATAAAATATGTTTTTAAAAATTATTCATGTCGACAACAACTAATGTTGTTCAGCGTCCATGTCAGTGTTGGTTGGTCAAAATTGATATAAATGTAATATATTTATAATTATATTGGTACAAATATAATAAGTTGAGGATTTTTTAATAATTTTTCCCGCTTTTCTTCTGAAGCCGCCACCTAACCCCCCTCCCTATCTCTCTATCTCCTCATCTTCTAGACTTATCCGTTGATTTCACGGATGACATGACCGACTTCCGAAGTGAAGAGTTTTGACTTGTGACCTTAGAAGTTCGAGGCACTAAGTGCCTCAAAATAATATACTAACTTGCTCTGGCTCCGGTGGTTGCTCCAAATAGTCATGCACTCCACAAGTCTTCAAGGCTCCTCTTTCAACAGTTGACTTATCTAAAAGTGATTTTGTTATCGGTTGATATTTCTTTTACAACTCTCGATCTAGATCTAGATTTAGGTACTCTTCTATTTTGACCTAGATATAAGTTGCTCCAAATAGCCGTGCGCTTTGCAAGTCTTCGAAGCTTCCCAGCCTTTGACAATCAGCTTATTTAAAAGTGATTTTGTGATCAATTGATATCTCTTTTGCAACTCGTGAACTAAATCTAGACCTAGATTTAGGTGCTCTTTTATTTTGATCTCGATATAGATCTAGAATTTACAATGTGTTTTCCATGCTCCTTCAACCATGTTAATGTTGTTGTTGTTGTTGTCTCTATACGGTGATTGCGCTGAGAATGCCACATTTCTGTGTGCACTACCTTTGACAAAGCTATAATTACTAGAGAGGGAGATAATGGCGTGTGCTTATCAGCAGCAAGTCTCCGAGGCTTCTCTAACAATCAGCTTATCTAAAAGTGATTTTGTAATCAATTGATATTTCTTTCATAGCTCCTGAACTAAATCTACACCTAGATTTAGGTGCTCTTCTATTTTGATCTAGATATAGATCTAGAATTTGCAATGTGTTTTCCATGCTCTTTCAACCATGTTAATGTTGTTGCTATTGCTGTTGTCTCTATACGGTGATCGCGCTAAGGATGCCACATTTTTGTGCACACTGCTTTTGACAAAGCTATAGTTACTAGAGAGGGAGATAATGGCATGTGCTTATTAGCAATGATAATGTGAGATTCAGTGGCCTCCGATTGTGTTTTGATGCTATGACAAATTTGACTTTGTGGAATGAACAAGTCTCTATAGATTACACCAACTTCATTCATTTTTCAAATTTACTTGTTCCATGGGATTTGCATTTTTATCTTGAAGTTATGTACTTCTCTTTCATGTGAAATGAAAATTTTCATTCCGAATAAAAAAAATGGATAACAAATTGCTTTGAGGATTTTCAGTTCGAAAATTAAATTCCATGGTTGATATCTAAATTTGATTATTTCACTTAGTCCTTTATTGGATAAATATATTTGGGGATTGACCCAAACCCCTAAATCAAAATATCATTGTCCGCATTTGCCGAAAACTTAATATTAATATTGCATTTTTTTTCTTTTTTCTTTTTGCATTTTAGGACTAATGCATGTCACGGAGAGTCAAAGGTGAACTCGACAAGTGCTCCGTAAAGATAGGCTCAAGATAACTCATTACAACATTCTTGCCACTTAAAATCCGAAGACATTGAAATAACTTATCATTCATCCAATATCATGTTGTTTGTGGCACTATTCGACTTGTTTCTGCTTCCGCTTCATCCACTTAACAAATTGTTGATGTCTTCACCCAAATACATCCACCAGAGCATTTTATGCATCTTTTCACCAAACTCAAGTTTATCTCTTTCAAATCATCTTGAGTTTGAGGGGAATGTTATAAATTTATTATCCTTGATTGGTTTGATTGATTGTAATTGATATTGTGCTATTTTAGATAGTTATCCAATAAAACATATGAACAAGCTCATGTGCTCTTCATTTGATAATTAATAAAGCATTATATTTTTCTGTCATCTCAATTTTCAACTTGAATTAACGAGACATTGAAAAAAAGCACATACAGGAACAGTAGCTCTCATCCCACCTCTCTCACAATCCCATGCCCCCGGGAGCCCTCTTATCTGTGATTCGCCATTTACATGAGCGCCTCCAATGCATGTGTGTTAAAGGCCTCGGTTGCGACCTCCCTAGAGTGGGTGGAACCATCTAGGATTGGTTAATGGATTACGAAGTTCAACTTAATCAAGCCCGTACCAATTTGCAACTTAGGCTTAAATCATTTAACACGCAAATGATTAATTGTGAGTCACCACTCATCAAGGTTTTGGCGGGTCAATCAGACGTCCAAATAAAGTATTGTGAGTTACACTTTCTTCTATGAAGTAGAGATTGTGAGTTCGGGATTTGGTTAAGTGGACAGATGCGGTTGTGGTTGGTCTCGACTTGGGGGCTTCGCGGATCACCAGTGATCGCTTGGCCTTGCCCGTATTGGTAACTAGCCGGAAAGTCCAGAAAGACACCTACCAAAACAGAGAGGACAGGCGCGGCGCCTTCGAGGATCATGGTGCAACAAAGACAGCAACATGTCATTGCGCGTTAGGGGCAAAGACAGCGGGTCGTTGGGATCTCACGGCAACTCCTTGTCTCGGCAGGGCTTCAGGACGGCAGCATCGTCGAGCTACCAACAATGGCTTGTCGTCTTGGTTGGGTGCAGCCGTCAGGACAGTGGGG
This sequence comes from Corymbia maculata, assembly GCA_014182735.1. Classification (NCBI taxonomy): domain Eukaryota; kingdom Viridiplantae; phylum Streptophyta; class Magnoliopsida; order Myrtales; family Myrtaceae; genus Corymbia; species Corymbia maculata. The sequence goes on from CM024686.1 coordinate 13,631,261, forward strand.
CTAGGCAGCGGCACGAGTCACCGGACATTGGCTTGCTATTCCGAGGTGTCCAAGATGCTTGCTGCGACGAATGATAGCTGGGAGCGTCGGGGAAGCTGCAGAAAACGTCTGGAATTTGGGCAAAGGACGCGACTTGCCCGGAGAGGAGGGGGAGAGAGCACCAGTTTCTTTTCTTGACCTTTCACCGTGTTCTCTTCTTCTTTTCTCTGTCTTTGGCTGTGTTCCCAGAAAGAACTCTTCGGCGTTTACTGCATACGACACTCCCTTCTCCTTCTTCTCACTGGCCATGCATTGTCTATGTGCTGCGGCCTCCCTTCTATTTAGCTATGCAATAGTCTATTCATACTGTATAGGAACCGACCTCCTCACATATTCTTTTCCTTCCTCAATCAATTATTCCATCAATTATTTCTTTCCCTGGTCGATTGATTCCTTGCCGATATTTTATTTGATTGAGGCCGTGAGTCTCTCTCTGCCGAGCCAGATATTTGCTGCCCATAATTCCTCTTTGCTTGACCCAAAAACATTTTCTTTTTCTGCCCTCTTGAAGATACGCCAGTTGCCAATATATGAGAGATCTTAAGAATAACAAAATAATCTGCCCATCTCTTACACATGAATATTATGGAATATCCTGCCGATTGCTTTGTTTGCCATGTGACCCAAAATATAAAGTTTTATTGTGAATAATTTCGGCCATGAATAGATTAATGGGCTTGACCAAAGTTTAACACTATTATGAGGCTCAGTCCAATCTAATAATTTCAAGACCATTTGACTAAGTCCATCTGCCGCAAGTCCAATGCAACCATATGAGTTTAATTATGCAACTAATATGCAAATGCCCACAATAGCTAAATGCAATTTAACTTAATATTTTTTTCTTGGAGTCGGGATCAATCCCCAATTGTTGTATGCAATAAACAACTAATTGGGTTTTCAAAACTTAGATGTCAATAGCCATAATTAGGGTTTTTACCTTGAATCATGCCAATGTTTCAAAATTTGAGATCTTTTGCCTTTCGCCATCATTTCCGGGGTGAACAACATAATTGATCAAAAGCTAGCCACGAGCTTTAGAGGGTGGGAGAAGAGAGAGGAACGTCATAGATACATGACCATATTGATCTTATTTCTATATTAGCAACTAAATTATCTTGAGATGAATATTGTTGAGAGCATGCAACAGAAACTGAACACCTTCACCCGATGAGATCACCAAGGGGGAAGCCCACGTATGAATCCATGAACATATCCAATGGAACTAACTTTCATTCAAAAGTTTAAGCCAATGATTTATATGCCAATTTAGAAACATTAACTGCTCAACATTATATCAATTCTTCATTTTGAAACTTTTCTAAAATAATTCACTCGTGTATCTTAGCAATCTCCCTCTCACATGAGAGCTATAATGTTAACCCTCAATTCAGGTATTCTTCTACATCAACTTATATCAATTTGAATCTTTGCTCCCCCTCAATACATGTATCCTTCTACATCAACTTATATCAATTTAGCAATCTCCCCCTCACATGAGAGCTATAATGTTACCCCTCAATTTAGGTATCCTTCTACATCAACTTATATCAATTTGAATCTTTGCTCCCCCTCAATATAGGCATCCTTCTACATCAACTTATATCAATTTGAAACTCTAATGCTCACATTATTCCTTGGTCTCTTTTTTCAAATCGAACCATGAAGTCTACCATCAAGATCATATTTTTATACCACAACGTCCACCTGCCTGAAAATCGCTTTGGTCACCAATTCCTTATTGAGATATTCACCAAGCATGAAGTTTGCTATTGAACCCACATTTCCATATCATAACGCCCACCTACTTGAAAAGCGTAGTGGTCACTAGATTCCTTATTGAGATATTCATCAAATACCAATACACATTGGGAGTGGACTATCAATCAACTATTAGCTCTAATACCATTTGTTAGGAGCGCATACGAAGAGCTTGATACCTTCACTTAGGGAGATCACTAATGGGAAGCCCAAATTCAAGCCCATCAACATATCTAGTTGGACTAACATTTACTCAAAAATTTAAGTCGATTAATTATAGGCCAACTTGAATATATTAACTACTTAACACCACACCAATTCTTTGATGTGAAATTTCTCTAATATAACTTATACGTGTATTCTAAGAAAACATCACATAAGATCTCATGCCCAATTTTATAAAAGAGAAGCATCTAAAAAAGAAAGAATGAGATTGTCATGACTCGATTCAAGTTCTACACTAGGGCAACTTCTTTTTACCACTTTATAGAATTTCCCTTGGCTTAACATTAAACCTATCAAAATGGGTTATAAACCCATTTTTTAACCAATATTTCATGAACAGGTTTATTATATGGATTAATTAAATTCAATGAATGGATCATAAATGAGTTTAGAATAGTAAAAGCCAAAATTATATAGGTGTTAAATATATTCATAACTTACTTAAATCTAACCCACATTTATAATTCTCTCTCTCTCTCTCTCTCTCTCTTCTTGCTCTCACGTCAATTTTGGTATAATGTTTTCTCGATTTGCTTAAATATAGAAGCGTTTTAGTAAAATGGTCTGAGTCGGGTATGGGTTTAATATGAGTCACTTGATTAGTATTGCATGAAAATTAAACAATTTGGATCTAACCATTTTCGACTTGATTTATTCATTTCACAAGTCTACTCAATACTACTTGAGGCAAAATTAATGCAGTAACTTGTCTGTACAGTTTTGAAGAGATTGATCTAAAGCAGACATTGCCAATGTGATACACATAACTAGGTGATCATGTTTGTGGTGATTTTAAAAGTATAAAGTTGTTCGAACGCATCATTTTGTCAAATTTTAGACTCCAAATTAGACTAGAGTCCATTGCAAATTCCTTCCATTTTTTTGTCACCTAAAAAATGTGAAATTAATGAAAATTTAGTGTCAGAAAAAAAATTACTAGCGCTCTGTTTTGAAAATTTGAAATTAAATATATAATTTTCAAAAGTTACTTTAGCTTTAGATTTCCATTTACTGTGCTGGATGCTATGAAGATGAAGGGAAAATGGATCTCCTTAAGAACTATAGTACACTCTAAATGGGTGTCTAAGACACTGTGATCCATCTAAAAGATGAAGCAGGTGGTCTCTTCCTTTAGTTTATTTTCATCTCTATCTATCAAATTAATACAGAATCACACGTGTCCCCCTCTCTATCTAGGAGATAATTAGGTCTGGCCTAGGGTTTTACAAATCGAACTTAACTCAACTCGAGAAATCAAAATTCGTTTGGAGGACTCAAGTCTTACCGACAGGTACACATATTCATTACGTGTGAACATCACAATACATAGAATGGTGATTCGATTCTTCTTTTTTCGATAGGTTAAGGCTAGCATTAGCAGATACAATTGATTTATTTTCTTGAAATTGCTGATGATTCGCACATTAAGTCGTGTTAACAATCGAGTTCAGAAGAGCGTCTTTGGGCAACTTAACCTGAAAAGAGACTCCGGCAGTCCAAAAGGAAGGGTTACTTGACTTGAGCTGACCGAGCTTGAATTTGAATGCGCGATTGAGTGAAGTACCTGATACGCTTAACCTAAGATTTTCTATGTTCCTAGATACATGAGTAGGTTCATGGGCCAAATGAGTTTGAATTTCCCCCTTTTTGATATATAAGCTATTTGAACAAAATCAGAATCAATTGACGGTCGAATAGTCAATGAATTAATCTCGAATGAATTACACCGTCAAAATCAACACTGGTTTCTATGTTTCTCAAAGAAGCAGTCGTCTAGAGCACAGCTATGATTTTAAAGTGGGTTCCATTTTCTATATCCCCGCCTCTCAATTTTCATTTAACAATTCCCATCTCCCCTCTCTCTCTCCCCCCCCAAAAAAAAAAAGCATTAACAAACGCATATTTTCTCATATGTATGACTATCTAAGGTGGCGGCTCGAAGCAGCATAAGTGCATATTATTTTAGTACGATAGCGTGAAAATTACAGACTAGAAGCAGCACTTGTCAATTTTCTCCCCAGAAAATTTGACTAAACCCCCGTCTGAATTTCTTCTAATTTGTGTTTGCCCCCTAAAGAGACAAAAATTAATAAATCAGACAAATGAGTTTTTCTTATGCTTCTTTTATAAGAAAATTATACAGTAAACGCATGTTCATGACACAACGACAAAAAATCAGCACCCAAAACTCAATTTCTTCCATTCCAAGTTCCGCACTATTGGAACGACAAGACATAGCCCTCGAGCTTGTCGGGGTCGCCGGCAAAGCCAGTCCAGTCCTCATTTCCCGGCTTCGGATTCAGCGAGCTGCTCTCAGCCTTAGGTGAGTTGTGCCGCTTCCGAGTGACCCTCACCGGCTCCACATCATCACAACCGATCAAGTGAGGGAAATTTAGCCTGGCCTTGGTCCCACGCATCGCGAACGCGGCCCGGTCATAAGCCAATGCAGCCTCCTGTGGCGTCTCGTAGGTCCCGAGCCATCTCCTTGCACCATTCTTCTTTGGGTCCCGAATCTCCGCCGCGTACTTCCCCCACGGCCGCCTCCTCACTCCGCGGTAGAGAGACCCTCCAGGCTGGGCATCCCATTCGTGCATCACCTCAGGCATGGCCTCATTTTCTTCGACGGGCCCGTGATCCACAACCGGTTGCTCATTCAACGAGCAGGTTGATTCGGATCCCACAGCATCTTTCAGGGGATCATTTGCTTCGAAGGACATCGTTTTCTCCAGGGACGGAAATACGTTGGAACTTGAATCTGGGCAATTGAATCGAGCATTTTCAGCGATTTTCCCTAGGGTTTCAAAGTCGTCGTCGTTGAGAAGATGCTGGCGAACGGACTCCAAAAGAGCAACATCTGCTTCTGATATTGTGGAACTTGCTGTGAACATGTTGATCCTGAATAGCGGACAACAATGAGAGGTTAGGAACTAATTAGGGTTTCGTGAGTATTATGATGCTCTTGGGTGGCTAAGGTTGACGCTTGAAAGTATATATGATTGTCGGGAGCTTATTAAAGTCCTTTCTTAAAGTGGTGTTGCATCTTGTTTATTAATAATATGAGTCCAATTCGGTTGCTTTTTTCTAATCACAGCAGCGTGGAGTACGGACATCAGGTTTTTGAGTATTTTAGTGAAAGCTTTACCCTCATTTAACTGATGACGGTAATATATATTGATTAGCAATATCTTGAGTTTGAATTCGTAAACAAAATTTTGATTCGAAACCTGATCATGTAATTTAAAATTACAAAAGTCTAGATCTTACTTTTGATTACCGAACATATGAAGCTAAAAGTCTTTATTGAAGTTGAATTCCTAATTTGAGTTGGTTAAAAAGGGTTTCCTATTTTGGATACAAATATTACATTGTGGTTTTTGGTTTTAGCATAGTAGAGCAAACAAGAGCAGTTTAGAGTTTTTTATCTATAAGTTTTCCCAGTGAGTTCCCTATAGGAGGTTTGCGGTATCATGTTTATGAGTTCAATTTGAATATAATTTAGGATGGGAAAACACTCGAGCAATTGAGCGAATATAAACTATGTATTATCCGGATTCATAGTGCATTTCTTGGCAACTAGTTTTCTCGTGTGATGGATGCCGACCCTCAGATCAAAACACATAAATTTGTAGTATTCATTATTGTTCCAAGTGATTTCTTTGGTAATTATTTCTTCTCACGTTAGACTTGAATTAGAAGATCTGTTAGTTTGTTGGACTGCGATTGGTTCTCAAATACGGTCCACTTACTTAAGGGCAATACTAACCCCTAAAGCAGAAATAATGCACAGCATTGTTACATGTTCTTTCTTTTTCTGATATTTATTGATAAAAAGAAGAGGAAAATATTCATAGTCAGAACTCCATTTTCGGGACCTAGCTCGAAATATCACGTAACCCCACATAAATATTCTTTTAACACCCTCCAACACTTGCTATAAATGCTATGTCCCTTCAATTTTTAATCAAATTATTCCACGAGGGGACCATCTTCCAATTATATCTTATTTTATCATGTGATAATTACTCTCTCTCTCTCTCTCTCTCTCTCTCTCTCTCTCTCTCGCTCTCGCTCTCTCTCTCCAAATTTGCATAGTTGGAGTTCCTCCATCTTTCGCGGATGTCATAGTCCTGTAGATCTTGATAAACCAAAACATCTTTAATTAAAGTGGTGATTACAGCATTAACAATTTTAATTAAAGTAGTGATTTGCAATTAAAGTAAAATATATATTTAAAAAAAAATTGGGACCTCATGTTCATGTAACCTGGTCAATTTTATGTAGATTGCAATCTTAGCATCTAGCTCCTCCGCCAGGAAATTTTTTTTAAAAAGAAAAATTGCCTGATTGAGATACTGGCAAAATTTTGTTTCCCACGCAAGCCTTGTCGCCAATACACAAATATATAATTAAATATTATCTTGTACTATATACAATATTATAAAATCATATGCTTTCACTGTAATACTCTATGCCAGCTGCTTCCATACAAATGCGGAGAACGAAAATACAAACAAAGCATGTCATACACTACGCTACTGAGAGATTTAAGCCCAATATCAACAAGTTCCCAAAATCATTTGGTTATATCATAGGAAAGAATATCATGAATTATAATTAAGAGCATAGCATAGATGCTCCGACATACTATTAGTATGTACATATGTATTTACGTACATCTCCTAAAGGATGTCCTGGCCCATACTTTTTTGAAATCCCACACTCTCTGTAAATTATGGCTCTCGCTGATTATCTTACTAAATGTTTTTAAAATCATTGGGGGTTCACTCAAATAATTACTAAAATTCTTTTCTTCAATTATTATTTTGAGATGCAGAATCTAAAGAGGAAAAAAAAAAGCAATTGCTCGATTTGACATGCATTTCCTTTGTTGTTTTTCAATCAAAAGGAGACCAATCATCGTGCTGATCAAGCATAATTTTCATGATGATCGGCCTAAACCATCTAGCCGATGGTCTTACTAAACATTTTTGGAATCATCATGACTACCTACTCAAATAATCACTAAAACTAATTTTTTAATTATTCCGAGATGCGGAATCTGAAGAGGGGAAAAACAAGAAGCAATTTCGATTTAACATGCTATTTTCTTTGTCGCTTTGCAATCAAAAGGAGACCAACCACCGTGCTTATCAAGCATTATCTTTATGGCGACTGGCCCAAACCGTAGAAATACACATGACCGACTGACACGATCTGGGAGAATACAGCAATACAGACTGGACCGCTGTACTTTTTTGAACGTGACCATCATCTCCCCCAAGAAGGATCTTTCTTGAAGTGGGCTACGGATGGCTCGTTTCTCTGCATCTGCACTGACTTGGGGAGTCCTCCACGGACTGCTTTTCGACCCATCCTCGAAACTGAACGTGGAAATGGATTTCTTTAACCTCCGCTGAACTTGGGTTTTGAGATCTAGCTAAGGGTTTTTCAGATTCTTGCTAAGAACAGTAAATGAAGTGAAGGAATCTGTATGCATATTGCGGCCGATCCCTTTGTTTCCTTCTCTTGCGGCTGCAGATGGAGAGGATCTAGGGCTATGGATTTGCTGCGTACTTGCTCTTCCGGTTATGTTCTTTTGCCTCAAATCTAAAGGTTTTGAGCAGACAAAATCGGGATCCGATGTTTCACTTCTGGCCGGTCGTTCTGAAACTTGATTAATCCGAGCAAGTTTTAGATATCATCCTCACTTCTTGCGGCCCTAGAGGAAAATTCGCAATCCCGCTGGGTCAAAGCGCCATTTAATTTATTTTTTTTCCTGAATTTTAGTAATACACTTCTGTCTACTTTTATAGGTCAGAGCTATTAGGCTACCAAAATCTTTCAATATTTGTAATGTCGCTTTTGACCTTTTCTTTTTTTCCTTTTTGTTTTTTTATAATGAGATCCTTTGAATTATATATATTTTTGTTTGTTTGCATTAGTTCTCTAGTTGAAAACCTCCATAGAAATGTTGACGATGGCTGTTCAGTGAGAGTGATCATATATATTTGGCTTATGCCATAGAAAATTTTTCCTAGGGATGCACAATGTAATCAAGAAAAAATTTAAAGGATGAATTGGGTAATTCTTCTAAAAGTTAATTTTGTATCGTTATTGAAGAAATTTCTATTTTGGAAACAAAATTTTTGTATCGTTATCAAATGTGTATTTTTACTTAAAAACTCATCCGAAAATAAGAATAGAAAAATCTATTTCTACTTCAGAAACTAATTTTTGATTGGAATAGTTATTATTTGTGCCCTTACTTAGCCCATAAATGAAAAAAAAAAAAAAACAATTCATGAGGTTAAATCGGTCCTCCTCATGAGAGGAGCGTAATAACGTCTGGTCCGACACTTTGTGATGTGACTCTTTCTTCATTCTTTTGGTTCTTCATCATATCGTGCTCGTGAGCGATTGGTATGCTCTTTTGCCGTATTAAGTTCATAGAGTAGTTCGGCTATGACATTGAGAATCTCATTATCTATTTAATCTGGCATTCGAAATTCATTAAAAAATTAATTCAGTGATTTTAATTAGCCAGGAAAAATGCCAGAAGAAGAGACAGAAAGTAATTACCAGAGTTGGGTCAACGAACCTCCTTATAGGGAGAGTAGTGGGGCTGCAATAATGAGGATCAAAAGTTGATTAATAATAATAAACGATACATCATTATGCCACTTATATCGAAAAATTACTAAAAAAGTCTTAAATATATTATAATTCTATTAATCCAATCTTAAACCTTTGATATTTGTGTTAATTCAGTCCATCCTACAGGCATTGATGTGGCAAATTATTGTAATGTTTTATTAATTTTTTCCTTTTTTCCTTTCTCTTTTTCTTTTTTCATTCTTCCTTCTTTATTCGGTTGGTCGCCGTCAACTAGAGGCAAGGATAGGCGAGGTCAACCTTATCAGCCAATGGCAAGGCTCGGGTGAGGCCTGGCCCAACGATGAGGAGGCTTGCCCTTGCTTTGATTAGTAGCAACCGGCCAAAGGAAAAAGGAAGAAAGAAGAAAAAGAAAAGAATAAAAATTAATTAAAAAATAAAAAATTGTCCATGACACGTCCATCGGACAGCCAATACCAACTAGCTCTGGCCAATCAAATTGGCTAAATGAACTAAATTGACATAAATGTAAAAATTTATGATTAAATTGATCAAAAAAAATTATAGCTAAATTGGTACAATTACAATGGATTTAAAAAAAACTTCATAATTTTCTCCACTTAATTTGTACATAATGTACTTCTATTACATAAATAATGTATACCAAAGTCCAAAGAAAGCATATACCCTTGCAATTCGTGTGGTGCAATATTAATACACTGTATTTATATTAGATTTAATACAATGCTTGTTAGTATATAATAAAATGCTTAATGCCATGAGAATTCAATATGGAATTACGTGCTTGTGTATTCCGTGTGATTTGATATGACGTGACATTTTATTTTGATTATAAAGGTCACTTTACATTTTGCCATTTTTTAATATATATGTATTTAATTATTTATTTATTTATTTCAAGTTGCCTTGGTATACAATTACCACGTGATCCTCATTTCCCACGACTAAATCCTATTCCATTCTCATCGATTCCTCGGTACTAGAACTTTGTAAGCATGTTGCAGATGCCTTGGTACTTGAACTTTGTAGGCTTCCGGGGTAAACACGTCTGCGATCATGACGACTTTTCTCCCCAATCAGGTTTACAACTTGCCATAGTAGTACGCATTTACAATATAAAGTTCTAAGACCCAATGCGTTATAAGTGACAAAGATATTCTATCCTGCTCCAATAACCTGTAATCTAAAGTTCTTAAATTCAGTTGGTCCGAAACCAACTTCATATGTGTTTTACTCTATTAGAATAATCGATTATTAAATCACATTTTTGTTGAATAGTTTAAACTTTTAGAATAATTATCAATGATCCCACAAAACCTTTCATATCATTAGAGCACGAGGTCGAGTTCAAATTTTTTCAACCCCTTATTTGCCTTTCTTATATGTGTAGTCGAACCTTTCTTGTTATATATTAACATGCTTAGTCAAGAGCCAAAGTGCATGCTATTAGACGAGTGCTAGAATATGTAAATAGTAAACCACGCTTTTATTTAACAAATTAAACATTTCGTTTAACGGTTTAATAACTTTTAAAATAGTTAACAATGATACAATATATGTGCTAAAAGGTCTTGTTCGATGAAGACAAAATGCTGCTTGCTTCTTCCTGTTCCACATAATGGCACTTGTTTTTGAGTCATTACTGATCCCTATTTTAGTAATATTTCATTAGATTTACTTTTTTTTCTCCTTCGCTATTGTTGAAATATAGTCCCACAATGTTGGGCAGCTATTTTTATATGCTCTTTATATATACATAATCTCCCTCCACATAATATATTAAGTTTTTGAGTTGAACTTTCTTGTTTTCTTTCTCTACGGAGACTTGGCAATTTCAAGGGTATTTTAAGTGTAAACCTTTTGCATAAATAGGTGACTCTAACCCAGAGTATCTTGCACCTAGTTTATTTGATTCAAAAGTAAGGCCTCCAGTGTTTTGAGCGGACTTGGCGAAATAAGGCGTTGCTGGGGTGGGCTGCTACTGCTGCTCAGGGAGAGATATGATTTGCGGACAGGTGGGGCACATGCAAAGGGTTACACAAATTTCCTGTCGAAATGTAAAATAAGATTCAAATTTTGAACAAATTACAGAAAAACTATATGTGAACCTATATATCAACATTTCTATTTTGTGAAGTTTCGCGTATTCTGCATTTCATATGACTTTTGCTCATTGAATACTATTAAAATGTCCTTATCTTTTTTAATTGATAATCTTATATCTTGAATTTTGACTACAACTATCTAAAGTAACCATATGGATAATCTATAACTTATCAAAGAAAAAAGAGAGAAAATAACCCAACACACATTGAAAGTTGATCCTACAATGAATCAAGTTACAAGGGAAAGCCTATCAAGAGAGAAATTGACTCGTCCCTTACACTACATCATGTTGAAAAATGAACTAACGATATCTAAAGCAATATCTCTAAAATAGATAGAATATACTATAAAACCACAATGATATGCACATTTTAGTATGTTATAGTGTTAACATATCTATAATTACTAACATAAGTCAAATTTATAACAAAGACAATTAAATTACTTTGATTCCCTCCAACATAGCGCGTAAGATTGGAGTAAATGCTACTTAAACATGATGATTGCTTAAAAGAAAATAACCAATTAATGGTCTCAATTTTAAAAGGCAAAAGCAGCACATGATCAATTCAAATTTAGTGGAACATGATATTTTAGCTGGTAGTGTCGACCGTAAACATCATTGGTCGAGAGACGGCGGGTTCCGACGAATTCAATAAGGTCGAAAGTGGGGCCAAAAGGAAGGAGGTGAACTCGGGCCGCCTAAGGGAAGAAAATCAAGTCAAATCAAATCAAAAAGACTCAAAACAGAAGAGAACGAGACAAAAATGGAGGGAGGGGTGGACGGTTACTCATGTTCTGGAGAAGAGTGAAGGCAATGGTCCCAACCATGGCCGGTCGTTCTGAAACATGATTAATCCGAGCAGAGTTTCAGATATCATCCTCACTTCTTGCGGCCCTAGAGGAAATTTCGCATCCCCGCTTGGTCAAAGCGCCATTTAATATATTTCTTTTTTCCTGAATTTTAGTAATACACTAATGGTTGAATTTGTTATCTCTTGGGCCCTTGCTTGGTCAGAGCTATAAGGCTACCAAAATTTTTCAATATTTGTAATGTCGCTTTTGACCTTTTCTTTTTTTCCTTTTTTTTTTTATGATGAGATCCTTTAAATTATATATATTTTTGTTTGTTTACATTAGTTCTCTAGTTGAAAACCTCCATAGAAATGTTGACGTGGCTGATAAGTGAGAGTAATCATATATATTAGGCGTATGCGATAGAAAGATTTTCCAAGGGATGCACAATGTAATCAAGAAAAAAATTTAAAGGATGAACTTGGTAATTCTTCTAAAAGTAAATTTTGTATCGTTATTAAATGAATTTCTATTTCGGAAACAAAAATTTTATATCGTCATCAAATGTGTATTTTTGCTTAAAAACCCATCTAGAAATAAAAATAGAAAAATATATTTTTACTTTATAAATTAATTTTTAATTGAAATGATTATTATTCGTGCCCTTACTCAACCCATAAATGAAAAAAAAATCATGAGGTTGAATTGGTCCTCATCATGAGAGGAGACTAGTAACATCTAGTCCGACAATTTGTGATGTGACTCTTTCTTCATACTTTTGGTTCTTCATCATATCGTGCTCACGAGCAATTGGTGTGCTCTTTTGCCGTATTAAGTTCATAGAGCAGTTTGGCTATGACGTTGAGTATCTCATTATCTATTTAATCTGGCATTCGAAATTCATTAAAAAATTAATTCAGTGATTTTAATTAGCCAGGAAAAATGCTAGAAGAAGAGACAGAAAGTAATTACCAGAGTTGGGTCAACGAACATCCTTATAGGGAGAGTAGTGGGGCTGCAATAATGAGGATCAAAAGTTGATTAATCATAAGAAATGATACACACATGTCACTTATATCGAAAAAATTACTAAAATAGTTTTAAATATATTATAATTATGCTAATTCAATATTAATTTTTTGGTATTTGTATCAATTCAGTCCATCCAACAGACATTGATGTGGTAAATTATTAATAATTTTTTATTATATTTTTTCCTTTTTCCTTTTTCTTTTTTTTTTCTCTCCTTCTTCCTTCTTCCTTTGGTTGATCGCCATTGGCTAGAGGCAAGAACAGGCAAGGTCAACCTTATCAGCCAATGGCAAGGCTTGGGTGAGGCCTTGCCCAACAATGAGGAGGCTTGCCCTTGCTTTGACTAGCGACAACCGACCCGAGGAAAAAGGAAGAATGAAGAAAATGAAAAAGAAAAAGGAAAGAATAAAAAATTAATTAAAAAATATAAGTTGTCCGCGACACATATATTGAATGACCAACACCAACCAACTTTGGCCAATCATATTTGGCCGAATGAACTAAATTTGCATAAATACAAAATATTTAGAATTAAATTGGTAAAAAAAAGTTTATAACCGAATTGACACAATTACGATGGGTTTAGAATTTTATTCGTAATTTTCCCCCACATAATTTGTACATAACGTACTTCTATTATATAAATAATTTATACCAAAGTCCAAAGAAAGCATATAGCCTTGCAATTTGCATGGTGCAATATTAATACACTATTCATATTAGATTTAATACATCGCTTGTTAGTATATAATAAAATGCCTAATGCCATGAGAATTCAACATGGAATCGCGTGCTTGTGTATTCCGTGTGATATGACATGACCTGACATTTTATTTTGATCATAAAGGTCACTTTACATTTTGCCATTTTTTAATTTATTTATTTATTTATTTATTTCAAGTTGCCTTGGTATATAATTACCATGTGATCCTCATTTCCGACGACTAAATCCTACTCCATCATCATCGATTCCTCGGTACTTGAACTTTGTAAGCACGTTGCAGATGCCTTGGTACTTGAACTTAGTACACTTCCGAGGTAAATACGTCTACGATCATGATGACTTTTCCCCCCAATCAGGTTTACAACTTGCTACAGTAGTACGCATTTACAATATAAAGTTCTAAGACCCAATGCGTCATAAGTGACAAAGATGTTCTATCCTGCTCCAATAACCTGTAATCTAAAGTTCTTAAATTCAATTGGTCCAAGACCAACTTCATATGTATCTTTTATTCTATTAGAATAATCGACTATTAAATTACATTTTTGTCGAATAGCTTAAAAGAACATTTATCAATGATTTCACGAAATCTTTCATATTATTAGAGCATGAGGTCGAGTTCAAATTTTTTCAACCCCTTATTTGCCTTTCTTATATGTGTGTAGCCAAATCTTTCTTATTATATATTAACATGCTTTTTCATGAGCAAAAGTGCATGCTATTAGACAAGATGAGCGCTATAATATTTAAATATCAAATAACGCTTTTATTTAATAGTTTAGACATTCCGTTTAATGGTTTAAACTTTGTTTAAAACAATTTATGATGATGCAATAGGTGCGCTAAAAGGTCTTGTTCAATGAAAGACAAAATGCTGCTTGCTTCTTCTTGTTCCACATAATGGCACTTGTTTTTAGTCATTACCGTTCTCCGTTTTAGTAATATTTCATTAAATTGACTTTTTTCTCCTTCACTATTGTTGAAATATAGTCCCACGACGTTAGGCAATTATTTTTATATACTCTTTATATACATATATATATATATATGATCTCCCTCCATATAATATATTAAGTTATTGAGTTGAACTTTCTTGTTCTTTTTTTTTTCCCTCCATAATTGAGAGGCACATGTATGGAGACTTGGCAATTTCAAGGGTATTTTAAGTGTAAACCTTTTGCATAAATAGGTGACTCTAACCCAGAATATCTTCCACCTTGTTTATTTGATTCAAAAGTAAGACCTCCAGTATTTTGAGCGGACTTGGCGAAATGTGGCGGTGCTGGGGTGGGCACATGTAAAGGGTTACACAAATTTCTTGTCGAAATGTAAAATAATATTCAAATTATGACCAAATTACAGAAAACTATATGTGAACCTATATATCAACATTTGCATTTTGTGAAGTTTCGCGTATTCTGCATTTCATATGATTCTATTAATGCAAGTAAAAATCAGTCCCCAAAAAAAACGAGAAGCCATACCTCCTTCTCTTTTTTACTTGTAAATAAATAAATAAAAACTGACTTTTGCTCATTGAATACTATTAAAATGTCCTTATCTTTTTTAATTAATAATCTTATTTTTTGAATTTTGACTACAACTATCTAAAGTAATCATATGGATAATCTATAACTTATCAAAGAAAAAAGAGAGAAAATAACCCAACACACATTGAAAGTTGATCCTACAGTGAATCAAGTTACAAGGGAAAACCTATCAAGAGAGAAATTGACTCGTCCCTTACACTACATCATGTTGAAAAATGAACTAACAATATTTGAAGCAACATCTCTAAAATAGATAGAATATACTATAAAACCGCAATGATATGCACATTTTGGTATGTTATAGTGTTAACATATTTATAATTACTAACATAAGTCAAATTTATAATATAGACAATTAAATTACTTTGATTCCCTCCAACATAGCGTGTAGCAAAACTCAAGATTGGAGTAAATGCTACTTAAACATGATGATTGCTTAAAAGTAAATGACCAAAGAGCAAAAGCAGCACATGATCAATTCAAATTTAGTGGAACATGATATTTAGCTGGTAGTGTCGACCGTAAACATCATTGGTCGAGGGACGGCGGGTTCCGACGAATTCAATAAGGTCGAAAGTGGGGCCAAAAGGAAGGATGTAAACTTGGGTCGCCTAAGGAAAGAAAATAAAATAAAATAAAAAAGACACAAGACAAAAGAGAACGAGACAAAAATGGAGGGAGGGGTGGATGGTTACTCATGTTCTGGAGAAGAGTGAAGGCAAGGAAGGAAAACAGAAAGGGCGATAGAGGGAAAGAGGTAACAATTTTAGAATTTTTTAAAAAAAAGAAAAAAGAAGAAGGAGTCTCAACAAAGTAGAAAAGCGGGGTCCAATCCCCCGTCGTCTGTTAGCGTGCAGATAGGAAGAGGGGATACAAGATAGAGAGAGAATAGTGGGGGCCTATCGTGGTTATTTGAGCCGGGGCCTCTTTTTCTTTTCTTTTCTTTTCTCTGTTTAGAGGAGGGAAGACTGGACTGGGCCACATTGTAGGATAGAAAATCCTTGTAATTCAAAAAAAAAAAAAAAAAATCAAACTCAAGGATTTTTTTTAAACAAGATTTATTAGTAACGGAAGAGCATTAGTTAATTAACTAGTATAATTAAAGTCCTCAATCTAGGTTCTCTAGTTACAAGTAAAATACTTTTCAAAGTATTTTATTTCGGTTTCTAATCAGCCCATCCTAAACATAGTTGCGACTCTTTTTTAAATGAAATTGACTTGTAAGTTAAAAATTCGAATCATAAGTTGCGAATTGGTGGGCTTGGGAGAGTCGGGGTGAGCTGCAAAACATTAGCCAGCCATCAGCCTCCAGGACGAGAGGAGGTCGCAACACCTCCAATTTTTTTTCCCAGAAAAAAAAAAAGAACCCTAAATTTTAGATCCAATCCCTAATCCGTCCCAAATTTTGTTGTCTATAGAAAATCACCAATTTTTAGTCTATTCTCAAATCTATCCCATGATTCAGCCCCAACTTAATGTGACATTTCCACATTGATAATAAATACGCTTCGACAAAGACGACATGGAAAATTATCTTCAAAATAAAACCATTCTAGGATATAAAAATTAGGGCAACTAATTGTAAATTTTTGAACAAAGGGCTAACAAGGGTGAATTTAAAACTAAAGTAAAAATTGATGATTTTCTTTTTAATAAAAAAATTGAGATATTTGGGATTGGACCTAAAGTTTGGGATTTATTCTAAGACAAAAATAAGTTCAATGCATATTTGGGACTATACCTAAAGTTTGAAAGTTTTTAGGGAATTAGCCCATTTTCCAAATGAAAACTCAACAATTTTTTCCAAGAAAAACGAAAGTCAAAGTTTAGAGGAAAATTTTTCTGACAATAAAGTAGTAAAATTGACTATGACGACAAGAAAGTACTTTTTTTAAAATAAAAAAATTGACGATATTAATATATTATAGATAATACATCTATTCTTTAGTATCTAAAATATTAATAGTAAAATTAACTCTACGAGAACGAGAAAGTAACTATAATTTTAATTTCCTGTAAAATTGGCTTCATTATAATATATGATGTTATATATTCACAGAAAAAAGTCTACTCATATATCTATAGAATAATATGCAAAGTATTATTGGTTTTATGGTTTACAATTGTTCTGATTCTATCCAATACAACACGTAGGAAAATATAATATTAGAGTTAGTGTTACTTAAGGAAAATAATGACTAAAAAAGAAATTACCAAATTATTGAGTTGAATTACATAGAAATAATTCCTAATGAATTCAATTTTTGTAAAATATGACAAAGGAGATGTTTAGTAAGTCTAGAGTGAATTTATATATATGGCAAATGACCCATATTTTAATTATCTTCAAAATTATATATTTATTATCAAGTGATATTTTTTATATAATTTTATGATTATTGTCACTGCTATAATTTGGAAATACTATTTTCAGATAAGTTGAATATGCAAGAGTAAATAAGCAATTTCAATAAACCAAATTTTCAAAAAATGAAATGACATGAAACATAAAAAGAGGAAAATTTTAATGCCAGGCATACTCCAAAATAATATATATATAAAGGTTAATTAAATATTGTCCTCTGACTTTCATTCATATATGATTTGGTCCCCTAACTCAATTTTGGGAACCTTCAAGGTCTTTCTATCTTTAATTGGACTAATGACGCCAAGGCACTCGAAGTTTTGTCATTTTTATAATTGAGTGCCTAACTTTGTTTGTATTCAATCAAGTATCTTGACTTTTCAAGTGTGGATCCATATGAGGTCTCCATTAAATTTATGAATGGAAAATATCAATCTAGACATTAAGGGTCTGTTTGGAATCATTCCAATTTTTCTATTTTTTTGTTCTTTTGTTCCCTGGAATAGAAAAAGAACAAAAATGCGTTTGGTAACACCAACTGATTTTTCTATTCCCGGGAATAGAAAGTTGTTTTTGGGAATAGATTTGGAGTAGAAATAAGAAGTAGAAAAAAGTAGCTTCTTATTTCTAGGAACAATTTCTAGAAATTATTTCTTGGGGACTTCTCACCGCTTATAACACGCGGCCACCCACCCACCGCCGCCCGCCGCGCCACCGCCCCCGCCCACCGGCCGCCGACCGTCGATCTCCGGCACTTGTTGCCGGCCTCTCATCGCCATCCTTCGCCTTGCAGCTGGTGACCGGCGGGCGGTGATGGTCGACGACCGGCGGCGACGATCTTGGCCGGCCGGCGGCGGCGGCGACGTCTTGCCGGGCGACGGCGGCGGCGGCGATCAGCGGCAGTGGGGTGCGAACGGCGACCGGGGGTGGCGGCCAGTGACCGGTGGCCAGTGGGCGGGGGCTCGGGATTGCCACCGCAATTGAGGAAGAAAAAAATAAAAAAAATTTGTCGATACCAAACGCATTTCTATTCTTTTTCTATTTTGAGAACAATAAATTTTTGTAGTTACCAAACGTCCCATTTTACTCAGAAATTGTTTCGGGAGTAGAAATAGAAAATAACTATTTCTCAAAAAAATTGTTCCCAGAAGTAGAAATTTTATACAGCCATTACCCGTCCATTTTAAAGTCCAATATGGCTTTTTGAGATGTTGCGAGTTCATGAAGGCCCATCAGACAGTGAAAATCATCTAAGTTAGTAGCCTTTGTCCCCTCATTAGTCAACACCTAAATGGAGATGGCACGATTTTCACTAAGTTAACGAGCCATGTCGTCAAATCTTGGTAGATTTTTACTAAGTTAACAAGCCATATCATCAAATCTTGGTAGAGAGAGAGAGGCAACAACGCAAGACCCTCACTAGGGTATGCGGCGGAACCCCGCCTATATAAGGGTGGTTGCACACTCATCACTAATTGGTCTACCACAATAATGACTAGTCGCCCCATCTCTCTTTCTCACAAGATTTCACTTTGTACGTTTACTCAATTCCTTAGTTATTTGTTGATCCAGCATTGCGTCAGCTCCACATGTCCATGGCCATACTACAAAGCCCTTTGCAATTTGAGGTGCCAATGTCGGTAATTGATGAAAAAACATGATTGAACAAAGTAAGATATAAGATGTGATTGGATAAACATAATAGAAAATCAGGTATGTGTCACCTGTTATCAATACTTATAAACAAATCATATATATAGAAAATTACCCTCCCCCTATCCAGGAGCCTTTTAATTTGGGGTCTGGCTTAGGGTTTTATCAATCAAACTTGACTCCAATCGAGAAATCAAAATTCATTTGGAGGGATGATTTTACCAACAGTTACATATGTTCATTAGATTGGAGCATCATAATGCATGGAATACCTAATATGCTTAACATAAGTTTTTCTATGTTCCTAAATATATGAATAGGCTCATTGGCCAATTGAGTTTGAATTTCCCTCTTGTTGATATATAAGCTATTTGAACATATTCAGAATCTCCTTACCAAAAAAAAAACATATTCAGAATCAACTCACTGTCAAGTAGTCAACGAATCAATCTTGATTGATTTATCTTGAATAAATTACACCATCAAAATCAACTCTAGTTTCTACCTTCCTCAAAGAAGCAGTAGTCTGTAGTAGAGAGTTGATTTTTAAAGTTCGTTCCATTTTCTATATCCCCTACTCTCAATTTTCTTTTTCCAATTCCCATCTTTTCCCCCAAAAAAAAAGCATTAACGAACACATCTTCTCATATGTATGATGATCTTAGGTGGCGACTCAAAGCAGTGTAATAACAAATTTATTAGTACGATAGCATGTAAAATTAAAGATCAGCAGCAGCACCTTTCAGTGTCAATTTCCTCCCCAGAAAATTAGACCAAACCCCCGTCGGAATTTCTTCTAATTTGTTTTTGCCCCCTAAAGAAACAAAAATTAATAAATCAGAAACAAAGATTACACATTTGACACATATTCATTACATAATGACTAAAAATCATCAGGCAAAACCTCTCGATCTTGTCCATTTCAAGTTTCACTCTATTGCAACATCCATAGTTATAAATGTTATGTCCCTTCACTTTTTAATAACGTAACCCCCACAGAAATTTTCCTTGAATACCCTCCAACACTTGCTGATCAAATTATTCCACACGAGGACCATTTTTAAATTATATCTCATTTTATCATGTGATAATTATGCTCCCCCCTCCCCTTCTCTCCATTTGTATAGTTGGAGTTGCTCAATCTTTCGTGGTCGTTGTAGTTCTCTAGAACTTGATACATCTAAATCCGTGTCGATGACAACAAGAAAAGCAGTAATTACTGGATTAAAACCTTTAAAGTAGTAATTTGTAATTAAAGTAGAATATATTTATATAAAAAAAACTTGGGTCGCTATAATATTTTGTGTCACGTGGTCAAATTGATGTAGAGTGTAATCTTAGGATCTAACTTGTCCATTAGGAAATTATAAAAAAAAATTGGCTGATTGAGAGATTGGACAAAAATTTGTCTACCACGCAAGCCCTGTTGCCAATGCACAAATATATAATATATTATCATCTTGTATCTATATACAACATTATAAAATCGTATCCTTTCACTCCAATACTTTAAGCCAACTGATTCCGTACAAATATGGAGAAAACGAAAATACAAACAAAGTTTGTCAGTTTGTCATAAGTACACCATGCTACTAAGAGATTTAAACCCAATATTAACAAGTTCCTAAAATCATTCGATTATTTCATATTAAATAACTTATTGTATAATAATCAAGCCCATGCATAGCATAAATGCTCTGGCGTGCTATTAGTATGTATGTACATCTCCTAAAAAATCTCCTCACCAATAGTTTTTTAGCATCTTGCACTCTCTCTATAAACGATGTTCTCTCCAATTGTTTTATTAAATGTTTCTGGAACCATCATGGCTGTCTAATCGAATAATCACTAAAATTCTTTTTTTTATTATTTTGAGACGCCGAATCTAAATAAACAAAAGGAGCAATTTCTTGATCGGAAGAAAAGGCCAACGTTTTTGGTGTGGGATAAAACAAATGTGCAAGTAGCGCATGCGACTTGCAATTTCCTGGATTTAATATGCAAGTTTCCTGTGTCGCTTTGCAATCAAAAAGAGAACAATCTATCGTGTCGCCAAACCCTAGCAGTACACATGACCGACACGGTGTGGGAGAATACAGCAATGCAGTCTAGATCGCTGATACTTTCGAGAACATGAGCCACCATCTTCCCCAAGAAGGATCTTCGAGAGCAGCCGGGCCGTACGTGAAAATGGTTTTCTTTGCTGAAGAAGGTCTGTGGACAGCTTCGTTTTCTCTGCATGTGCACAGCGTTGTGGAAGA
Organism: Corymbia maculata; assembly: GCA_014182735.1. Classification (NCBI taxonomy): domain Eukaryota; kingdom Viridiplantae; phylum Streptophyta; class Magnoliopsida; order Myrtales; family Myrtaceae; genus Corymbia; species Corymbia maculata. The sequence continues at coordinate 13,652,405 of CM024686.1, forward strand.
TCTTTACGTACTGCTCTTCAACCCATCTTTGAAACTGAGAGTCGAAATGATTTCTTTAACCTCCACTGGACCTGGCCTTTCGGATATAGCTAAGGGTTTTCTAGATACTTGCTAACAACAGTAAACGAAGTGAAGGAATCCGTCTGTATATTGTGGGCGATCCCTTTGTTTCTTCCTCTATCAGCTGCAGATGGAGAGTAGCTAGGGCTATGGATTTGCAGCGCGCTGGCTTGTCCGGTTATGTTGTTTACTTAGGTACTCTTGCCTCGAATCTAGAGTTTTTTAGTAGACAGATTCGTGATCCGATGTTTCTCTTTGGCCGATCGTTACGAAACTTAATTGATCTAAGCAAATTTCAAATATCATCCTCGGTTCTTGCACCCAACAGCAAATTTTTCAATATCTGTAATGTCTCTTTTGACCTTTTTCTCCCCTTTTATTTTTATATAATCTCATCCTTTGAACTTATGTATGTTTATGTCAGTTCTTTAGTTGAAAACCTCAATTGAATTGTTGACGTGATCTCATGAATGATCATGAATATTCAGCATATGCTGTAGAAAGACTTTCCAAGGGATGCACAATGAATTTAAGAAAAAAAAATTAGGGATGAACTTGGTAATTCTTCTAAAAGGTAAAATCCTTTACTTGTCCTAAAACTGAAAACAAGATCAGTTCATGAGGTTAAATTGGTCCTCATCACGAGAGGAGACTAATAATGTCTTGTCCGACAATCCCATGTGACTTTTTGTTCGAACTTTTGTTTCCTTCATCATCTCGTGCTTGCATGCCATAGATATGCTCTCTTTGCTGGATTAATTTCATAGAGCAGTTTGGCTATGATGTTGCGTATCTCATTATCTAGTTAACCTAGCATATGAAATTCATTAGAGAGTCCATTCGTCAATTTTCATTAGCCAAGGAAAATTGCCAGAAGAAAAGACGGAAAGTAGTTACCGGCATTGGGTCAGCGAGCATCCTTAAAGGGGAGAAGTGGGGCAGCAATTATGAGGATCAAAGTTGATTAATCATAAGAAAAATGGTACATTATCAACCACATGCCACATATATCTGTGCATAATGTACTGTCATAAATAAATCTATACCAAAGTCCAAAGAAAGCATGTGCCCTTATAATTTGCGTAATACGATATCGATACGCACTGTTCATATTAAATTCTATTTAATGCCTGTTAGTATATAATAAATTACTATTATCAGGGACTTAGGATGGAATCCCATGCTTGCATATTTCGTCTTACGTGATATTACGCAATATTTCGTCTTTATTGTAAATGGTCAATTTACATTATAACAATTTCAAAAAAAAATTATTTATTTCAAGTTGCATTATTGTTTAATTACCATATGATCCTCATTTTCCATGACTAAACCCTATACCACTATCATTCATTCAACCTCTCCTCTTCTTCCGCTACCCCCTAACCTTGTACTTAACCCGGTTAAGTTAACCGCGTGCTAGAAATGCATAGAAACCACCCCCCTTTTCGGGCTTTCCCTCAATTAAGGATGTAATAAATCAATATTTGTGTAAGCCTGTCATGGATGCCCACTATTACATTGTTTGTGAGGGAAAAAAATCGACTTGGTACTTGAACTTCGTACACTTATAGGGGTAAAATAGGGGTAAATATGTCTACGACCATGATGACTTTTCTCCCCAATCAGGTTTGCAACTTGCTATAGTAGTACGCCTTTGCAACATAAAGTTCTTGAGACCCAATGAGTCATGAGTGACAAAGATATTTTATCCAACTCCAACAGCCTGTAATGTGAAGCTCTTAAATTCAATTTGATCGACACGAACTGCATATGTTCCTTTTACTCTATTAGGGTAATCAAACATTAAACCCACATTTTTATCTAACAACTTAAGTTTTAATCCCACAAAATCATTCATTGTATCATTATAAGAGGTTCTTAATTCAAATTTTTCCAACCCCTTATTTTCCTTTCTTACTATATATTGACACATTCAATCTCGGGCCAAAGTGTAGGCTATGCGATAGGGGTGCTAGAATACTTAAATATCAAAACTTGCTTTTATTTACCAGCTTAAACATTTCATTAACAATTTAAAATTTTAAAATAGTTAATAATAATTCGACAGCTACACTAAAAGGTCTTGCGTAATAAAGACAAAATGCCACTTGCTTTTTCATCTTTCAAATAATTGCACTTTGTTGTTGAGTTATTACCCTTCTCGTTTCAGCAATATTTTAGTAGATGGACTTTATTTTCTCCTTCGTTTTTGTTAAAATTTAGTCCCACATCATTTGATGATCCCTTTGTACGCATGTGGTATAGTTGTCAATGTTATTCCTTTCATGTGATGCAAACGTGTGAGAGTTACAACATTCTAGAAACTAGATTGAACATTTTGAGGGATAACTAAAAAAATGTTTGAGGGTTTTATTTATTTATTTCTCCGTAATTCAATTATATGGAGAATTGACTATTTGAAGATTCATAAAACACCCTACATATTTCGTGAACTAGTCAAGCGTAGACCTTTGACATGTACAGTTGACCTAGACCTAGAGCATCTTGCACATAATTTATTTTCTTTGTTTAGAGGAGGGAAGACTGGACTAGGTCACATTGCAGGCCCAGCCTGGTGGATTTCCACTAGCTCAGGTCATCTAACTCGACGGTCCCAACCAGGGTCCGGTCGGTTAGTATTTTACATATTATATTATTTTAATATAAAAAAGGAAAAAACCAAAAATAGTTTATATTTTCTAAAAAATCAAAAGAAGTCAAAAAAATTAATTTTTAATATATTTTCTCCACAAATGCATAGAAAATCCTTGTACTTAAAAAAAAATCAAACTTAAGGATTTTTAAACAAGATTTGGTATTGGAAGATCATTAGTTAATTAACTAATGTAATCAAAGTCCTCAATTCTAGTTTCTCTAGTTATGATTAAACTATTTTTCTAAGTATTTTACTTGGGTTACTAATAAACTCACCCTAAATTAATTAGTGGTGACTCTTTTTTAAATGAAATTGACTTGTAAGTTAAAAACTTGAACCATAAGTTGCTAATTGGTGGGCTTGGGAGAGTCTAGGGTAAGCCACAAAGCATTAACCAGCCATTAGCCTCCAAGATGAGAGAAGAAGGTTGCAACACCTCCAACCTTTGTTTTGGTCCCAAAAAAGAAAAACCCTAAATTTTAGATCCAATCCCTAATCCGTCCCAAATTTTGTTGTCTAAAGAAAAATAACCAATTTTTAGTCCATTCTCAAATCTATCCTGTGATTCATTCCCAACTTAATGTGACATTTCCACATCGATAATAAATACACATCAACAAGATGACATGGAAAATTATCTTCAAAATATAGCCATTCTAAAATAAAAATTAGGGCAACTAATTGTGACTTTTGAACAAAGTGCTAACGGGGGTGAATTTAGGACTATAGTAAAATTTGATGATTTTCTTTTTAATAAAAAAAATTGAGATATTTGGGATTGGACCTAAAGTTTGGGGTTTATTCTAAGACAAAAATAAATTCAATGCATATTTGGGACTACACCTAAAGTTTGGAAGTTTGTAGGGAATTAACCCATTTTCCAGATGAAAACTTAACAATTTTTTCCAAGAAAAAAGAAAGTCAAAGTTTAGAGGAAAAATTTTTGACAATAAAGTAGTAAAATTGACTATGACGGCAAGAAAGTATTTAAAATAAAAAAAATTGACGATATTAATATATTATAGATAATAAATCTATTCTTTAGTATCTAAAATATTAATAGTAAAATTAACTCTACGAGAACAAGAAAGAAACTATAATTTTAATTTCCTGTAAAATTGGCTTCATTATAATATATGATGTTAAATATTCACAGAAGTCTACTCATGTATCAATAGAAAAATATGCAAAGTATTATTGGTTTTAAGGTTTACAATTATTCTGATTCTATCCAATACAACACGAAGGAAAATATAATATTAGAGTTAGTGTTACTTAAGGAAAATAATTACTAAAAAAGAAATTACCAAATTATCGAGTTGAATTGCATAAAAATAATTCCTAATGAATTCAATTTTCGTAAAATATGACAAAGGAGATGTTTAGTAAGTCTAGAGCGAATTTATATATATGGCAAATGACCCATAATATTTAATTATCTTCAAAATGATAAATTTATTATCAAGTGATATTTTTTATATAATTTTATGATTATTGTCACAGCTAGAATTTGAAAATACTGTTTTCAAATAAGTTGAATATGCAAGAGTAAATAAGCAATTTTAATAAACCAATTTTTCAAAAAAATGAAATGACATGAAACATAAAAAGAGGAAAATTTTAATGCCAGGCATACTCCAAAATAATATATACATATATATAAAAGGTTAATTAAATATTTTGTCCTCTGACTTTCATTCATATATGCTTTGGTCCCCTAACTCAATTTTGGGAACCATCAAGGTCTTTATATTTTTAATTGGACTAATGACACCAAGGCACCTGAAGTTTTGTCATTTTTATAATTGAGTGCCTAACTTTGTCTTTATTCAATCAAGTATCTCGACTTTTCAAGTGTGGATCCGTATGAGGTCTCTGTTAAAAAAATATCAATCTAGACACTAATGCACTTATACAGCCATTAACCATCCATTTTAAAGTCCAATATGGCTTTTTGAGATGATGCTAGTTCATGAAGGCCCATCGGACGGCGAAAATCGTCTAAGTTAGTAGCCTTTGTCCCCTCATCAGTCAACACTTAAATGGAGATGGCACGATTTTTACTAAGTTAACGAGCCATGTCATCAAATCTTGGTAGAGAGAGAGAGAGGCAACGACCAAAGACCCTCACTGGGGGCATCGGCAGAACTCTGCCTATATAAGGGTGGTTGACCACTCATCATTAACTAGTGTACCACAGCAATGACTAGTCGCCCCATCTCTCTTTCTCACAGGATTTCAATTTGTACGTTTACTCAATTCCTTAGTTCTTTGTTGATCAAGCATCGCGTCAGTTCCACATGTCCATGGCCGTACTACAAAACCCTTTGCAATTTGAGGTGCCAATGTCTGTAATTGATGAAAACACTTGATTGCACAAAGTAAGATATAAGATGTGATTGGATAAACATAATACAAAATCAGGTATGTGTCACCTGTTATCAATACTTATAAACAAATCATATATATAGAAAATTACCAACCCTCCCCATCTAGGAGCTTTTTAATTTGGGGTCTGGCTTAGGGTTTTATCAATCAAACTTGACTCAAATCGAGAATTCAAAATTCATTTGGAGGGACGATTTTATCAACGGTTACATATATTTATTAGATTGGAGCATCATAATGCATGGAATACCTGATATGCAAAACCTGAGTTTTTCCATGTTCCTAAATATATGAATAGGTTCATTGGCCAATTGAGTTTGAATTTCCCTCTTGTTGATATATAAGCTATTTGAACATATTCAGAATCAACTCACTAACGAATCAATCTTGATTGATTTATCTTGAATAAATTACACCATCAAAATCAACTCTAGTTTCTACCTTCCTCAAAGAAGCAGTAGTCTGTAGTTGATAGTTGATAGTTGATTTTAAGGTTCGTTCCATTGTCTATATCCCCAACTCTCAATTTTCTTTTTCCAATTCCCATCTCCCCCCCCAAAAGAAAAAGCATTAACGAACACATATCTTCTCATATGTATGATGATCTTAGGTGGCGACTCAAAGCAGTGTAATAACAAATTTGTTAGTACGATAGCATGGAAAATTAAAGATCGGCAGCAGCACCTGTCAGTGTCAATTTCCTCCCCAGAAAATTAGACCAAACCCCCGTCGGAATTTCTTCTAATTTGGTTTTGACCCCTAAAGAAACAAAAATTAATAAATTAGAAACAAAGATGATACATTTGACACATGTTCATCACATAATGACTAAAAATCATGATGCAAAACCTCTCAATCACGTCCATTTCAACTTTCTCTCTATTGGAACGACATGACATAGCCATTAAGGTCGTCGGACTCGCTGGCCAAGCCGACGGAGTCCTCCTTTCTACAATTCAAGCCCAGCGAGCCGCTCCCAGCCTCAGGTGAGCGATGCCGCTTCCGAGTGACCCTCACCGGCTCCACCTCATCGCAACCGATCAAGTGAGGGAAATTTAGCCTGGCCTTGGCCCCACGCATTGCAAATGCGGCCCGGTCATAAGCCAATCCAGCCTCCTGTGGCGTCTCGTAAGTCCCGAGCCACCTCCTTGCGCCATTCTTCTTTGGGTCCCGAATCTCCGCCGCATACTTCCCCCATGGCCGCCTCCTCACTCCCCGGTAGAGACACCCTCCAGGCAGGGCATCACATCCGCGCATCACCGCAGGCACCGCCTCATTTGCTTCGATGTGTCCGTAATCCACGACCGGTGGCTCATTCAACGAGCCGGGTGATTCGAATCCCACGGCGTCTTTCAGGGGATCGTGATGGACGTCCACGTCGTCGTCATTTGCTTCGAAGGACATTGTTGTCTCCAGTGACGGAAACGTGCTGAAACTTGAATCTGGGCAATGGAATCGAACATTTTCGGCGATTTTGGCTAGGGTTTCAAAGTCGTCGTCGTCATCGAGAAGATGCTGGCGAATGCACTCTAAAAGAGCAACATCTGATTCTGATATTGTGGAACTTGCTGTGTACATGTTGATCCTGAATAGGGGACAATAATTGCGAGGGTAGGGACTGATTAGGGTTTCGTGGGTACTATGTTCTTGGGTGGCGAGGGCTGACGCTTGACGTTATATATAAACGCCTCTAACCGGGAGCTAATTAAAGAATATTGCTCAAATTGGTACTTCATCTTGTTTTTTAGTACCAGTTTGGTTGCTTTTCCTAATCACAGAGGCGTAGAGTAGGTACAGCTAGGTTTTCAAGTCTTTCAATGAAAGCTTCCCTTCTTTTAACATTTGATGGCATCTACAACGATAATAATATATAATGATTGGCAATGTCTTGAATTTGAATTCGTGAGTGAAATCCAATTCGAAAATTGATCATGTAACTTAAATTAGGAAAGTCTAGATCTTACTTTTGATTGACCAATCATTCAAAGCTAAAAGTTCTTTATAGAAGTTAAAATCCCAATTTCAGTCAGATAAAAAGTGTTTCCTATTTTGAATACAAATATTATATAGAGAAATAATTATGTGATTGTTCGTAATCTGCTGTAAGAATAACAACTTGTTTTAAGACACAAAAAACATATAATAAATAATTAGAAATTATTATGAGGTCCAATTTTCAAAAATTTGTAACTCACAATAAATTATTATTCTCATAGTAATCCAATTATGCTAGCAAAGCTATATATATAAGAGATGGATTTTGGTTTTAGCATATTAGAGCAAACAAGAGAAGTTTAGGGGCTGTTTATCTGAGTTTTCTTGGTGACTTCTAGAGATTTGTGATATAACATTTATGAGTTTACTTTGGATATAATTTACAATTCAGAAACACTTGAGCAACTGAGCAAATGTAAATTATGTATTATCTAGATTCCTAGTGCATTTCTTGGTGGCTAGTTCTCTAGGATAGGTGCCAACCGCCGGATCAAAGTACATAAATCTGTAGCAATCATTATCGTTCCACCTGATGTCTTCAGTAATTTTTTCTTCTTGTGTTAAACTTGAGTTATAAGATCCGTTAGTTTCTTCGTTACTTAACAACATGTTCATCATTAATTGATGAAGAAAAAATAGTGAGGGTGCAACTATTTTAGATCCCTTAAATTTTTATTTGTTGAACGATTAATGCTAGGAATTGTATAAAAAAAATCTAGAGAAATGATAGACTTATTGCATCTAGTTTACAAAATTTATTTGCTTAGTGATATGTCAGACTGTGATTGGTTCTCAAATATGATCCACTTACTTAAGGACAACCCCTAAAGAAGAAATAACACAGCATTGTTATATATTCTTCCTTTCTTTTATCTTCATTGATAAAAGAAAAGGAAAAAAAAATACTTATTGCAACATTCATAGTTATAAATGCTATGTCCGTTCACTTTTTAATCACGTAACCCCACAGAAATTTTCTTTAATACCCTCCAACACTTACTGATCAAATTATTCCACACGAGGACCGTTTTCCAATTATATCTCATTTTATCGTGTAATAATTATGCTCCCCCCTCTATCTGCATTTGTATAGTTGGAGTTACTCCATCTTTCATCTGCATTTGTATAGTTGGAGTTCCTCCATCTTTCTCGCAAAAGGTCGTTGTAGTTCACTAGAACTTGATAAATCAAAACATCTAAATTTACTCCCGGCTCTCGTGGGATCGATGACAAAAAAAAAAAAATAACAAGAGAAGCAGTAATTATTGGATTAAATCCTTTAATTAAAGTAGTAATTTGTAATTAGAGTAGAATATATTTTAAAAAAAAAAACTTGGGCCGCTATAATATTTTGTGTAACGTGGTCAAATGATGTAAAGTATAATCTTAGGACTAACTTGTCCGTTAGAAAATTTAAAAAAAAAATTGCCTTATTGAGAGACTGGACAAAAATTTTTTCCCACGCAAGCCTTTTTGCCATGTACAAATATATAATATATTATCATCTTGTATCTATATACAACATTATAAAATCGTATCCTTCCACTCTAATACTTTAAGCCAACTGATTCCGTACAAATATGGAGAAAACGAAAATACAAAGAAAGCATGTCATAAGTACACCATGCTACTAAGCGATCTAAACCCAATATTAACAAATTCCTAAAATCATTCAATTATTTCATATTAAATAATTTCTTGTATAATAATCAAGCCCATGCACAGCATAAATGCTCCGGCGTGCTATTAGTATGTATGTACATCTCCTAAAAAATCTCCTCGCCAATAGTTTTTTAGCATCCTGCACTCTCTTTATAAACGTTGTTCTCTCCAATTGTTTTTATTAAATGTTTCTCGAGCCATCATGGCTGTCTACTCAAATAATCACTAAAAAAAAATTATTATTATTTATTATTTTGAGACGCCCAATCTAAATAAATAAAGGAGCAATTTCTTGATCGGAAGAAAAGGCCAACGTTTTTGGTGTGGGATAAAACAAATATGCAAGTAGCGGATGCGACTTGCAATTTCCTGGATTTAATATGCAAGTTTCCTGTCTCCCAAACCCTAGCAATACACATGACCGACACGGTCTGGGAGAATACAGCAATGCAGTCTGGATCGCTGATACTTTCGATAACGTGAGCCACCATCTCCCCCGAGAAGGATCTTCGAGAGCAGCCGGGCCGTACGTGAAAATGGTTTTCTTTACTGAAGGTCTGTCGATAGCTTTGTTTTATCTTCGTGTGCACCGTGTTGGGGAAGCTCCTTATGTACTGCGCTTCAACCCATCTTTGAAACTGAGCGTCGAAATGATTTCTTTAACCTCCATTGAACTTCGCCTTTCGGATATAGCTAAGGGTTTTCTAGATACTTGCTAAAAACAGTAAACGAAACAAAGGAATCTGTCTGTATATTGTGGGCGATCCTTTGTTTCTTCCTCTTTCAGCTGCAGATGGAGAGTATCTAGGGCTATGGATTTGCAGCGCGCTTGCTTGTCTGGTTATGTTGTTGACTTGGGTACTCTTGCCTCGAATCTATAGTTTTTGAGTAGACAGATTCGTGATCCAATGTTTCTCGTTGGCCGATGGTTACGAAACTTAATTTATCTGAGCAAATTTCAAATATCATCCTCAGTTCTTGCACCCAACAGCAAATTTTTCAATATCTGGAACGTCTCTTTTGACCTTTTTCTCCCTTTTTGTTTTTATATAATCTCATCCTTTGAACATATGTATGTTTATGTCAGTTCTTTAGTTGAAAACCTCAACTGAATTGTTGACGTGATCTTTAACCGTGAATGATCATGAATATTCAGCATATATTGTAGAAAGACTTCCCAAGGGATGCACAATGAATTCAAGAAAAAAAAAATTAGTGATGAATTTGGTAATTCTTCTAAAAGGTAAAATCCTTTACTTGGCCTAAAACTGAAAACAAGACCAGTTCATGAGGTTAAATTGGTCCTCATCACAAGAGGAGACTAATAATGTCTTGTCCGACAATCTGGGAGGTGACTTTTTGTTCGAACCTTTGTTTCTTCATCATCTCATGCTTGCGTGCCATTGATATGCTCTCTTTGCTGGATTAATTTCATAGAGCAGTTTGGCTATGATGTTGAGTATCTCATTATCTAGTTAACCTAGCTTATGAAATTCATTAGAGTGTCCATTCGACAATTTTCATTAGCCAAGGAAAATTGCCAGAAGAAGAGACGGAAAGTAGTTACCAGCATTGGGTCAACGAGCATCTTTAAAGGGGAGAAGTGGGGCTACATTATCAACCACGTGCCACATATATCTGTGCATAATGTACTATCATAAATAAATCTATACCAAAGTCCAAAGAAAGCATGTGCCCTTACAATTTGCGTGGTGCGATATTGATACACTCTATTCATATTAGATTTTATCTAATGCTTATTAATACATAATAAATTAATATTGTCAATGACTTAAGATGGAATCATATGTTTGCATATTTCGTGTTACGTGATATGACACGATATTTTGTCTTTATTGTAAATGGTCAATTTACGTTATAAATTTTTTTTTAAATTTCTTTATTTCAAGTTGCATTATTATTTAATTACCATATGATCCTCATTTTCCATGACTAAAGCCTATGCCACTATCATTGATTCGACCTCTCCTCTTCTTCTGCTACCCCTATCCTTGTACTAAACCACGTGCTAGAAATGCATAGAAAGCCCCCCTTTTCGGGCTTTTCCTCAATTAAGGATGTAATAAAACAATATTTGTGTAAGCCTGTCTTACATTGTTTGTGAGAAAAAAAATCAACTTGGTACTTGAACTCTGTACACTTATAGGGGTAAAATAGGGGCAAATATGTCTACGACCATGATGACTTTTCTCCCCAATCAGGTTTGCAACTTGCTATAGTAGTACGCCTTTACAACATAAAGTTCTTGAGACCCAATGAGTCATGAGTGATAGAGATATTCTGTCCAGCTCCAACAGCCTGTAATGTGAAGTTCTTAAATTCAATTTGTTCGACACGAACTGCATATGTTCCTTTTACTTTATTAGAGTGATCAAGCATTAAATCACATTTTTATCTAAAAACTTAAGTTTTAATCCCACAATATCATTTGTTGTATCATCATAAGAGGTTCTTAATTCAAATTTTCCAACCCTTATTTGCCTTTCTTACTATATATTGACATGTTTAATCTCGGGCCAAAGTGTAGCCTATGAGATAGGGGTGTTAGAATACTCAAATATCAAAACTTACTTTTATTTACCAGCTTAAACATTTTATTAATAATTTAAAATTTCAAAATAATTAATAATAATTCGACAGCTGCACTAAAAGGTCTTGCATAATGAAGACAAAATGCCACTTGCTTTTTCTTCTTCCAAATAATTGCACTTGTTGTTGACTTATTACCCTTCTCGTTTCAGCAATATTTCAGTAGATGGACTTTATTTTCTCCTTCATTATTGTTGAAATATAGTCCCACGTCATTTGACAATCCCTTTGTACGCATGTGGTATAGTTGTCAATGTTATTCCTTTCATGTGATGCAAACGTGTGAGAGTTACAACATTCTAGAAGCCAGATTGAACATTTTGAGGGATAGCTAAAAAAATGTTTGAAGGTTTCATTTATTTATTTCTCCGTAATTCAAAGGCATAGGTATGGAGAATTGGCTATTTGAAGACTCGTAAAACACCCTACATATTTCATGAACTAGTCAAGCGTAGACCTTTGGCATGTACAGTTGACCTAGACCTAGAGCATCTTGCACATAATTTATTGGATTCAAAAATATGACCTCCAATTTTTTAGTGAACTATGGTGAAGGGTGAAGGTTAGGGATGAGCATGGTTCCATATTTTCTAGAACCAAAGAACCCGACTGGTGGGAACTAGGGTGGGCTGCTGCTAGGGGAGAGATGTAATGAGTTTTGTGATTGGGGCACATGTAAAGGTAAGATAAATGAAGATACTAGATGGGTCTGGTATAGAGGTCTGGTTTAGAGACAGCAACCCCTTGCCCACTAAACAACATGCATGGAGAGAGAGAGAGAGAGAGAGAGAGAGAGAGAGAGAGAGAGAGAGAGAGAGAGAGAGAGAGAGAGAGAGAGAGAGAGAGAGAGAGAGAGAGTTATATCATCCACTTGTGAAGAAGAGGAAGGTGATGTTCTCCTTCTTTTTACCTGTTTCATTACAAAGAAAAGATTAAGCGGCAATCAATTTCTCTATAAATTCATATTATTAGACAACAAAGACATGTTATGATTTATAGTTTAATATTTTCTGTTCACACCTAAGATGAAATGACAAGGAAAGTCTAAAATTTGTGAGTCTGATATGTGTAGATGAAAGAATTTCAACACGACTAATGCATGTTAACAAAATGGAATTTTAGTTTGAGGAATAATTTGAATATGACTCTCACGGTTATTTGTTTTAAGGATTTAGGCACCAGTTATTTATAAAAGTAAAAGGTAATTCTTTTAAAATTTCCTATCAAAATGTACAATATTATTCAAACTTTAATGGATTACAAAAAGCTATATGTGAACCTAAATATCAACATTTACATTTTGTGAAGTTTCAAGTGTTTTGCATTTAAAATGGTTCTATCAATGCAAATAAAAATCAGTCCTTCCAAAAAATGAGGAGTCATATCTCCTCTTTTTACTTGTAAATAAAAGAACTAACTTTTGCCCATTGAATACATTTAACATGTCCTTATCTTTTTGAAATAATTATTTTACTTTGTGGATTTTGACTACAACTATCTTAGGTAATCATATGGATAATCTATAATTTATCAAAGGAAAAAAGAGAAAATAACCCAACGCACATCGAAAGTTGATCCTGCGGTGAATCATGTTATAAGGGAAAGCCTATCAAGAGAGAAATTGACTTCGTCTCTTAGACTACATTATGTAGAAAAATGAACTGAAGCTATCAAAAGTAATATCTGAAAATAGATAGAATAAACTCTAAAACCACGATAATACGCACATTTTGGTATATGACAGTGGTAATATATCTATAGTTATAACATAAGTCAATATAATAACATTAATAATTAAATTACTTTGATTCCCACAACTCAACGTGTAGCAAAACTCAAGATTGGAGTAAATGCTACTTAAAGATGGTGATTGCTTAAAAGAAAATGACCAATCAACGGTCTCAATTCAAAAAACCAAAAGCAGCACATGATCAATTCAAATTTAGTGGAATATGATATTTAAGATCTTTAAAAAGTATATAGTTAATTTTTATATAAGAAAAATAAGCCCGCAATAGTTAATCTTCTGTCAAAATGAATTATATTGTTTTAGTACAATGGTTATCATCACTGCAGTAGTTAAAAAAAAATACAATGGTTTATATACCCGGAATTTGCTCTCATTTAAGGATTTTTATTAAATATGAATTTTCCTTAGCTTTGAAACTCCAAACCCATGCTTCGCATGGGCAAGTACACTAGTGTTATACTAAAAGTGACTTTTGCACAATAAATACATAAAAAATGAAGGGAGCCTTTTCTTTTCTAAATGAAAACTTAACGGTTTTTCCAAAAAAAAAAAGTCAAAGTGTAGAGGAGAACATTTTGACAATAAAAAGATTCGAAAATATTAATATATTATAAATATTACATCTATTCTTTAATGTCTAATATATTAAATAGTAAAATTTACATTACAATAATGAGAAACTAACTATAATTTTAATTTCATGTAAAATTGGCTCTATTATTATATATGATGTGATATATTCACAGAAAAAATCTACTCATATATCTATAGAATAAAATGGAGAGTATTAATGGTTTTATATTTTACAATAAACTGTTCTGATTCTATTCAATGCAACACGTAGGAAAATATGATATTAGAGTTAGTTACTTAAGGAAAATAATTAGTAAAAATAAATTACCAAATTATCAAGTTAAATTCAATAGAAATAATTCATAATGATTTCAAATTTCATAAAATATGATTAAGGAGATGTTTGGTAAGTCTAGAGTGAATTTATATATATGGCAAGTGACCCATAATATTTAGTTATCTTCAAAATGATATATAAGTATATTATCGAGTGATATTTTTTATATAATTTTATGATTATTGTCACTGCTATAATTTTAAAATACTATTTTCATATGAGTTGAATGTGCAAGAGTAAATAAGCAATTTTAATTAACATAATTTTTCAAAAAGTGAAAGGACATGAAACATAAGGAGAGAAAAACTTTAATGCCAGAATTTTTAATTGACCGAAAATAGGACCACTCTCGTATGTATTGAATTAATACAAGCATACTCCAATATATATGTAGACACATACACAAAAGGAAGGTTGCTATTTAGTCCTTTAACTTTCATTATTATATGATTTGGTCCCTTACTCACTTTTGGGAAGCATTAAGATCTTTATCATTTTTATTGAAGTAATGCCACTGCAAATTCATGGAATTAATATATATATATATAAAAGGAAAAGTTTAATTTAATATTTAATTCTATGACTTTCATTATTACATGATTCGGCTCCCTCACTCACTTTTGGGGGCCATCAAGATCATTATCGTTTTTATTGGAATAATGACATCACAAGTACATGAATTTTTTTCTTTTTCATTATCAAGTTCCTAACTTTGCCTTTATTCAATCAAGTATCTCAACTTTTCAACTATTGATCAATATAAGAACTCCATTAAATTTACGGATGGAAAATGTCCATCTAGACACTAACACAGTTATACGGAAGTCCAATGTGGCTTATTGAGACAATGCCCATCAGCAGAAACACCCCAAAAAAAAAAAAAAAAAAAATTGGCAAGGGTGGCTGAACACTCATCAGCTCATCCACCACTGCTATGACCATTTGCACATCTCTCTCTTTCAAGACTTCATTTTATTTATTTATTTGTTCTAGTTATTTATAGATGTAGCACCACATCAACCCCATGTGTCCATGGCCGTTTTGGCCATGCCTATCGCAATTTGAGGAGTCCATACCGGACATCGATGGAAAAACCTGACCGTGCGAATTGAAATATAAGATGCTATTAGATGTTTATAAATTCGGATAACCAAATCACAGGAATTATGCAAAAATTTGAACACTAACTATACTTAACCAAAAAAAAAATTAGGAGCATGGAATTGCAGTTTTACTGGGAGACTCCATGAACAGAAAAAACATTGCGGACTCCCTAACTTCTAAGCACATGAGAAACTGGGGATGAAATTGAATCAAACTAAATGTATTAAGCCTACTTCAAGCTTGGCATGATGTCACCTCAACTCAACTCGATTGTACCTACAAATAGAGACAAGAATCAGAGACATATAATATCATAAGTGGCATTTATCATTTCCTTCTTGTGATGATTCTGATCGTGAGCACACTCATCAGTACACGTGAAGTAAAAAGATATAGTGACCCTAGAAAGCAAGCCACACGAAATGATAATGTTGGGCTTAAATGAGCACGCTCGGTTGAATTATCACAATGGCTGAAAAAAGGACATCAACATTAATGTGAACTCCCAAAGAAGAAAATTTTCTAATGGCTTTGTTAGGGACCCGAGACTTGCAAACTCTCATCATCGCATTCCCTTCAGTAACTACCATCTGAAGGCAGAGCTATGTATCAGTCAAAAGCTTTTTTGGTGTTATTTACGAATCACATAGAAAGATCAAATGGGATTCTAATGTTCTTTACGAAAATGGAAATCTAGAGAACCTGGTTGCAGCAATCAAAGTTCCCAAGTCCTTATCCGTCCATTCATCTCTGACCTTTCCGAGAAGATCTACCAGCATTTCCCTGTTCTCACCTCACTCTTCCATAATGACGGCTTTGATCTTTGACCAGTTCTCCAGAATCCCCGCTATGGTGAGTCCCTCTGCAACCTTGCGCACCAAACCCCATGTCATCAGGTACATCCACTTTTATATTACATTTTTAAAAGTATTATATCCTAAATATGAGATGTAGATTTAACGAACTCTAGAAGCGGTTTAAAGAGGAAAGATTCATCCATGTACCCACCGAAGACTTGCGAATAAAGCTCATTCTCCTCTCCAACAGCAATCTTACGAGCAGGATATTTTATTACCCTTCTCGTTTCAGCAATATTTCAATAGATTGACTTTTTTTCTTCCTTTGTTATTGTTGAAATATAGTCCCACATCATTTGACAATATGCCATCTATATGCATGTGGTCTCTTTCCATCTAATAGTTTAAACTTTTGAATTGAACTTTTAACGTAATATCAATGTTGATGATATTCCTTTTATGGGATGCAAACATTTGACAGTTATGATATTCTAGGGATTAGATTGAACATTTTGAGGGATGGCTAAAAAACATTTGAGGGTTTTATTTTTTTATTTGTCTATAATTAGAAGGCATGGATATGGAGATTTGACTATCTGAAGGCTCATAAAACACCCAATAGGTTTCATGAACCAGTTAAGCATAGAGGTGATCCAAACCTAGAGCATCTTGCAAGTAATTTATTGGATTCAAAAGTATGACCTCCAATGTTTTAGTAGGCTATCCTAGAAGGTGGTGGCTAGGGGTGAGCATGATTCTAGAATAGAATCTGGAACCAAAGAACTCAACCGGTGGGAACTAGGGTGGGCTGCTGCTAGGGGAGAAATGTAATAGGTCTTGTGATTTGCGAACAAGTGGGGCATATGTAAAGGTAAGATAAATGGAGACACTAGATGGCTTTGGTATGGAGTAAGATAAATGGAGACACTAGATGGCTTTGGTATGGAGACAGCAACCCCTCACCCACTAAACAACGCACGTGGGGAGAGGAAGAGAGATATGGAGAAATATGTCACCCACTTGTGAAGAAGAGGAAGGTGATGTTCTCCTTTTTTTATCTTTCATTTCAAGAAAAGATTAAAAGTACAATCAAAAAGTGACTAGTATTATGCTAAAAGTGACTTTTGCAGAATAAATACATACAAAATGATGGGAGTCTTTTCTTTCTAAATGAAAACTTAAACAGTTTTTTCACACCAAAAAAAAATTCAAAGTTTAAATGAAAACATTTTGACAAGGATAAATGACATAAACATTTCCTAAATTTTGACTCAATGTATAATTTGATCCCTACAATTTTAATTTCTTCAATATGGTCCCTGAATTTTAATTTAATGTACAATATGGTCCTTAAACTTTTAATTTATTCAATATAGTCCCTAAAATTTAGTACATGTTCAATATAGTCCATGAATTATATGAAAATATTTAATGTAGTCGCTAGTCTTGAATTAATGGAATGACTAAATTGAACATTTTCATTTAGTTTAGGGACTGTATTTAATATATAATTAAAGTTCATGGACTATATTAAACAAATTAAAAGTTTAGATATCACATTGTATATTGAGTCAAATTTTAGAGATCATATTAAATAAATTAAAAATTTAGGGATAAAATTACACATTAAGCCAAAGTTTAAAGGCAGTTTATATCATTACCCCTTCTAATAATAAGTGGTAAAACTAACCTATGAGGACGAAAAATTATTTACTTAAAACAACACAAAAAATCAAAAATATTAGTATATCATAGACATTACATTATTCTTTAATATCTAAAATATTAAATAGTAAAATTTACTTTACAAGAATAAGAAATTAATTTTAATTTTAATTTCACATAAAATTTGGCTTTATTATAATATATGATATGATATATTCACGAAAAAGTCTCCTCATATGTCTATAAAATAAAATGGAGAGTATTATTGGTTTTATGGCATACAATATTCTGATTCTATCCAAATCAACACGTAGGAAAATAAAAAATTAGAGTTAGTATTACTTAAGGAAAATAATTACTAAAAGCAATTACCAAATATCAAGTTGAATTAAATTGAAATAATTCCTAATGATTTCAAGTTTCGTAAAATATGATTAAGGAGATGTTTTGTAAGTCTAGAGTGAATTTATATATATGGCAAATGACCTGTAATATTTAATTATCTTCAAAAGAATATATATATATATATATATTTATGTATGTATGTATATTATTGAGTGATATTTCTTATATAATTTTATGACTATTGTCACTGCTATACTTTAGAAATACTATTTTTAGATGAGTTGAATGTGCAAGAGAAAATAAGCAATTTTAATTAACATAAATTTTCAAAAATTGAAATGACATGAAACAAAATGAAAGAAAAAATTTGATGCCAGAATTTTTAATTGACCGAAAATAGGTCCACTCCTCATATGTATGGAATTAATACAAGCATACTCCAATATATGTATATATAAAAGGAAAATTAATTTAATATTTAGTCCTCTAAATTTCATTATTATATGATTTGGTCCCCTTACTCCCTTTTGGGGACCATCAAGATCCTTATCATTTTTATTGGAGTAATGCCACCACAAATTCATGGAACTAATACAAGCATACTCCAATATATACAAAAAAAAAAAAAAAAAAAGGAAGAAGTTTAATTTAATATTTAGTTCTCTAACTTTCATGATTATATGATTTGGTCCCCTAACTCACTTTTGGGGACATCAAGATCATTATCATTTTTATTAGAGTAATGGCATCACAATTACCTGAATTTTTGTCATTTTTGTATTATCGAGTGCCTAACTTTATCTTTATTCAATCAAATATCTTAACTTTTCAATTATGAGTCGATATTAGATATCCATTAAATTTATGGACGGAAAATGTCCATCTAGACACTAACACAATTATACGGACGTTGAATGTGGCTTCTTGAAACAATGCCCATCAGCAAGACCACTACCTAAAAAAAAAAACCTATTACTGGCAAAGGGTGGCTGAACGCTCATCAACTTATCCGCCACTGCCATGACCAGTTGCCCATCTCCCTCTTACGAGACTTCATTCTATTTATTTATTTGTTGATGTACCAACGCATCCGTCTCACTCGTCCATGGCCGTATTGGCCATGCCTATCGCAATTTGAGGAGTCCATTCCGGCCATGAATGGAAAAACTTGATTGTGCGAATCGAAATATAAGACGTGATTGGATGTTTATAAAGCCGGATAACCAAATCACACGAATTATGAAAATTTGAACACTAACAATGCCTGACCCGAAAAAAAAATTAGGAGCAGGCAACTGAGGTTTTACTTGGAGACTCCAAGGACAGAAAAATATTGCCAACCCTAAATTCTAAGCACATGAGAAACTGGGGATGAAATTGAATCAAACTAAATATGTCGAGCTAAGTTCAAGCTTGGCACAATGTCGCCTCAACTCAACTCCATCGTACCTAGGGGTATCAAAATGGGTTATGAAATCATTTCTAACTCATATTTTGTATTAATGAGTTATATGTAAACTTAGGAAAACTTATTCTTATAAAAAATATTTTAAACTTAAAATTAACAACTAATTTTAAAATGGGTCCAAAAATTTTAAGCTAAATTATGGGTCATAAATGGGTTATACTAAAATAAAAGCCTGATGAATTAAAAAATCGGTCAAAATGAGTCAACGTCTTTTATATTAATGGGTTGCACCCATTTTTTAAGCTGAAATATATAGATTGAACATCGATCACAATATTTAACCCATTTTCGACATTAAGTGTGTGACTTAACTCACACAAAACTTCTGTAATCATAACACGCAATAGATTGCAACACTTTTATCGCCCACCTCCACCTTGCTTTTGACAATCGCCCCCGCCGCTCGTCACTACTCAAGTCCTCAAACGCCTCCTGCCAAAACTTGTGCATTCTCATCCACTTGCTAGTCGTGTACACGTCCCACATGTGCTTCACCAGCTTCTCCCTCTCCTCCATCTCCTGCACAAGCATCGCACCCCATCCCGCCCCCGAATCAACCGATGAGATCCAATCCAAACCCTAGAAACGGCCCATGCACAAGACCTTAGGAACACATAGTACTCAACGCGAGAACACATAAGAGGCAGAGAGGGGCACTTACGAGGACGTCAAGATTTGTCCAAATGGGGGCGTCGAGGTCGTCGGAGAAGCGATTGAGGTTGCCGGCAGACCACCGGAGGGTGACAATGCCAATGAACATGGACCAGAAGGCGGGCAGGAGGATGGCGGCCCGCGCCCAAATCTTAAACCGCCCGCAACCAAAGACGCCGGAATCAGAGCTCTCCCTCTTCGCATTGGCTGTTGCCATCGACACCAACGTCCTCGACAGGGGGAGAGAATTGTCATTAAAGGGGGAGGCGCAATGAGCTCCAGGGGTTCGAAGGGACCGTCATCGCACAATTTATAGGTTTTTACATTTTTTATTTTATTCACTACCTTTTAATTATTTAATTTGCTTTTTTAATTTGATTTGAAGTTTTCATGTAATTAGCATAGAGTTTAAAGTGAGTGTGAATTTTCATAAATTATTAATGTGTTTTAGCAATACGGGTTAGGTTGAGTCTGGATTGGATCGGATATAAATTATTAGATTTACACTACATGAATATCGGTTATAACGGATTAAATTAGTCGAAAATGTCAATATGAGTCGGACCATTTTCGATCCAACTCAAACCCGACCTGACCCAAGTCTAATCGTATTTAGGAGTGTCAAAAATGGGTCAAAATAGGTCCATGACCCATTTTTGACTTATGTTTTGTATTAATGAATTGCATGTGGGTTATAAATACATAAAGGTCCAACTAAAATGAGTCAAAAAAGTTTTAAGCTGAATTATATGGGTTGAAACATCAAGTAAGAAGGCGACCTAACACAACTTCCTCAACTCATACAATCGATTGTAACACTTCATCCCCTGCCTCCACCGCTTGCCTCCATGCCGCCTCTACCGCTTGTCTCTGCACCGCTCACCTCCATCACGTCTCTCTTCTCCTCACTGAGGCATAATCTAAGTTAGCCATTGCCATCTCTCTACCTTCATTTTTTTCCTCGTCTCGGTCTTCACTAAGAGAATTTTGGGTCATGGAGCAAGTAACTGCGCGAGCGATGGGGGGTGTTTTCTCGAAAAATTCCGACCTTCCGAGTTGCCTTCTCTATTCAGGAATTTTATATTCTTTAGAAGAGCTGAAGCAAGGTTTTTGTACCCTGAAAATCGTGTCGTCTTCAAGCTGATCAGTCGGAGAACATTTCGTGACGAGGAGTTTTACAGCTCACGAGAGCGTCGAAATGTGTCGCAGAAGGCACTCCCGGACTTCCCTGTGACGGCGGAGCTTAGACTGCCATGGGGTCTTCGACGGCGTTCTGGTTTTCTCACTGTTTCAAAAACGAACTATCATTTAGCTCTTAGAGATTTAGAATTTGTGACATTTATCACTTCAGAGCCCCAGATCCTGATAAAAAATGGGGTACTAATTAAATTAACTAAAAATCGAAATAGCACTTGTAACTATATTTCTAAATGGATTAATTGCATATCTTTAATTATGGGTGAGCATCAGTCCTAGATCAACCCTGGACCAACCTTGGACTAGCCTAACCTTGCCGGTCCTGGTCCAATTCCTAGAGGGACTGGGTCAGTCCTTGGTCCTAAAATTCTAAAATCAATAATGTGCCGGTTAATGTTCGATCCTAGGAGTTTAGGGTTCGTCCAATTTGAACCAACCTGACTATATATATTATATGTCTAGTTTATTATTTATAATATATTTTTTATCTATTGTAAAGAACAAACCCTAACTCCGACGACATCCTCCTCCTCCAGTACTATTATTCTCTTATTTCTTCTTTTTTCTCTTTGTCTTCAATTTGCCAAGTAAAATCAAAAGAAACAATTCTACTCATGAGCAACCTCGCCCCCCCTCACCTATGGCTGCTTATCGCTCAACGCTCAATGCTCACCTCACTCACTGCTCAACGCTCACGCCCCTCGCCTCTCTTCACTGACCTCACTCATTGCTGAGTAAATAAAAAAGAAACAAAGCCCTAATTAGAAACCCTTTTTGCTCATGAGCAACACTTGCCTCACAACTTTATAAGCAGTCTTAATTATTTTTATGATTTTTTGCTTTTAATAAATGTGAAATTTTTATTATTGCCCTATCTTAAATTTGTTAATATATATTGGTATGTATAGTTTGATTGCTCAATGCCATATTATTGATAGATATGTAGTTTGAAATAGTAGTTTACTTTTTTAGTGAATACAAAAAATTGAAATAAAAAAATTATCGGTTGGTCCCAAGTTGACCTTGAAACCGAACCGAATCCATTAGGTCGGTCTAGTCCTCAGTCTCAAGCTAAGTAGGGTTGGTCCTCGATCCCAAAAGTTGAGGATCAACACTGTGTGGATTAATCCCAAAGTTAAGAGGTGGACTGACCCAACCCAGACCATACTCACCCATATCTTTAGTAAGCACTTCTTTAACCTTTTCTTTGTACATATCATTAGATATAAATATTTTATTTGTCAAATTATTTATAAATATTTCAATTTATGTGTTTTTTACATTTTTTTATTTTATTTACTACTTTTAATTGTTTAATTTACTTTTTTAATTTGATTTGAAGTTTTTGTCCAATTAGCATAAAGTTTAAAGCGAGTGTAGATTTCCTAGAATATTAATGGATTTTAACAATACAAATCGGATTGGGTATGAATTGGATCAAATATAAACCACTAGATTTACACTATATGAAAATAGGTTAAAACGGGTTAAATGAGTTAATATGGATTGAACAATTTTTCACTCGACCCAGATCCAACCCGACTCACTATTTGACAGGTCTAATCGTACCTTAAAAAAGAGACTAGAACTGGAGACACATAATATCATAAGGGGCATTTATCATTCCACGTACAAATGTGATATTTTGAGGCAAAATTTGCCTCGATTCGTCCGACTTCACTTGGAATCTTTCGCACTTGCTACTGCGATGATCCCATCACTCGTGCATGTAAAGCTAGAGTCTACGAAAATGAACCGCTACAAGATAAGAGAGCATGGGCAATTGCCAGAGCTAAGTCGATACGACCAATACGCCTAAGCATTCTGTTTCGATTTTCCCAAATGTTGGCTATATCAACACGAAGAATTTCACAAGAACAATCCCGACCAATCGTATTCTTTTCTTTCTTTTTTTTCTCATTTGTTTTTCGGGTCATACGACCGTTGTAAGTTGAAGCAGCATCTCATCTGCACCACTTACCGGAGATACATGATTGATAACCAGCTAGTGAAAAATACAGAAGGAAAAGCCAATTTGGTTACTTCAACTTCTTGGTGAAGTCAGAGAGCTGAAGAATCTCAATCCTGGAAATGCTAGCTGCTTCCTCCCTCTCCTTCTTGGTGTTATAACCCCAATCCCCTGCTTAAACTATTCGAGCTTAGTGTGCCAATAAATGCGCTAAATATGCTAGAGAAAGCATATACTAACGAATGCAGAGAGGCAAAATGAGTAATGCATAAGGAAAAACATAAGCAAAGATGAAGAAGCGAAAACAAGGATGTGAACATGGAAACAGGAGATAGTACCAAGATATAGATTCCATCCATCTAGCTCAGGCTCTCTAATGACATTCCTGAGTGTCGCAAGTCGATCTTCCACAAAGCTGGCAAACAAGGAAAGGGCCTATTTAATTAATTTTTCAACTTGTTGAAAGATGAAGAATTTGAACTCATTTACAGGATGGCGAACTGATCGAGATTAGTATGTCATGTATTGGTACTCTTTGTTTACCAGAAGTGAGACAAAAATCTTACTGTAATTTTAACCCCTGGTGTTCTGGTCTCTTCTGAAGCTGCTTCAGCACTTCCACCTTGGGTCTATAGACAATTCACAGAATGAAAAAAGAGAGAAAATGGAGATCTCAAGGATAAACGCACTAATTTAATGCCTCTTTACTACACTTATTGGAGATTCACTTACCCAGTCCCCAAACCATATATTTTTTCAGGGGATATAGTTACCCCTCCAAGTTTCTGCAGCAAAGCATCTGCAAATCGACTCTGGAATGGGAATAACAGAAGAGAATTAACTAATGTATAAGACAAGAAAAGGGAAAAGGGAAAAGGGAATAATCAATTGGATGCTCAGCAACAATAACAACTGAAAAGTGCTGATTGTAAACATTTTGTACTTTCTAAATTCATAGTCCTACCAAACTAGGGTAACCATGAGGCTAAGAGCTAACCTGTTTCGTTGTAACAATAAATATACTTGAGCTCGCTAATTGAAGAGCATCAGGAACTCCTGGATAAAATCTGCAGGAAGAATGATTGATTAAGAGAAAATACAATGAAATAGCATAATCAAGTGTACAACACTGATAATGTTCTTGAAGTCAACCTATCAGATGGAGCACAAAGCCAGCAGGTAGGTTAGTCCTAGACAACCGTACATCAAAATTCTTATCATTAGGCCAACATATTTCACATCTAGCTGCACAAACGTGGTATTTTATCCTTCATTTTTATTTTATATTGTTCTTGAACTCAACTGATCAATAATCTAACAGATGTGTCACAAAATCAACTTAGAGGATTTCAATGGTACCAGGTTCCCAATCTAAGACAACCAATAGGTCATTGTACAATTTAAGAGGAGACGCACAATGAGCATGGCCAGAAGAACTACCAAATTATGCTGAACATACACATCAGTACGCGTGAAGTAAAATGAATAGTGACTCTAGAAAACAAGCTATACAAAATGATAATATTGGTCTTAAATGAGTACACTCGGTTGAGTAATCACAATGGCTAAAAAAAGTACATCAACATTAGTGTAAATTGCCAAAGAAGAAAATTTTCTAATGGTTTCATTAGGGACTTAAGACTTGCGAACTCTCATCATCATATTCCCTTGAGTAACTACCATCCAAAGGTAGAGCTATATATCAGTAAAACGCCTTTTTTGTGTTATTTACAAATCTCATAGAAAGAATAAATGGGATTCTGATGTTCTATGTGGAAATGAAAATCTTGAGAACCTGTTTGCAGCAATCCAAGTTCCCAAGTCGTTATCCATCCATTCATCTCTGACCTTTCCAAAAAGATCTACCAACATTTCCCTGTTCTCACCCCACTCTTCCATAATGACAGGTTTGATCTTTGACCAGTTCTCCAGAATCCCATCTATGGTGAGTCCCTCTGCAACCTTGCACACCAAACCCCACATCATCAGGTACATCCATTTTCATATTACATCTCGAAAGTCCTTACCTTAAATAAAGAAGTAGAGTAAATCAGCTTTAACATGCTCTAGAAGCAGTGTGAAGAGGAAAGATTCATTCATGTACCCACCAAGGACTTGCGAATAGAGGTCATTCTCATCTCCAACAGCAACCTCACGAGCAGGACATTCTCATATCCAGTCTCCACGACTGGCCTCACCTACCACAGAACATCACCATAAGGACACTGCTACAACCTACGTAATCATCACACATTTCCAACATTTTGCAGCGACTTCCAGATAAACACTAATGATAACTCATCTTGATCTGGATTCGTCAAAATCTTTCATGACATATGACATTGCATAGAACCCACTATTTTATCGAAAGAGAGACAATCATGCTTCAAGAAAGAACAAGCATCGCAGGTGCAAAATATCACATGACAGAGAAGCCAATCCATGACTGCCCTGCCCCCCGAATGCAATGAATGACTAATCTTTTCAGGTATAAAATCGAACTTGCAGCAGCTTATACAGCTATCCAAGGATGAAGCAACTATGAGATGCGAACGGAGTTTCGACAATCGAACTCCCCATGACATGCGCAGTAGCTTTTTCCAACTAAAGAGCATAAACCAATCCGAAAGTCCATAGTTATAAGTGAAGGAACTGATGAACCACTCAAACAAGGCGTCGCCCCGATTCAATCCCACCAAATCAACACAAGGCGAAATCGAAAACGACGAACTCGGAATCGAACTAATCGGAAGGTGATTTACAATGTGCATCTGGTCGACGATCCAATCCTCGGTGGCGGAATCAACGCCGTCGAAGAGCCCGGGCCATCTCACCTTCGCGGCCTGAGGAAGCAGAGGGAAGTCAAGCCACGTCGAGTCAAACCACGAGAAAGAAGTACAAGAGAGAGAGAGCGAGAAGGGGGGGAGGGGACCCTGACGGCGGAGAGGGAGCTCTCGCCGCAGCTGTCGCAGAGGACGCCGTCGAAGTCCAAGGCGTAGAGATCCCCCATTTTCTCGGCGACGGCGGCGGCGGCGGCGGCGGCGGGGAAGGTCGCGGGCTTCTGGTATCAATGCCTCGATTTGCATTACCCGCCACAAGAACTCGACAGGGAGGGCACGCTCTTGCCTCATTGGTCCACGTGTCACGACACGTGGCAGTTTGTCCTCCCTCCGCTTCCCATCCCATGGGATTTGGATTTTTTTTGGCACGGTTCTTCTTTTTCTGGTGAATTCAAAAGACATTTTATTTCTTAAAAACTTAGTAATGTTTTCATAAGTGTGACGGAAATCGAATCGATGGAAGATCAATTCAATGGATCGACACAACAAACGAAAAAAAAATTTCCTTATAATTAGATTTTCAAATGGTTCAATAGATCAATATGATGCAATATCTACAGCATTGTTTAAAAATTGTCCAATTAATTAAGAGTGTCTAAAGAATTATAAATAGTCCAAAATTGGACCAAACTAGCCCAAAACCAATAGTTCTCATGAGAATCTATTCCAATTCCTAGGGTGGAACCATTCACTTGGATTGGACAAGTATATACATGAATGATTTCAACAACTTTCAAGAGAAATTCTTTTTTGATGAACTTTGAAGAGAAATTAGCCTTCTATTTCTTTCTGTCTTTTCTAGATAAGTATTGTTTAAGGTTCTTTATCGATTTCAAAGTCCCTTACAGTAGACATGCTTCTTCGATGTCTTAATGAGAACATCGATGCTCTCTTCTTACTGTTTAAATTGAGACCCATCTCCACTATAGTCATCCTCCCTACCACTAAGCCAGATTTCTCTTGCTTGTTTCTTAAATGCCTTCGCACTAACATCCATGGCCAGAAACTTTAGCATAATATCACTGTAGGGATTTCAATTTTAGGATGGGAACCACCCACGCTATAACCAATCATCCCATGATTAATGTTTCATGTTTCGGTTCCCCTTCAAATTGTCTCTTCTTTTGCTTTTATTTTTATTTTGTTGCAACTTGAATGCCTTCTTAAGTCATCTTTCACGTATCAAATTTTATTTACCTCTGAAGTCGAGTGAAAGCAAACGTGAATCTCTTCTCCTCCTTGCCTTAGGGTAGCTCTCAAACGAATGGAGCTGATTTGGGGCTAACCAAGAAAAAGATAACGATGGAGAATAGACCATGCCCTATTTTTAAATTCAATGATGGACGTTTCAATGGCATTTGATCTATGGAATGAGATGGGCATCGCTACATGACCCAAAAAGAGATCACAATCAAACGGATAGGCCAACCAGATAGCTTCACAATCGACGATGCTTTAATATTTCCGTTCACATCTTTATCATTCACATCCATATCAGAGGTTGTAGCCATCTTTTTCGTTTTGTTCATTGATTTCACGCTTTAGCTCAGTTTCTCTCGTAAAGCATTTTTTGACCTCTTGAAAACTGAATTCTCAAGATCTCCCCCATTCGAGAAAAGCCTTATTCTTTGAAAGATCTATCTCATTTGTGTTACCGGGTATTTAGAAGACGGACCGTATATCGTCATTGGTTCAACATCTCGCCACCCACAAAGATTGCTATAAAGGAGGTTGGGATGTGCCTTTCATCACGTCCATCCCCACCATGAAAACTTCTAAAAACTTTTTGCTTGCGTTGTATTATTTGATGGACATACCGAATCTAACGCCACTTGAGATTATGCGGGCTCGTGTACGAAAGATCCCTTTTTGGCTCTCTCTAGCCATATGACTCCTATCCCTTGAAGATCTTTCTATACTAACAGATATTTCTGAAAACCGGATTGAATTTAGAAATGGGTTTATTTTTTCTTTTCTTTTTTTCATTGACACGTCTATACAAGGCATGCTCCAAATAATTTCAACTAAGAGAATCGAGCGTATGACTCGACTTGCATGACATGACCGATCAATATAAATACTCCGACACTACACCTTTCCCAATTGGTAGGTGAATTTTGCTCAGTCCCTACCTTAAGTACGAGATCTTAGCCGCTTTGTTTTAATTACAAACTTGTTTTTCGTGAATAGAAAACGACCGATGACAACATCCATGGGTGGTTTGCCGACATCATGAGCGCGCGCCCTTTGAGTAGAACTGCTGGAAAACCGTCTACATGGAAGTTTTCTTACTTCATGCGGACAAATCCTATGGTGATGCAAAAGCAAGCGGGAGATTCATAAACACGAGCGCTTAAGAACAGCAGACCGCCAGCAATTTTAGTATTCTTTCTCGGCCGGCTGTTCATGCTCGGTCCAAGCTTGCGACCGATGCCCGTGACACGACATCACTCCCAAGAATCGATATGTTTCGATGCATGTAAAGAGCATAGTTATTGATCACTTGATAATGACGTGAACAAGTCAATAGTAAAGGACGCTAGGGGTGCAGCACTCGGGACAATCCTCGTCAGTATTTGCCGGAAGCATGCTGACGGGAGGAAATCCATCCATACGGAAGACAGGTTCAGTTCCAACATCGAGCGAGCAATTTTGGGAAAGTATCACAACACGCATCAGAGGTTCATTGAAATATTTCAATTAATAATCTCGGCATTAGTAAGATCCAATGAGTTTCCTACTTAAAAAGCTAATCTCAGTATAGATTGTCCAGTTTCGGGTCGAGATCCCAGAAGTTTTGTAGAATTTTTCCCATTTGGTAGTGCGGTAACAGGGAGAGACAGAGCAGAGAAGCTCCAGCGGGATTATCAGGAATGCTAGAACAAACACAGCACAGAAATTCCACCAGTCCAAAACACTAAAAGAACTCGAAGTCCAGAAATTTACCACCAGACTTCATGTCCGTCCCCGGCCCAGCCATCCTTTTACTAGCACTGCCAACACCGACCGGGTCGACTGCCCCATACTTCCCTCGTAGCTCGGCTTCCACTGGCCTCGGCACCTCTGGAGGTGTGCTGCACCGGATCAGGGCCCAATTTACGCCCTCGAAGAACGGATGCTGCTTGATCTCAGTCGCACCCCTCTTTACCCCGAGCCTATTCTGTGGCTCTTTTACCAACAAACCGTGTATCAAGTCCCGGCTTGCATAACTCGTGGCTGGTGATTCTGGGAACTTGAGTTGCTGCCCAACCACGTTGAATAATGTGGCGCGGTTCCCAGAGCCTTTAAATGGGGTTTTACCATAAAGCAGTTCATGCAAGAATATGCCAAAGGTCCACCAATCAACCGCACTCCCATGCCCTTCTCCTTTGATAATTTCGGGGGCAAGGTACTCATGGGTCCCAACGAAGGACATTGACCGAGCTGAAGTGGGCTCAGCTACAAGCTCTGGAAGGTGGCTAGATTGGAATCCTGGTTCTGCACGGGATTTCTGATTCTTTTTCTTATTCTTCTGGGGAAAGAACCGGGGAATGAAGCAAGCAGGCTGGATGCACACAGAGGAAGGCTCAATACAGGCAGGCTGGACACAAAAAGCGCCAGCCCTTCTTGGGTCAGAGTCGTTTGAGGTTCTTATGAGGGTTGGTGATACAACACATCTTAATGAAAGATCAAAGTCTGACAGCATAATGTGGCCATCATCACGGACCAGAACATTTTCAGGTTTCAAGTCCCTGTACACAACTCCAAGCATGTGCAGATACTCAAGAGCTAGCAAAACCTCTGCAGCATAAAACCTGCAAATATAGGACACGGTAATGATTATTTTACTTCATGACATGTGCAACAAAGTTCAGGAAATGCTTGAGGAAACCAAGACCACAAGACAATAGAACCTCGCTGAGCCTAGGAAATTAGTCCTCCAAATCATGCCTAGAATGCCTATAGATATATTTACAGGTAATGAAATTTATCTAGGTCCTACCAAAACAGTATTCAAATTACAAGATTAAATAGGAATGGTTCCAAAACATATAAATGCAGCCATTAATTAAAGCAGTTTAAAGAAATTTGAAGTTTTCACAGAACACAAGACTATAGCCTTCCCTAGGGATATAAAATCATCAACTTTTAGAAATAAAGTCCAGTCAGGTAAAGATATGTAACAGGTCATACAGAAGGAAATGTGCTACTTCTCACCACTGTTTTGAACAATGAGAGAAAAAATTGGTAAAGGATTCTCCATACCTCAGCATTTTATACTTCTTACCAATGAACCAGAAAATCCCATGAAAATTACTAAATCCTTAAAAAGCTATCAGTCATCTGAACAAAATTGTGTGGAGGAACTTCTTTCAGATTACAATCCAATTTTCTCCAGCACATCTATCTGTATGTCCTTCAAGAAGTCAGGTGCCTTATACTTAGGTCATTATTAGCACAAAAAGGAGGGGTCTCACAAGAATGAACCTCGACATGTGAGCAATTTTAGGTCACTTATTCCCCTACCTTTAAAAAAATTAGATTGCAGCGATTCTCACTTTCAAGAGGATAAGCTAAGCAAAATGGATTTCCTTTGCTAAACTGCTGGAGGCATTCCATAATCAGAAATAACATATTGAAAGATCAAAAGGAGGCATATTTGCCCATCTAAATTATATGCAGCTTCCCGGCAAGTCATCATGCTATCATCTCTTTCTTGTGTTTAGCTGCACCACCTCTTTTTGCATGCTTATAAACACAAGTGACTTAAGCAATTTACTTTCAGTCAAAAGTAAATTTATTGAAAAACTGTTTCGGGTCATGAAACCTAGTACCTTATTTAAAAGCAAGCACTTGAAGATAGATGTGGCCAATGAGATTTATACCAGTAAATCTAAGATCATAGTTTTCCCTAATAGAATACTCAATATTACTTCCTTTTCATTTCTGCCAAATATAATTTACTTATGCTAATAGTTTATCCAGAGGATATGTTCTGCAAATCAAAAAATGAACTTGTTATAATGCTGATGAGATTCATCATAAAAATCGGCACCAAATAGTGTTTCATCTTCAGCAAAGCTAAAAACTGGTCATACAGCGAAAGAAAGGAGCAATTTTTTAATTGTGCTGAGCAACACTAGTTAATAGTAGCAAAATAAACTCTCCACCATGCACTAGGTCATATTATTAAGCATGTTTAATTCATGGATTTTTGGATATCATGCCTGCTTACAGTCTAACAAGGTTTTAAGAGAGGATTGCGTTCAATAGTTTCAGAGATAACCTGCAAGCACACATTGGGTGAAGGGCAGATGGAGGATAATCTAGAACCACTTTTAAAATACCCTATCTGCTTTCCCCCACGTGGCAGCTGTCAACAATGCCTTCTCCGATGGAAACCAAAAAAGAAAGATCTCTAACAGAACCTTAGGTCCCCTATCTCAATTCGCATCAAAGCAAGCAATATGTTCTGTTAGAAAAAAAGAATGCACATTTGTAGAAAACAGGATTACCACAGTCAAACGATGCACAAATTCATGAAAGAAATGAACCTGAAAGGTGTTGCTCAATAGATGCCAGATGAAGTGGCAGTTAGTTCTAAATGAAATAGCACAAACTTTTTTACATGCAAAAGATATAATTTCATATACACTCCTGCCAAATGCATAGTCAGATTTACTCACTGAATAAAGGAGCTTTTGCATAATATATGCAGAAATTGACATGACATTCTGCAGGGAACGGGCTAGAAAAAATTTAAAAATAAAAATGTGTACTTGTCTTAAAGTACCAGAACGAAACACCATAAACAGCTGATGATGTGTATATATCAATCTTACCGAGCAGCATACTCAGAAAAATGCTTCCTAGGCTGTCGTTGCCTTAGAGTATGCAGATCCCCTCCAGGACAAAACTCCATGACCAAACATGAAAATCTTTCTGTCTCGAAATGTGTATACAAAGTTGGCAAAAATGGATGGTCTAGCAGCTGCAGAATCTCTCTTTCCGTTTGTCCCCTGTTGAGCTTCTTTCTGCTAGCAAGAGATGCCTTGTCCATAACTTTCATGGCAAAATAGCAACGAGTACCACTCAGCTCAGAAAGATACACACTGCCAATATCACCACATCCTAGCCTCTCAAGCAACCTAAAGTGACTCATCCCAAGAATTCCATCTCGCGCTCGAATGGCGAGGATAGCCTTCCACCTAGGATCATTTCCTTTGTGAGGCTTATTGGCACTTCCTGTGATGTTGCTCCAATTGCTGTCATCACTAAGGCCACTGCTATCGCTAGCTCGACTAATGCTTGTCTTTGCACTCTCAAGGGAATCCCCCCGTACACTCCCTTTTGTACTCTCAAAGTTCCTGTCAACACTAAGCATGCCGTCACTTGTGAACATATCACTGCGGTATGTACTAGCACGACTATTGACAATGCTCGTGGCAGTAACAATGCCTGTACTATCAATGCTACTGTGAGGACTTACATTACCACTTGGAGGCAAAGAAGCATCCCAAACACATTCCTTCTCTTCAGTGTCATTTGGAAGGAGAGAATTATCTGTATTTTGTGATGCGCGAGGAACTGAAAACGGACAAGCATCATTAGGTTCTTCAACCAAACTCTCTGCTGGTGAAAGAATAATCGGGCTAGGTTTCTTAACTGGAGGCCTGATTGATAGATCTTCCAGGAAGGGTCCTTTCACTGACAAGCTTTTAATCAATGTGCTCTCAGGTTTATCTTGACCAAGCGGTACATAAACTGTTTTCATTAAATCTGTGTCAATCGGCTCAGGAGGATGACTAGCTCCTGAAAAACAACTCGGGCCACCTTCCTCAAATAAATCATCACCGCCCTTAAATGAGACAGCATTGGGCACCAATTGTTCTTGTCCAGGAATAGAATCTTTGCCTTTCCATCTTCTCACAGATGCGTATGAGCGCGACTCTTGTGAGTCCTGGAAAACAGATCGGCCAATTTCTCCTCTTACCAACATCGGATGCCCCCTAGACACTTGATGTGCTTCTCTCAACAAATGGATGTGCCCATCTATTTCTTCCGTGACTTCTCTCACCGTGGGCATACGAATACTGGATACCTGGTCCTTACCGGGCAATTTTGCAGGAAGTACCTTGACTTCTGGAAACCTTTCCATTTCCAGTGATAGGAAAAATCACATAAATGCTATCAACAAAGCAACGGAGCAACTCTGCAAATGGACCAAAACAACTGCGTTATCACTGAATGCAGTAACTTCAAAAGTTTTCTCCTAACTACATAAAGAATACCGATCATTCTTGAGGCTAAATACGACAGAGCATCAAAAGGTATCAACTCAACATCAGATCATCACACATAAACAAGCCAATTCAAGCAGAGGGTGCGACCGAGTTTTAAATACAATTGCCTTGACCAATTGTACACACACGGGTCTCGATAGCAGTATAAGCTTAACGATCGGGCGTGCGTAGTGCTTAGCCCACTTGAATTTTCGGGATAAACAGAGCACAAATCAAGAAGATGGGAAGGGTTAAAACAAATCAGAAAGTACAGAAACCAAGAGCAGCAAAATGCGGTGTGACGTTGCTTCCACATAGATGACAAACCACCGCTCAAGAAATACAGAGCATCATGATCCACCACCAAAAATGCTATCGAAACAGCAGCCACCGACCACCCACACGCATCACGATAGCTCTCGAGCAGCAAGTCAAGTTCTTTTTTTTTTTTTGTGGGTTCAGGCTGCAAGTCCAGTTCGAGAAGCCAAACCAGAGAACTCGGCTCGTCTTCCCCGGATCAAGCAACGAACCAAAAGACGCAAAAACAAATTCAAACGTACGCCAGACGGAAGCAACAAAAACTTCGCTCGAGAATTTTCAAGAATTAGCACCCACAATTCAAAATCGAAAACCGGAAAAGCATTCGCGATGCCGAGCTCGGCGGCATTGTCCTCTCTTTCCACGACCCAAATCACGCCGCGAACCCACGCGCGCGCTCCGAGCGAGAAGGAAGTAGAAAATGCAGAACCCAGAAGCAAGAACAGAGAGCGAGAGAGAGAGAGAGAGAGACGACGCACCGGTCAAAAAGGCATGAAGGGAGGAATGAACAAGAACGTGGGCACGCTCGTTCAATGCGATAGCGTGCGTAACAATCCGAATTCGGCCTTCGGGCAAACGGCCACGACAAGATTCCTCTGACGACCGGAAGGCGACCGGTCGTCGACCCTCGTCTCTCCCTGTCTCTCCCTGTCTCAGCGCCTCGCTCGCTCAGTGTCCAGAAGCCAGAGAAAGCGAAGCGCGCGTGTCTGCAAAGATCGTGGCTTGGTTTCTCACTTAGGGTTAATTCATCTTCTCTCTCTCTCTCCAGAGAGCTCGAGCTCGAGCTCGGAGCTCTGCTTTTTCTCTCTCTAGACTCTCTGTCTCTCTCTCTCTCTCTCCTCCAGGACAGGAGGTGTCTCTCTCTCTCTCTCTCTCTCTAGACTCTCTCTCTATCTCTGTGTATGTCTGCGAGCGAAAGGCTCTTTGAAGAAGAAGATGGTTCATCGTGCCTCGGCTTTTGCTTTAATTCTCGCTTTTCACAGTGGCGTCCTGTGTCTAGTCTAGTCTGCTGCCTTTTTTTTTTCTTTCAAAAAAAAGAAAAAAAGAAAAAGAAAAACAACAAAATTCAAAAATATTAATTCATACTATTATGAATTGTGAAGTTTCCTCTTGATACGTTATTTCTCACTACTGCCCGACCAAAAATCTTAGTTGCGATAATCTTTTTTTGATTAAAAATAAACTAATTATTTTGAAACTTGCAAAAAAAAATTAATTTGACATTTCGCTTTAGGACATAAGATAAGATTCATTTATTTTGCCATGTCGACTTACTAATTTCATCTCTCTTCATTATCTATATGTCTAATTTTGCAATAATGAAATATCTAGCCTCCTCTATAGGCGTGACAGTTGACCCATCTACACCTTATCCATATGATAAATCAAATTCCAAACTAGAAACACAAGAATCGTCGTGGACTTTTTTAATCTTGTCTACATGGTGCTAAAATTTCTGAGTGTTTAGGTTGTGTTTACGCTCATTTTGAAATTTAAATATATTTTTTTAAACTTTTATATAAATTTAGTTAATGATCAAAGTAAATTGATCACGTTTTTACAAATTAATTCTATCCATCCTATCATCTAAACGAGTTTGAGTCCACTAATTTATTGTCCAAAAAAAAATTTTCAAAAATATCTATTCATATGAATTGTAAATTTTTTTGTTGATACATTAGTCATACTAGTGCCGAACCAAAAATCCCTTGTGACACTTATTAAATAAAATTAATTACTTTTTAATTTGACACAAAACTTTTGGACATAGAATAAGATTCATTTGTTTAAGCATTCGATCTACTCATCTAGTCACCTTCCATCGCTCCATGTCTAATTTTGCAACAGCGAGATGTTCGTTTCTCTCAACAAATCATCTTCCATAAGTAATGATAGATGACTCGTCTACACATTATCTAAGTGATAAATCGAGCATGGCCTATGGCATAGCACTAGCAAATGCACAGATGCGATAATTTGAATTCTAGACAAGGAACACAAGAACCAGCTTTTTTTAATTGCATCTGTGTGGTGTCGGCATTTCCAGCACCCGGGTCATGTTTCCACCCTTTTCGAAATTCAGATACATATTTTTAAAAGTTCAAATAAATTTAATTGATAATTAGAGTAAATCAATCGCTTCTTTACAAATTGATTCTATCCATCCCATCGTGGAATTGAGGCTGAGTCCCGCTAATTTGTGGTTCGGGTGTGAATGAATGAAAAAAATGAGGGGAAAAAAAAAAGAAAAAAGAGAAGAGATGCGAGCGTGGGGCCCGGGGCGGGGCCCATTAGGGGTGGGCCCGGACCTGTTCCTTCTTTAGACTACACAGCTTTTCAATGGCGGGGAGGGGGAGCTGGGCGGGGCCCACCGCCGGAAGCGATGTTGTGCGCCTTGCGTCTTTTGTGGACTTTGTGTCATCATCGCCTGACCCCCGCCCTACAGTCTCCCTCCGGTTCCATAACCCCCCTCATTTTTTTCTTTCTCAGCGGCGGCGCGTGTTCCTCACGGCTCCGGCGGCGGCGGCGGCACCGTGAATTTGGCCGGAATTTCTCGTCACCCTTTTCTTCATCTCGCAAAAAAATAGGGCGTTCAAAACAGCCGGCCCTCTAGAGAAGTGGTTGTTGCAAATGTTAAAAAATCTTGTGATGGGTAGAAGCATGCAAGGAAATCGGAACTATCCAAAACCAACAATCCCTGTGAGAATCGGTTTGATTTCTGGTTGTAGGGTGGAATTGCCCATCCGTACTGAACCGGTGTATATTTCAAAAACGATTTGAGATTATTCTATGTATTGTAAACAACCAGGATCAATTTGCATGAGATTGGTGTCGAATCTAAATTAGTTAATATGTTTCCTCATAATTTAGCCAAACACTTATAACTTGTTTGATAAAGTACTTCTGAGACATGATATGTTTGGACCGAAATAGCATGTTTTATGTTAAGATAAAATCAATTTCGTTCGATTTTATTTAATTGATTTTCACACATTGTGGAATTATTTTTGTACGCATCTAATTTCAAGTTCGATCAAACCTTTTCAATAATTAAAAAAGGGTTTTGGAAATCATGGTTTGCTTAGAGACATTTAGATAGGTCACTAGTTCTAATTTTTCGAAAGCAGTCCTTAGTGGGCGGTTCTCCATCCTAAGGTGGGGATTGTCCATCTAGACCATAGTCACCCCTAATCACAGGATATCAAGCTCACGAATTGACAATTGATCGAAGAAATAGTCCTTTTGGATCAAGCATACGTGCCGGTTGGACTATTTCTTCTCACCCACAAAAGAGGCGAAATAAAAAAAAAAAACTCGTGATGCATAGCACTGAAGGATTTTTTTTTTTCTCGCAACATTGTTTTGTGGACATTTAATAAAAGAACTATATAGATTCTCGAATTTAATTTTTGTACTCGACTTTAACCTTTTTGGGTAAGCCAAAATGTAAATCGGGGCTCAAACTTTTTAGGCCCTCATTCCATTTTTGCTTAAGCTAGTGAGGTTCCAACAAGGATTCTCCACTGAAGTGACTGCATGGCATTCCCCTATCTTTTTGCTGCTTTGGTTAAAGATTCGGTACCTAGAAGATTGAATATGCTCATAATTTTTTTTTCCATTAACCATTAAATATATTCCTTTCTTACCCCCAAAAAAAAAAAAAAAAAGAAGTGGGCCCAATTAGGTAATTGCAAATCAGCACATTCCAATGATGCAGTCGGCGCACCTAGGAGGACTGAAGACGTCCCCTTGGACGCAAAAGAGAAAAGTTGTCCAGGTTCTGATATTGTGATTATTTGAAACATATAAAGCAAAAAGGAAAAATAAAATAACATTCTTCCGTGTTCGAGATCGGGTCTAGTGTTATGATTAGGGATGAGTATTGGGTCCGGTTGAACTCGAGAACCGGATTAACCATAGCCTTCACTAATCGATTCAAGTCCAACTCTACAGAGAACTGGAACCGGCCTTTGTTCCATTTGATCGCCAATTCTAACGGTGGAATTGCTGGTTTTACCTGTGTACCAGATCGAACGGGTTCTAAACCAGTTCTTTTTAGACAAAAATTGCCATCAAGGGCCGAACTATAATGTCCAACATTACTCGACCGACATATGTTTTGTATCGAAATAGTGCAATTTTCATATTTTATTATAAAACCGTACTTTTCATTTTCACAAAAAACCAAAAAAATTGGGCCTATTTCTCAATTCCCGATCGCTTTGATTCCCGATTCCAAGTCAAGCTCTGACCCTTATTTGGAACGATCATCTCTACTCACAACTCGAATAGCATTTCCAACGAGCCATTTGTCCCGGGGTGGGAGGAACTTAACTCACGCGCTTCACGGGAGCGCGTGGATCAGGTCCTTTGTTTTTCTGTAATCATTCTTATTTTCCTTTGGTTAGTAAATGCTTGCGCGGATATGGTAAAAAAAGGTGATCGCCCGGGGGGCTCTACACCTTTTTTTTAATTTTGCGCCGTCCGATTGGCCGAAGTGGGCCCCGCCGCGGGCGCGTGATTTTGCAAATTCGACCTAATTTTGGCCTTTTTCTTTTTTTTCTTTTTACATTTATTTATTTATTTATTTATTCGAGCTCCTCGTTTGACCGCCGTAGGTCTTATGTAGCGTTAAGGAAAAGTGAGGAGCAGGCGAGGGAGAGGAATCGGCGAGCACCTATGTAGATCGTATAACGGGAAAAAAAAATTTAAAAAGAAAAAAAAATTTGACCTCAAAATATGGAAAAGAGATGGGAACAGAAAAAAGATTGTGTGGGTCAAATTTCTTTTTCTTTTTATTTTATTTATCTTTATGATAAATAGAACGGTTCAAATCGATAAGAATCAAACGTAGAGAGAGATGTCTAGATGCTCTTGCTTTGTCGAATGAGCACGATTAAAATGTTTAAAGGTGGACAGGACATTGTACGAGAAAGGAGAACACTCGTTTGGTTTGGGAGTACTGAATTTTTTGTTCCTGTACGAATGGTACGATGATGGTACGTTCCATAATACATTAATTTGTAGTGCAGGGCTCGCCAATTTTCTGATGCTTGCTAGAAAAATTGATATTACTCTTTGCATGAAAAAATAGGGTCATTATCACTGAAACCCAAAATATGTATACATGCGTCACATTTACTTTGAAAATTAATTTTTGCATCACAAAAGCTACGCTCGTGCCATAATTATCACAAATTAGTGCATTCGCTCCAAAGTAACTTTTTTCCATCGACATATCTATACATTATTTACCCTCAAAATGGTGCATCAATGCTATATTTACCTCCAAAAGAATCTCATATTTACTACAATTAATGGTAAATGTAATTAATTTGAGAGTTTTTATGGTAGAAATATAGTCTAGCATAAATACAGGATCCATTTAAGATTTTTTATTGTATTTGACCTAAAAAATATTAAATGTTTTATTTTATTTTTACCAAGGAGTACGCTGTTTCACGTGCGATTGACTATTTTTGGAATTTATTGCAAACGCCAAGCTACCACTGTCTTCTTTCTATTTTCTTTTTTTTTTTTTTTTTGTGGCGGATGAAATATTAAATTTTTTCTTTAAGTAGACATTGAAAACCGAAATCGAGCCGACAACGTTCAACCTTTCGCTTTCGACCGTCCGCTTCGTTCCACACGGACAGAAGATCTTCTCCCTGTCCGACGACGAATAGTCCAAAATACCCCTCGGGCGGGGACCGAAAGGGGCCGTAGACAGAGGGGCAATAGAGACCTTTCGGATCGCGGGTCGACACGCGTGCCTGGCAAAAGCGACAAGTCCTGGTGCCCTCTGTAGGAATAATGACGAGACTGATTGCCCAGCAGAAACAATAAAAAAAAAAAAAGCAGAGAAAAACAATAAAATAATATTAATGCATGCATTAACAAATTTGCATTTAGTGTAACAAACAGAAAACAACAGGAGAAAATCAATAAAATGAAATTAATGCGTGTATTAAAAAAGGCATTTACTGTAATTATTCACTCTTTCAATTTAACCTATGCGTCTGACCAAAAGAAATTAACATGTACGAGATGATTCGTGTGCAATTTATTTTACATTGGGTTAACCGATGGTTTATAAATTACAAATAAAATAAAATAGGATGGCTTATGATAATATTCGATTGGTTTACATATCACGACGTTATTATAGAAAGAGCATGATGGAATGTAGGAAGAGGACAAATTAGGGACTTAACGGAAATCGTAGAAATGGTCGAGAAAAGTCAGTGAATGGTCGACTTTCGAAGGTCCCGTGCCGACCCGGTTGTGTCGTCGCTCGACGACAGGGGGCTTGGCTCGGGAATCACAAGCGGGCAACGTCAGAGGAATTTGGAAGTAGGAAGCATAATAATATCTTAGATTAACATCAAAGAAAAATATATTTGTAATAAATTTGTTTCAAATCAAGTCCGAATCAATATACCTATCCCAAATTTACCATTTGTTAGTTTCCGTTAAATTTTTTCATCAAATCATTGAATTTGATAACATGTAATAATTGATGGATATACCGGTTTAGAATTTTACCCTCCGTTTATCATAGGTGTATCGGTTTATGATTTTTTGGGATATTAATTTAATTTAATGGAAACCAAAAGGAGGTAAATTTATTATAAACGCATTAGTTTAGGGTTTGTGGTGATTACTTAGTTTTGAGTAAATTTGTCACATATGTATCAATTTGGAGTTTTTCGTGAAATTAACTTTAATATCTTTTGATGAGTTGATTGCAAATTATAAACATCATTAGCATGCAATCCTAGCTGAAAGCGAATGTATTTGATATTCGTATATGATCCATCAATCAAAGACGTAGTTGGAGGAAAACATGGCCGCATGATCGGTGTATTTGAGTTGAATTTCGGTGGCAAACTCTTGTGTTTTGACTTTAGAGCCGTGTTAGCAGCAAGATAAATGAGAAATTTTGGTGTTGAAAATATAGGATCATTATAATGCGAATCCTAACACTTGTTAACTTCACCCACTTCAGTTCTAAAACTCTCAGTTCGTGCATTTTAAAGGTTAATTGTAAGTGCATGGAAATGTACGTGTGTTTTTCTTTAATTCTTAAGCGATTTAAAAAAGATTAATAAACGCAAATTTGTGAATTTAATAAAGAAGAAGAAGAAGAAAGAACTGTGTATAAGCAAAATTGATATGAAATCAAAGTTGGTAATTAAAAAAGAGAAAAAGAAATAAGACACCATAACGTTAGGGATAGTGGTTGTCGGGGCCACCTTGGCCCCAACTAGGCAAGGGTCATGACCACCGCCATTGCCACTGGGCATTAGAGACATGAGTTGTGGCTATTCCCCTACTCAGCCCTAATGACTTCACTTATGCCTTAATTAGTGATGGGACACTAGCATATACATCACTCAGTATTGCTCGATCACCCTTAACATTGCCATGAAATTGAAGTTTGCCATCATATCAAAATTCAATTCCCACATTTTTTAGGGACATGGTGCTGTTTTAAGTATGGTGAATATTTTTTTGTCCTATGAACAAAAATGCTCATAAGGCCCACCCTTAGGGATAATCCATTTCCGGTTTAGTCTAGTCTCACCTCGAAAGTAGACTTGAGACTAGACTAGTCCTCTAGTCTAGTTCCTAGGCAGTCCAACAAAACCGGTGGGTGTTAGGCTCATTGGCAAGGTCAAGGGTCTAGCTAAGGAAGAAGTCGGAGAGGATGGCCATGGGAGGGTGAGTCCATGGCGGGAGAGGTCCAGGTGTGAAAGCTTGTGGCCCTAAGCTAGGTAGGGGAATAACAATACATGTGGAGATGGAGACTCCATGGAGATGGAAGAAGGCGAGGATATAGAAGAGATATTTAGGGCGTGCATGATAACGTTCCGGTTCCCGAGAGCAAATTTTGCTTAGAAATGATTCTTTTTTATTTTATTCCCGAGAACAATTTCTGAGCATTTAAAGGCATTTGGTAACTGTTCAAAATTTTTACTCTGAGAACAGAAATGCGTTCGATAAAAATTTCCAATCTTTTGATTCTTTTAATTCTTTTTCTTTTTTCTTTTTTCTTTTTCTTTTTTTCCCCTTCTTTCTGTTGGCCGGCTTGGCGAGGCCGAGCCTAGTGCCGGCCAACGAGGCTCGAGCCTCGCCAATGGCGGCCAGGCGAGGCTCCAGCGAGCTTCCCAGGCCTCGCCCAACGGTGGCAATGGGGCGGCAATGGGGCAGCTGAGGGTTGGAGGAGGAATAGGAAGAAGAAGAAGAAAATGAAAGAGAAAGAGAAAAGAAAAAAAAAAGAAAGGAAAAAAAAAACCGATTCTTAAAGTTGTTCCCGGGAATAAGAAGCAACTTTTTTTTGTTTCTAAATTCTACTCCAAACTTATTATGAGGAACAAATTTATTCCCAAGAAGAAAAAATTTACCAAACGCATTTATGTTCCTGGGAACAAAAGAACAGAAACAGCTGTTTCCGAGAGTATTACCATGTAGGCCTTTACTTTGAATTCTCTATGAAAAAAATCAATCTAGTCTAGGCGGTGGTGGGAATGGGATCGCTTGTCACTTGTTCCAAATTTATGGAATTGGGAACTAGATTAACGTCTCTGAGAATCGCCCAAATTCAGTCGGTTTGGATGGTTCTTGTTGTACGACCCTACCCACCATTACTTCTTTTTATTTTTCTAGTTTGTCCAATTTTAATTTTTAAAAAATATTCTCATATGATGGGGGAAACAACATTATATTGTATTCCAAAGACACATAAGATTGGGAAGAAGAAATAAAAATAGTTGCGTGGGCATTTTTGTTGATTGAAAAGTAACGGACTTGATGAAAGAATTAAATTGTATAAACTTGATAAGTTTAATGACCAAAATGCACGAATTGAAAGCTTTTAGGATTCAAGTGCCTGAAATTGACGAGTTTTAAAATTTGAACCATAATTTCTCTTCAAAAAACTAATTCACCATATTACGAGAATAGTCAGTGTATTAAAACTTTTCTTATTTGATGTTTAAGAAGTAATGAAAAGACACTCATTAAGTTTTAAAATTTGAACCATAATTTCTCTTCAAAAAACTAATTCACCATATTACGAAAATAGTCAATGCGTTAAAACTTTTCTTATTTGATGTTTAAGAAGTATTGAAAAGACACTCATTAATAGAATCCATTATTTAAAGAGTTAGTATCACGAAAAATTCTAAATTGATACATCTGTAACAAATTTACCTTAAATTACTTTTTAAACCACAAAAACTTTCTATTAATATATATGTGACAAATTTACCCTTTGTTAGTTTCCGTTAAATTTTACAATCAAATTGTTGAGTGGGAGGACATGTGACTGCTGACAGATATAATTGTTTGAGAGTTTACCCTTCATTTGTTACAAGTATATTGGTTTTTGATTTTATATGGTATTAATCAAATTTGACAAAAATTAAATGAGCGTAAATTTATCACAAATATACTAATTTGATATTTTTTTAGTAAAAATTAATTTAATATACATTTATAACTAACGTACCGATTTGGATTTTTTTATAGTATTAACCTTTATTTAAATATTATTTTATTAAAATTGCGTGTAGAGGAGATGCACGACAAGGCTGGGATCTCCACATTATCAACTTCCATAAGAATTTTTGGCTCAAGTCTTTACCTGATCTACATTCGGAGGGCATTTCATGGCACGAGTTATACAATCGCATGTGCTCTTGGACCCCTAACCTGGCCCAACGTTAATAATTTTAAAGAAAATAATGACGCCTTTTGGAGGTGGCTGTGGATTTGAGGTAATAGCGACAATTTGTGAAAAATTCCGGGACATAATTAGAACTCGACCTAAAATCGAGGATTCTTCATGAAATTAAGCCTAATCACGGACAATAATATAATAATTAGAGGGAGAGGGGGCGGGGGGGGCGGGGGTACGTAGCCGTCATGTCAGATCTTTAATGTAATCATCCCCCCCGACAATTCCAGGTCATTTTCCCTTATTTCTCGAAAGCAATTCGAGCCATAAATTAGTCTCGATTCCAATAATAACTTAGATTCACTTTTTGGACGTGCATGTCCTAGTGCCCCCCTTCGGCAGGCGATGTGGACTGCCGACCAACGTCGGTAGATGCGACTGGGGAGAAGATGACAAACGCCCTTTGTCTTGTCTTTGTCTCGAGCTTACGTCCGAGCAGAAGTCTGGCGAGACCACTTGCAGGTTGCGGTTTGACTGTAGAGGAGAGCATTCCGAATCCTGGGGAAATAGTGTAGTTTTACTTTGATAAATTTAATGCAGCCTCTGTTGTCTTTTTCTACGGGGACAAAATACTCTCCTTGGAGTCGAGAAATCATTTCATTTTTTGTCTCTTTACGATGGCCAGTGTATCACTAAAGTGTCCGGCGATAAAGGGATCGTGCCGTCTTTCGTGAAGTCATAAGTTCGAGTGGTCTAGAGCATTCGTCACCTCGCGAGTCATGTGGAGAGACTCTGTGTCTCGTGGCACGTCGTGATGTGGCGATGATAGGATCATGCGGCTATAGATTGGATTGGACGGTTTTGACTCGAATTTAAATATCAGGTGGAAAGAGCTAGAGACTTATGATAATATCCTGAGAAAGTAACAATACTAATTATCCCTCCCTTGTTTCACTTATAAAAAAAAAAGGAAAGAAAAAATACGAAGATTTATCTTTTTCTATCTGACTCATGGTGAATGATAGTAGTGGATCATAGTCACAAGAACTAGATAGAAAACCCTAATTAAGTCTCTCTTATCTCCGGATCTTCTTGTGAATTCCCTAAAACTTGAATTATTCAAGTCATTGGAACATGTCAAACAAGATATAACATTTTTCGTGCCTAGAGGAGTACCAAAGCAGAAGAGTTAGATCAAGTTCATTTGCACTGAGGTACATAATAAAGAAAAAGGCAAGAACAGCACATGCATACGTTAAGTTGGAGTACCGAAGTTGAAGAAGCATGATCAGTACAAGTTGTCCATAATAATTAGGTGTCCATGAATTCATTCACGCCGTATTACCGCGATAAATCATTATCGATCTAACACATAACATTTTATGCATCGGCCTTTAACAGTATTTTGCACCCATGATTTTGCTCAGAAAGAGGAATCGCCGTGAGTTTCATACTTATTTCGTGTCGGTAGATGAATCTCACAGTGGAAAAACAGCTGCCCAAGTGAGATCTCCACAAGGCAATTACTGAAGACAAGTGGCAAAAAATGAGCTTGCACTGCTAAACCCTAAGCCCTAAACCCTAAACCCTAACCATATGCATATGAGCAACCGAGAGCCGTGTAGGGGCAAAGAGT
This sequence comes from Corymbia maculata, assembly GCA_014182735.1. Lineage (NCBI taxonomy): Eukaryota > Viridiplantae > Streptophyta > Magnoliopsida > Myrtales > Myrtaceae > Corymbia > Corymbia maculata. Next base: position 13,697,373 of record CM024686.1, read on the forward strand.
TTCAAATTTGCGACTCTCCAGGTGACTGTAAATACCAAGCCAGAGAGCAAAAACGTCCTCAGTCGCCGTCCGACTCGGCCAACTTTGGCACAGTCCAACATGAAAGTGCACTCAAATCACATTCCAAAAAGCAACGCCAAAAGAAAAGAAAAGAAGTGGCACAGCCCACTCACTCAGTTTTTGTTTTCAGCTGAGATCCCAAAAATGACAAATTCATTATCATTTTGAAGAGAGAGAGAGAGAGAGAGAGAGAGAGGAAATGGTGGGTTAGTTTCAATGCGAAGTGGGATGTGGGATGATGTGGATGATGATTGGGGGTGACTTTCCACTATTGGCGATGAAGGTCCATTGGCCAAGCTGTCGATGGGAGAGAGGGAGAGAGGGAGACTCTAATCCCATGAAGGAAATCAAATAGAAAAAGAAGGAAAAGAAGAGGAACAGGGAAAAGGAGGAAAAGCAACAGAGTTAGTGATGAACATGATTAGCTACCATATTATTTCGCCACTCATTTCAAGTCATCTGCCCACATTTCCAGAAAAAATATATATGTAAAATCAATAAAGTTGCTGTGGTAATCACACTGTGGGCCAATGTTTTCTTCCTAGCTTTTTGAAAAGTTGGTGCAAATTGGAGGTTTTTCCAAAGCGAGATTGTTTAGAGGTAGAGAGAGAGAGAGTATGTATTGGAATTAGCAAAAGGGTGGGCAGTCAAAGGTGGGGCTCTCCCTTTCATCAATTCAATGATTCCTTCCTCCCTCTCTGAATTTCTTGGTCCACTTCAGGACCCTTTTGAAGTGGCATTACCTGTGAATCCTGCACTAAATGAGGAGCATGGTTCACTTTTCTGACTCAGAGAGAGGGAGAAAGATGAATGATCTGGACATTGAGTGTGTAAGATTCTGGGACAGGAAGTCATGAATCACCAAACATTTGAAAAGTGTGGTCCGTTCAATCCTTGCCAATGCATCGTGAGACGTTTGACTGCTGTGCAGTGCATGGATCTGTCCATACCACCATCCTCGTTCAGATCCATTTCCGTATCTGAAGTTACCCCAATGCCATTATGTATGTCAGACAACTCCTTTAGAAAATTGAGTGCATCATCTGTATCAAGAGCACTAACACTTGTCGCTGATGGTGGTGGCCTAGGGGGATAACCATGCTTGTTAATACCCTGAAACATGATGTCGAGTGATTGAATTTGCTTTACGGTGATCATTCGTGTTCGTCACTTTGGTGAGTAGTCTCTGGACTCTGGATACTTGGCGGGATAGTGAGAGGGCTTGCTTATCTTGGACCAATGAATTGTGACTGATACTGAGTGATGATCTTTCTATAGTGTTTGACGAGAATGTTTTGTGATGTGCGCGAGACTTGTTCATAAAAAACAGTGCCCTCTCCCCGTCCATTTCTTTTATCAATTTACCTTTTTTCAACATAAGTTGAAATCTCATCAACTAGACAAGCCTCGAAATGACAAGATTAACGGGCATAATGAAGACAAGAAGAGTTTGAGATTGTTGACTATATACCCTTGCTTTTAGATATATTAGATGATACCGAGTCTTAAAAAGTCTAAGCTACGAGAAATGTGCCGAGCCTGCCGACACCATTTGTAAAGTGACTTCTCACTTGCATTTGCTATCCGACCTGCGGTTTTAATTAGAAGTAGTTGGGATGTTGTAATTGAAAGTGCATTCATCTCCGCTGTGCCTAATTATGTCCATTTCTATTGCGGTCCTTCATTAGGAGTGAGTACAGTGCGTTCAACATCTGTCTATATAAGGAAATTACCAAAAACCATACCCACAGTTCATCCTGTGATCACTTATTCTCTCATTTCCCACCACACCCAAGCCCTCCAAAACCAAACCCAAAATGTGACCGCCAAACCCTAAGCTCAGCTGCCGGCACCGGCCACCGTCGAAGCCTTCCACCCTCGTGCCCCACCGTCATGATGGCGGCGGGAGATGGTGGTGGCTGATCAAAGAGGGGAGAGTTTGTCGTGATGGAGGCTAGGGTTTGCCCTTTTTGACAGTGAGATTTTGTTAGGGGATGGTAAATGGTATTTTGAAAAGCAAAGTGGGAAAGTGGTATTTCCTCTTTTATATGTACCAAAAAGCAGAGATCTGAGTCATTTCTTCCTAGGATTGCGAAGGCAAATTCAAATGCCATGAGTCAAGAAGCCCACCACTTTGTCCCAAGTGAATATGAATGCATTTGGGCCTTTTTATGGGTCCAAGTGTCAATCAAGTTGACTTTATCATTCGGCTTTTGCTCTCTATTTGGGCCATATTGCCAGTGAAATATGATGATATGGGCTCCAACTTTGGCCCACATTTCTCTCGATGAAATTGGGCTCTTGGAACATGAAGAAACTTATTAATGGTTGTTTTGCAGTTACTTAAAAGAGAGTAGATAAGTATTAATGAAGGCACCTATTAAATCTATAACATGTACATATCATATTACTAGAAGCATACCTATGTGCAAAACTGAAATATGAATTTTAGTATGAATAATTAGTTCAATTTTCGTCATATATCATACATATCTCCTCCTTTTGAATGAATTAGAAGCGGAACTCTGAATTTCCCATCATGTAATATGGTAATTCGATGATAATTATAAAATTCAATTATAGTTGTTATAAATGATGAATAGCGTAATTGTAAAATCGAGAGAGAGAGAGTAATGAAAATGTCCCTGATACTTAATAGAAACAGTAAGGGAAAGATGGTGGGATTTTCGACGATGGGAAATTTGCAATTTCGAAACTCATTCAAAGGCAAAACGAAAATCCTAGTTAAGAGCAAAATCATCAGAGTCTTATGCATCGCTCTCAGAAATCTTCGAAGACGTGCGTTGGAAGCTATCTATCCCCAATCAAAGAGCGGTCGATCTGTCCTCCTTGACCATCGGAGCCGCTTTCCGTGCAAGCAAAACGACAGCCTGTGGAAATCTTATCGACGAAAGTCACACTCAAATTTCCTCACGTCTTATTTAACATAAATGCACAGAATAAGATGTTCGAACACCTGGACAATCGAAGGAGCAAAATCCCAGCTCAAAACTTGTTAACTCCGCAGCATTAAGCCCAAATTATGCCTAGGGACAGCTGTGATTATGGAGGATACTTCCTATGCCTAGGACAGCTGTGGTTGCGAAAGTATTAGCTGAAAAAAAGAAATATACGTGTCTATCGTTCTTTTGCGAAAAGGGTTTTATGCCATATCGAAATTCCCATCTATAATTAAAGGGAAGAACCGAATGCGAATCATCAATCCTTAATAAGCAAGCGAAACCCTTTCTCCTGACAAGGAGAGGCGCATTCTAATGATCTATGATCTTATTTGGCAAGCTCAGTGACAACCCGTTATTAATGACGGACAGTAATCACTAAGGTTTCGTTTGTCATATGGAAAGTGAATGATATAGAATATATTTTCTAAAAAATAATTATTTGTAGTACTTGAAATAATTAATTGATGAAAAATGATTTCATTATTGGCAATAATTTATATCTAAACATCTTCATGGACAATGAAAATATTTTTCGTTTTTATTCATTTTTGTAAGTAACATATGCGATTATTATTTTTTAAATAATTTCTAAATCACTCATTTTTAAATGGAGCCTACGTTGGTTAGAGCTTTGAAGCCAATTTGTTTGTGTCATTTTGCTTAATTGGCAACGTCAGCATTCTTTTCTCTTGCATAACTAGCAATTTATTGCCCCGACCCATCTCCTCTATCTTCATTCTCATTCTATCTAATTGCAAAGTATTTATATTTTAGAGAACCATTTAGTATTTTTAGCTTTATCACATGGTTAAAATTTTTTCTCCTATCGATCATAACGCAGAAGCTTCTATCGAGATTATCTCATGTGCATTTGAGACATTAGTAAATAATGTACGAAATATAATAGAGCCTATCATGCCTTTTCATTCCTTCTTGTACAATGAATAGTCGGTACAAATTTAGTAGTTTTCTTACACGTGCGATGCGTTTCCTCGTTCAAGATGGAGTTAGATAAAAAAAATAAAAAATGAAGTTGCTCAAATATGTATGTCACAGACATAGAGTATGATTGAAAGCCTTCATATAGTAAGGAGGCATGAGGACGAAAGGAAAGCGAGAGAGAATGATACGATGCCGATTCTTTTGTCACAACAATCGTGATGTGGAGATGAAGCTTTTCGTGCCGTGTCGGGATTCAAATTTGGGTCGAGATTCATGCTATGTTCGTGTAATGGTAAATGTTATCCCCCGAAGTAGAATTCATTTGTTTATAAGGGTTTTGTCGGTTTCGTGGAAAACATTTTCTTTATTTTCCAACGTTTGCTCCAAAATGTTTTCAAAATGGAATGCTAGAAATTCGAAAAAAGATTTTTTCTTTTTAAAAACACTGAAAATCATTCTTCTAAATATATGACTAGATATATTGGCATTTGGATTTGAAACTCTGGACTCGGGCATGAAAGCTCCAACATTAGATCTTGGCGATTGAGTCCATTGAGTCTAGGCTCGGGACCCTTATGCATTTGCTTGGATCTTGGCGCTCGCACCCAAGTCCTTGAAGGCTGAGCATGGGATCCTCGTGCTTGCGTTTGAGTCCATCTAGACCTAGCTCGAAGCCTTAGTGCCGATGCTCGTGCTTAATGCCCCGGGAGTTGGGCTTAGATCCACAAAGGCTAAGCTCGGATACCCAGCACCTAAGTTTAGGTCCACAAAGCCCATGCTTAAGTGCATTGAGGCTAGGCTCGAGATCCTAGTGCCGATCAAGGCGGTGCTAGATACCTAGGTGCCAGTGTCTCGATCCTCGATGCTCGAGTCGAGATTCGAAACTCTAACGTTCCCGATTGTTCATGCGAAAATTAATAGCACCCAAATATCGTACTCTATTTAAGAAAATCAAATCGCATTTTTCATACCAAACAATGAAATGTCTTTTCTAGCTAATTTTCATATCTCAGCCGAATCTTTTATAAACGAATGGAGCTCAATCATGACGTGGCTTACGTAACTGGCATTACTAAAGTCGTCCTAATTCCCTTGGGAAAAAAGAACTCCTAAATTTACCCGAAATCTCACTCTAATAATGGAAAGGAGCACCGGATAGCGGATAAGCAGAAAATAAAGAAACTGGATAAACAAAGAAAAAAAAAAAAAAAAGTTAAGAAAAGGAGAAGAATGAATTTGGCCCGGAAAATCCTCCGAATGTATGTTCCCAAAGTCAACCTGCGGGCCCCACACGCGTGCCACCTCATTCCCCCGATGACGTGTACCGAACTCTCCCCCGTGAGGGAGAAAATATTAGGTGGGCCGGGTGCGCCATGTCACCATGCGCCCGACCAATAAAGAAGTGACACGTGGCTCCACGTGGCGGTTGGGTCCCACCTTCAAATTTTTTGCATTCCCTCCCTTCCTTAATTGCAATCGTACGAAGCCCCCCCTTCTCCTTCTCTCCCTTCAATTATTCGGAACTCTCTCTCTCCTCTCTCTCCTGCACGTTTCAAGAAAAAGAAAAGCCCGCTTTCTTTCTTTTTTGAAAATACTCTCCCTCTCTCTCTCTCTCGCTCCCAGGAGCACCGCCGATCGCCTCCCAAGCTCAGAACCGCCGCCTTCGATACGTCGCCTCCGCCGTCGCCTTCAGGAGTCGCTCCCTCTCTCTGTCACTCCCAAGAGCCCCGCCGATGGCATCTCAAGCTCAGGTCCGACGCCTCCGCCACGCCCTCCAGCACGTCGCCTCTAGTAACCACTCGCTGTCTCTCTCTATCTCGCCCCTAGGAGCCCCGCCAGTCACATCCTGAGCTCATATCCACCTCTGGCACGTCGCCTTTGCCCCCGCCCTCCTTAGCATCCTTTTACCCTTGCTCTCCAAGTTTGGAGGCATTTTCAGCTGGGCGCGAGCCTCGCAGAAGCATATGTGACGCGGAGGCTTTACAAGGAAAAGATGGCCGCGGTCTCGGGCGATCGCAAGGAGGAGAGGACGAGTGGAGAAGGGGGGCTGTTTCTGTTTTTCTTGGGTGTTCGGGAAGGCCCATTCCATCCTTCCTCTGCAGAAGCACCGCAAGTTGCTCTCTCGAAGTAGCTCCCCGCATGAATGGTTTTTAGCTTTAGATGGGACTTTTTCTTCTCTTCTTTCTTTCTGCTTGTACAAAAGTCTAGCTAAATCTTGTCTCGTGAGTTCGCAAGGATTTTCCTTTTTTTTGGGGGGGGAGGGGAGGGGGGTATTGTGTTGAATACTGATTGTATTTCTAATGTTGGATTTCTTGAATTAAAAGTACAGTTCGAACTTGAAGGAATTTGCTTCGATTTGCTTCAGACTACTTGAGATTTGTAGGTTTAAATCCATGATGAGCCAAGTGATTTGGGCCATTTAGTTTGATAAATCTTGGGAGATTCGCACATATCATGAGGTCCATAGCCGATGTAATGACCTCGTACAAGCGAGAGATTTCGCTTCTTCAAGACAAAAGAGAGCATGAAGCGAAGCGAAGCAAAACAAACAAACACAAGAATAACAGTGATAACACCTGATTAAAAGAAAGGCAAAGTACAGGCTACCTAAACTGAAGAAATTTGACCAAAAAAAAGAAACTGAAGGAGAGCCAGTTACACGCCATAACATCGACACACCCAACAGATGTAGGTCACCAATACCACCCTCATAAACCCAAACAGAACAAACGATACATTATCTTCCAGAGCAAGACAAAAAGTCCATGTGTTTCCAATTCATGTGGGTGTTGGGTTGGGGGAGCAAGAAGGCAACTTCGATTTTGCCTCTTGCCGATGCTTTGCGTGTTCTGGACATTTTCCTCCGCACTTCGCCTCCAAACTTGGAGAGCAAGGGTAAAAGGATGCTAAGAAGGAGGGCGGAAGCAAAGGCGATGTGCTGGAGTTCGTGGCGGAGGCGTCCAACCTGAGCTCAAGATGTCATCGGCGAGGGCTCTTGGGAGTGACAGAGAGAGGGAGTAACTCCTGAAGGCGACAGCGGAGGCGGAGGCAACGCATCGGAGGTGGCAGTTCAGAGCTTGGGAGGCGATCGGCGGTGCTCTTGGGAGCGAGAGAGAGAGAGAGAGAGAGAGAGAGAGAGAGAGAGAGGGAGAGTATTTTCAAAAAAGAGAGCGAGCTTGTTCTTTTTTCTTGGAACATGCAGAAGAGAGGAGAGAGAGTTCCGAATAATTGAAGGGAGAGAAGGAGAAGGGGAGAGAATGGGGGGTTTCGTACGATTGCAATTAAGGAAGGGAGGGAATGCAAAAATTTTGAAGGTGGGACCCAATCGCCACGTGGAGCCACGTGTCGCTTCTTAATTGGTCGGGCGCATGGTGACTTGGCGCGCCCGGCCCACCTAATATTTTCTCCCCGTGAGGGAGTCGGCTCGGCTGGCAACCGACTCGTCTCTGCTTCGTCAGCTTCGTCGTTGCCGAACGGCCCAAAAAAAAAAAAAAAAAAAAACTTTCGTTTCGTCTCGCCACTCCCAACCACCGCCCCTTTCTCTCTCTCTCTCTCTCTCTCTCTCTCTCTCTCTCTCTATTCCTTTTTCCTTCGCTCTTCACGCTCCCCCTCCGTCTCCCCTCCGTCCGCAGATCTCGGGGTGCTCGCTCCCGCCATGGCCGTCGCGTCTCCTTCCCGGGCGCCCGGCGTCCATGACCTGGACTCCGCCGCGCCGCCGCCGCCTCCGACGATGTCTTCGTCGTCATCCGCCGCGGCGGCGGCGGCGGCGGCGGCGTCGGTCGGTCCCTCGCCGACTCCGTCGCCGCCCGCGTCCTCCGGCGGCGCGAACGAGTCGCCCGATCGGTGGGATCCGTCGAGCGACTCCTCCCCCGCCGCGCAGAGGGACGCCGATGTCCAGGTTCGGATTGCCGACCTTCTCCTTTTTCGCCGCGCTTGAGCGAGTTTCCGAGGTTTTGGAAGTGGAATCGTGCTTGCCGATCGCCGTTTGATGGGGGTGGATGTGGCATTGACTGTCCAGTTCGCCACTTGGAGTTGGGACGTGCGAATCGTGGACTGTTTGACTGCGATTTTGAAGTTCTTTTTAACTGCGAAAAGGAAATTTGAGTTTTTACCATGATTCGGGGAAATTCGGCAGTTTGCAATGCGAAGGTCGACGTCGCCAGGAAATTCAGTAGTACCTAGCGATTAATTGCCGTGATTGGCTTAGGATCATCTCTGCGCTTAATTCTGCGACCGGCTTTTTAGGATCGTCTCCGTTCTTAACTCTGCAATCGGCTTTTATTTTTTTGGCGATTGGGGGGAGCTCTGTAAGATGCGTCTCTTCTTTGTGGTTAATGTGCTTTTGTTGTCGCAGACTGCAGCATCACTGAGGAGTGAAGAGTACCGGCAACTGTTCAGACTTCCACCTGAGGAAGTAAGTGGCTAGAATTTGCAAAGTGTTTGGATCACCTAATTAGTCGATTGCATCCTTGTGGAAGTTTTATCATCGTTCTCTTTGCCAAGAATTGCTTGAGAATTTGACTGGGGTTTTTCTTTTTCCTTTTATTTTTCAAATGGTGAAAAAAAAAACAAAGGAGAGGGACACCCCACTGGCGCATGTTGAGTAGCTTTCAATTAAATGCTGCTGCTGCGCCCTTTTATCATGGGGATTTTTTTTTTTTTTTGTACAGAAGTCCTTCCCATATGCCTGATTGGATATTCCATGCTTACTTAAATTATTGTGTTCAAGTTCTGGAGCTTGTATCATGTGTTGCCATGAAATTGTAGAATCACTCAACCTATTGAGCAAGTCAATATATTCATGCTGATAAGATGTGCATCTTCTTTTGTACTGATTTTGTTCTTATGCTTCTCTATAAGTTATGCTTGTGATAATTTCACTTCCTTGTTATGTGGACAAATATTGAATATTGTACATGGATTGTTGTTGGTTAGAAGCTAGAGAAGAATTTTAGTGTCGTTCCTTCCATCACATACCATTGTATTTTGGTTATTTAGTAATCAACGCTCATTGGTCCTTCGATAAAGCTAGTCATTGTGGTGGAGATTATTGATATCTTTTCTCAGTACTTTGTTTGTAGGCACATAAGAGTAGAGTTCTACCTATTTACCCTCATTCTCTTTAACTTTCCAATTCAGGTCCTTGTTCAGGATTTTAACTGTGCATGCCAGGAGAATATACTTATCCAGGTATGACTACCTCTTTTCGATAGGTCCTCCCTTGAGATGAGTTCTGGTTCTTCTCATATGTTTTCCTATGATACTGACATTAGTTAATTGACTACTGATTTTATGTTTGACATGAATTCTGTTGATGTTGTTTTATTTAGACTCTTGTAAAGATTAACATTTTCCATCTTGTAATTTTGATTTTACTGCTGTTGCAGGGTCATATGTACCTGTTTGTGCACTATCTCTGCTTCTATTCCAACATATTTGGTTTTGAAACAAAGGTATGCTGTTGAATTGATCTGCTTATGATATTTTAGCACTGCAAATTTTGTGGTGAGAATTCTCACTTATTGCACATTTGTAGTTCTATTTTTATTTCAGGTGTTATAGGATATTTTCCATATGATACTTGCTTGGTTCATGATGGATGTCTGTCATAAAACAGTTTTTAGCTCTATGGGAAATTCCTAATGAGCCAATGTCCTCTTCTTTGATTTTGGAATGAACACTCTCTTCTTCTCAACTGTTGTGTGTTTTATTTTTATGAATATCTGTTGTCAGTGACTTTCTATGTGATTATATTATTTCTATTTTTAAGTAGTATTAAACTTTTTGAACTGTTTATGCTTCAGAAAATAATATATTTTGGAGACATTACAAGTGTAAAAAGAGCGAAGACCGCAGGTATCTTCCCCAATGCAATTGAAATATTTGCTGGAGGGAAAAAGGTAGTCTAGATTTTTGTAATTTCATGTCTTTCCTTATAAGTATGCATTGGGGAGCCACACCTTTTCTTGTGTTTTTTTTTTCCCAGTTTTCCTACGGGACAACTTCTTTTCTGACATGACAATTTTTTGATTTTTTCAAAAATGATTTGGCAGTACTTTTTTGCATCTTTCCTATCCCGTGATGAAGCCTTTAAGCTGATTAATGATGGGTGGATGCAACATGGTGGTGATTCCGGAGTGGCCATCGAGAAGCAGGTGATTTACTTCTTCAGAACCGCTTATTCTTTGGCTCGCTTAAATGTGAAATCTGGTAGTGCAAGTCACTACATTGATTTTTGTTAAGTTCAATGAAGAGGGGATGTGGCTTTTCTATGAGCATTGAGAGTTAAGCTGCTCAAATTTAGGATACGTATGAAATTCTGACTTGAGGCTGTTCTCGCAGGAATTGTTATAGCAGTTTAACTCTACTTCCTTGACATCAAGTTACAATAAGTTACTAGTTAGCTGCAAATGGTGAATTTCTTATGCTTCTGAACACTGGAAAGTTCTTGGAGTCCTGTGGCTATGGTTGTCTATTCTGAAATAATTTGTAGCAATTTATTATGCCTCAAAGCTGTGCTGCTATTTTTAAATTCAACTAATTGTTTTGGTAGAGCTTGGTGTTTGTATTTGAATCTTTTGGTCGCAAGTTATCTCATTAAAGCCTTTTATCAGACTGTCATAGTTTCTCCAGGTACATATCATGCTTATGCGAAAGATATCTTTGTAAACTTTTCAGCAAACTAGTTTGTCCATTTAAGTGGTTTGATACTCAATTCAACCTTGAGGATATGCCTCTTATGAGAGGTTTTTAAAGTATTTATGTTGGATATAAGATCTTTTAGGTGCAACAAATAACTAACCTAGTTTTCTTGTTCAATCTTTCACAGCTTCTTTCAATGCTTCCCTTTACTACCTTCATTAGTCTAAAAGAAGAATGAGAAGAAGTGCACATATGGTGTGCAGCAAACACTAGGGGAAAATATTATCCAAGAGTAATGCTATAGATAATTTTTCCTGGTCAAAGCTATGGATAAATGAGACCAGTTGAAAGAGTAACGCTAAGGATATTGAGATTGTTTTAAGAGAGTGGTTTATGAAGTGATGTGATGAATTGCGAGTAGGTTTTATATGAGGGGTCTCAAGCATTTAGTGGAGACTACTACAAATCACATAGTGAATCACAGCCAATATTATTCTCTCTATGATTACTCCATACCCACTTTTAGCCACAATTTGCCAATTTATTATATCAAAGATTACATGAACCAACAGTGAATATACCTTGGGGTATCTGGAAGTGTAAATGGAACTCTATTCTGTTGTGTTGTCAATTGTCTGTCTAGAAACAAGAGGATGACTGTCAGATAATGATTTTGACCATGCAGTTATAATTCACTGATCACAGGCATGTACGTCTGAGTTGAGCTCTCAGGAAAATGGATCTGAATCTGATTCGGTGAGAAGCTCAAAATGCCTTGATGATATGGAAATAAGCAATGGGTAATTTTATGTCCTGTTTGACTTAGATTCTAGCATAATTCCTTGAAGTGTATCTAATGTGACGTGCATATGAATCAGGAATGTTGATGTTCCTATTCCTGTTGATACTGTGATTACACCCAATGTGGAAGACGATAATGCATCTGCAACAGTTTCAGAATTCCAAGATACTGAAGAGCAGGAATCCGTGCCTACTCCAGTTTGTAATTCTTCATCTTCAGAAAAGAGTTGGTCTTGGAAGGTGGAAGATTATGACGCACCAAAGAGTTAGTTGCTCCTGACTTTTTCCCCATCACTGTTTACTGACTTGTTTAGAAAGCATCTTTTTGCATCGACAAAGTTTTAAGAATTTGAATCCAATACCTCATCTTTATGCTGGTTGAAAGAAGTCCTCCTTGGTAGGTGTGAAGAAAAATTGGGTCAAGCTTGTTGACCATCTAGGTAGCTTATGACATTAGTATGGACATTAAGAGTTTTTATGACTAGTAGAGTCTGTCTGGTGAGAAGGTGGCTTTCAAGAGAGGGTTAATCATTATCTGAATCAATGTAACATTTAAATGAGTAGATATCATATAAAGACTGACATATTTGTCAACTCAATGAGGTAACAAACCTCTTTTTATGGTTGATGAGGTCTTTCTGAGGGAACCCAAGCTCGCAATGAATCAACCTTTAACTTCGTACTTTCTAACCTTGACTTGGACAGGTTGATTTTCTTGCTTTGACTATCCTTTATTACTAGGTTATATGAATGATGGTTTGTAAAAGTGGGGAGGTTGTGGCTTTCAGCATCTACATGTCTTTCTACCCCAGTGCCTGAGCCACAACATCGACTTTGCCAATTTATATAGCATTGACAACAACAAATAAGTCTCCCCATGAGTTGGCATTATTTACATGGATCCTTTCGTGCTTGCACCGCATTAAGTGTTATTTCCATTTTGGAGGATTTGCATAATTGTCTTTCTTTGTAGTTCTTACTCTTTTTTACTCAAGATTCAGTAACTCTTTCACACGATCCAGTTCCATGAAGTCATGTTTTACATCTCAAGTTTCTGCTTAACCAATTCAGATAGCTTTAAATAATAAGTTTTACTTGCTGATTGTTGACCTACCTTTAAGATACACATGTTGATCCCATTTTTTCATTTTTCCTGTGCTTTTGGGAGTCGACTGAAGAATTTCATACCTTGCAGTATTGACTAATCAGTGTTTTTCTTTTCTTCTATTCTACACCAGAAGGTGAACCTTTTCTAGATTTTCATCATAGGTTGATTTATGAGGCTTTCCTTGCTCTGTTTGACAATATAAAGTTGGGTACGACAGAATGAAATTCATAGAGCAGTCAACTGATATGGAATCATCAAAACTTGTTGTCCAGATTGACAATCTTGATATTTCTTCCTGATTACTAAGAACATTAAAGATTCTTCATATGTTAGTTGCCTCCATTGTCTTTCTTATGGACTCAACAGGATAATTGATAAATTCTCATGGTTGGCTTCCCCCTAATATTCTTGAATATTGTACTTTAGTTTGGCTGTCCTTTAGCAAGAAACAGAAGTGGGAGGCAAAGGTTAATTTGGATAGGTTTGGTTGTGCCTTGGATTCTCCCGAATATGAGTGGATTGGGAGTTTGCTCGTAAGTATTTTTGTTGGTCCAGCTTCTTGATGATTCTCAAGATCTGGCAATGTGGTCTCTTGGCATTAATACATGGCATTTTGCTTGGACGGTTGGATGGTTCCTTAGGATAGCTCATGGGTCTAAGGATACTGCTTGTCTGTGTTTTAGTAAACATGGTTTTAGTTTGGTTGGATTGCTTGCTTTGTGTTCTCTTAGGTAATGACATATATGGTGCTCTTATTTCTTCCTTTTTTTTTTGTGGAAATGTTCTTCAAGGTCACAAAATTTTGAAAATCTGTATTTCATTTAAATGGTCTCTGAAAATCGACTGTTTTATTACTTATATAAGAGGATGTTGATACTTGGATTGACCATTTATTTGAATCTTCTCTTATTCCATCAAATGCTTGACTGTTTTTCGAGAAGTGGTTTATTTCGGATGGTAGGAGATGTCTAAGGTGGGTGCTGGAATTGCAAGATTAGCTTGCTTCTTTAGGTAGAGGAGATCGTACTAGGATATGTGTTGTGGGTTAGAAGGTCAATCATAGCCTACTGGACAAAGAGCTCAACTGGAATTGGTCGTTTATTTTTATGGTGACTGTTTCATGTATTATTTTCTGATCCTGGGAGCTTCACATGCAGTACCTGATTACCAGACAAAGGTTGCAGAATCCAAGTTCCCGGTAGTTATCTTTCCTCCTTATGGAGTTCTCAGTTTGAAATGGATTCCTTTTTCTGAAGTTGGCTATGATTATTGACTTGTTATAACATTTTTGGGACATTGTCTGATTTTGATTCAATTTTTTCTAACCATGGTATGTTTGATGGGCAGGTAAATGTGGAGCAATTCTTTAACCTGTTTTTCTCAAATGACGCTGTCCAGTTTGTTGAGTCATTTCATAGAAGATGCGGAGACAAAGGTATAACTATGTGGTCTCTGTATTTATGCACTTTCACCTTGTTTTCAAATTTGGGCTTTATCATCAAAAGTTCATTTTGTTGAATTCGATATTGCTACATCTTTCAGAGCTCAAGTGCTCTCCTTGGCAACCCCATGATCAGTTTGGGCATGCTCGTGAGGTGTCTTTTCAACATCCTATCAAGATATATTTTGGTATGAGCATGATTCACCGGATTTGTATCGGTCATGCTGCTAGTTCTGAATAATTTTGTCCATTTTGTACATTTGAAGATGGATGTACATATATCTTATTTAGTTTCCTCTGTTTTCTGCTAAGGGGCAAGATTTGGGAGTTGCCAGGAGCTGCAGAAATTTCGAGTGTATAGGAACAGGTTGCTGAAATATATTTTTTACCATGTTAATTTTCCTTTTTGTAACATATGATGGTCTGTGGTTTTGGCATTATTTTGTAACTATTTTTTTTTTTTTTGGTTTATTGAGTTGTGCATTAACTCTTTCTTGCTTTCTAGACATCTGATGGAGAGGGAGATCTTTGATGAGCTTATATTGACATTGCTACAATTTCAAGTACCTTTATTGATATTCTGCCTAAGCTGTTGGCCTAGGAAGACTATTTTTAAATTTCTTACCTTCAATCATTAAGATTACTCTGCCAACCAAGTGGATGGCTACATATTTTCTTCCCCTAATATAAGTAGATTTTCCCAATTATATATATAGTCAAGATCGACATGCATCACTACATTTTAAACCACACACCACTTCAGAGGTATGCTACCGCTAAAGTAAATATTATCTTTTATTTGCTTGCATTTGTTTTTATATGTAAACATGTGCTTATTGCATGATATTTTTCAATTCTCTTCTTGACTAATTTGATTTTTCATTGGAGATTTTTATAATGGAATAACTCTTTCAGTGACTTAATTTGTGTTTCTAGTTATGTTTTTTATGCCTACTTGACATTCTTGCTTTCGTTTTTGCCAGTCATTTGGTTATTGAGACATCACAAGGAATCAACGACGTACCATATGGAGATTATTTTCGGGTGGAGGTAGCCATCTTCATGCTGAGAAGTTAACCTTAGCTGTTTATGAGGCTTTAACCTTAGCTGTTTATGAGGCTTTTTGTGCTGGCTTTGTTGTGCTGGTTCTTGGAAATTATTGGTAGCAGAATTAAAGTCACTTTGCTTCCTGTGCGGATGCAATAGTGGAAGGGAAGGAGGCCTAGTTGTCACATTGTATTTGTAGTAAATAAGAGGCATGTATATTGTTGTGCTTATTGAAGTTACTTGGACAAATATAAGTAAGGTACATGTTCACATATATGTGCATCCATGCATGGGCAAGTTACGCATGATTATGCACATTGGTGTGCTTTCTGTGCAGCTTCTTCAAGTGTTTACATTGTCGAACTTAGTCTTTGAATAGATTAATTTTTCTCTCTCACCTGGTAGATTTGAATTGTGAAGTGTGTTACACAGCTCATTTTTTCTGGTTGACCCTCTATGTACTCAGGGACTATGGGACGTCAGAAGAGATGGTGATGAATCAAAACAATGTTGCAGCTTGTGTGTATATGTTAATGTGGCTTTTGTAAAGAAAACCATGTTTAGAGGTTTGCTTTTTCCTAGTCTTTTATATTCACCTTGCAAGATCATCATGCATGATGCATGCATAACTAATACACTTGGCGAAGGCAATACTTTGTCCTTAATTGCATAAAGAAAAGGAGAAAAGGAATTTTGTCTGGTGTATTCTCTTCATGTATCATAGCATATTTTATGGCTAAAGCCTGTCTAAAAAAGGGATAGAAGATTTTACTATTGGTCTGTTCTTAGCTTTGTGGAGAAAGGGATAGAAGCTTTTACCATTGGTAAAAAATTGTGATGGTTTTTAAGTACATCTTTCAGAGTCTTGTTAAATAATTGACTATTTGATTGTTGGATCAAGTATGGTTAATTCCCCTCTCAAGATAAAATTACAGTTATCTTCCCAGGACGCTCATAAGAGATGGTGGGCGATCCTTTTGGAACAGCTGGATTGCTACTTAATGGAAAATGAGTATATGCCTTTTTGTAATGCTAATCAATTGGTTGTCCATGATCGTTTGTTCCGTAAATGAACTACTTCCTATAATTGATCCTTTTTCCTGGATAGGAGCTTTTGATACGTTTGGGTGAACTTTTGCTGATAAGATAGATGATGAGTTTTAATAAGAATTTGGATTTGTACACATAGATTCAACTGATGCTAACATTAATTTGAATATATCTTACTTGTTGTTTCACCATGGTTGATCTGGTCCATCTGCATCTTTTCAGGAAAAATTGTGCAGTCTACATTGGAGGAATGCCGCGAAGCTTATGCAATTTGGATGGAGATGGTATCATGATACGTTTTCAACGTTCTTTCTATTGTGTTTGGGTTAGATTAGACTGTATTAGTGAACTGTTAATGTCTACTGTGTTTCTAGGCCCATGAATTACTGAAGGAGAGAAACCTTGAAAAACAAGAAGGTAATGAATCTCTCGTAGAGTGATTATCCTTTGTTTGCAGGTCTGGTTTTGCACATGCATTTAAGCTTTACTTGCACGAGACTTGAATTGAGCACATTTTGCCCAAGTTGAATTGTTTGGCAGAATTATGTCTTAGGAAAATTTTCTGATTGGCTTGCATGGATGGTGGATTTCTTAAGTTGTTCTATTAGTTTGCAGTTTTGTGTATGTTGTTGCTCATATCTTTATTCAATGCGTTACCCATGTTGACAATTAAAGCAGATAGAGTTCCCGAGCGTAACTTTATTCAGAATGGGGAAGCGAGTCTAGGATCAAAAGAGAATATTGGGAATGACGCAGAGGTGTCTCCTGAGATAATTAACAGTTTGAGGACGCCGAAGATGTCTGATTCCACAAATGTCCAACAGCATGAAGCCAGCTTTTCCCACGGAAATCGGATTGACAGTGCCTCTATGCTTTCTGCGCTGAGAGAAACTCTGCTGAAACTCCTGTCTAACATGAGAAGCCAAACCAATTTTCCACTACTTGTAGCCGTAATTTTCGCCGTGATTCTTTTAATGCAGGTAGGCTTTCCAGCCTGTAACTTTTACTTAAAAGCTGAAGGCACCATATTTGATGAAAAAACTGCTTCATAGGATACTAATACCAAGCATTCTGTTGGTACTATTATATATAAGTATGGTTTGCTGTTCACATTATTTGCAAGCTTTGTTGGAATTGAAGTTGACTGTATACTTTGTTTCCTTTTCCTTTTTTTTTTCCTGCCTGTAGTAGGCTGTATCCTTGAAGAAATTAAGAATCTGCATCATATGACTCTCAGCTGCAGTATAGGCTGTTATTGTTGGACAGTTTTGTGTAATTTATTTGCCAGATAATTAAATTGTGCTGAACATTGTAATTTATTAAATAACTCTGTGATTACCTTAATTTAGTGTCATGTTAGGAGAGCATTAAATGTGGTAACACGATATTTTTAATTATAACTAGGGGTGTCAAAAACCGAACCGAAAACCAAACCGAAATATAAAACCGAACCGAATTGAACCGAAATTTCGTATGTTTTCGGTTCGGTTAACCGAAAAATAACCATTAACCTTTTCGGTTAGGTTCGGTTAACCGAACCGAATTGAAATTCTTAATAAAAATTGAATAATCTCTCTTCTTTATCATCTCTTCTTTACTTAAATTCTAATAAACAAAGTAAAAATAGGAAAACTGAAAAACCGTCCCGAACCGAACCGAACCAAACTGCATTTTCGGTTCGGTTCATATTCGGTTCGGGACGGTTTCGGTTCGGTTCGGGACGGTCTCTTATTGGTTCGGTTCGGTTCGGTTTTCCAAAAACCGAACCGAACCGAACTGTTTACACCCCTAATTATAACTGTATGACAAACCTTTATTTTTCTCTCCCACATGATGGTATGCATATATTGGGGATGTCGGAAAGAAATCACCTGTGCCTTTGTGATAACCTGTTCTGTTCTCAAGATAAAAGGCTTTCGATCCCCTGGTCCAACCTCAGCCTATGTCACTCATGGTTAATTGCATAAATTCTCTTATAGTCACAGTCAAACGTTTTATGTAAATTGAGGTAGGATAAAGCAGGGGGAAAAAAACAACAGTTGACAACCAGGTATGAGGCAGCTGGAATGAGTTTGATTGCCGCAGGTGCTCTTAAGATAATGGAGCTCACTAAGCAACCATAAGAGGAGTTTCCCTTTTTAGTTGAGGATCATAGCAGTTGATGGCTACCTTGTCTGTAATACAATATATATGTGCTTATTGTAGCTGTTGTATGACAATTCTTGCTTGAAAGTGCAAATGCAGCGGGTTCATGGTATCTATATTCCTTTTATGATTTACACGTGCTCTATCGTTTTTTGTAATTTGTAATAATGGGGGTTGTACATCGGCACTTCACATGGTTTTCTCCATCATTACTACACCTTCCCCTCTTGTACTTCTCATAGAACAGATTTGTAGTTGCTAAATGTTCGGCAATTATATATTTTTAAGAATATGAGCTTTTACCTCTGCTATCTGGCAGGTAGATTGCAGAAATTTTGGTCTATTATATGTGAGATACTCACCAATATGCGGTATACCCAATGCAGGTTAGCATAGTTCTGCTCCTATCCCGGCCACAAAACATCCATATCATTTCTCAAGCAGACTACCTCAGTGGCTTGGGCAGTGGAGCAGGTGAAAGATCTCCTGAAGCAGTTGCCTGGTTGGAGAAACGATTATACCATCTTAAGGACGAAATGACCATGGTTGAAACTCGGCTTGAGAGGATGCGTTGGGAACATGCACGACTAAAAGAACAGCTGAGAGAGCTAGAACACGTAAATAACAAGAGAAGACAAAAAGGTACATGATGTGGCCATTTTTTTATGATGCATATTGTACGAGTACATAATTCCTGTAATAAATAGCTAATATCCTGATTTCGTGAGGCAATAAATCGTGAAGAGATTCATCCCTTGAGCTTAACAGGTTTTAGGGTTCCTTTTGATTGTTTTGCGGGGAGATGAAGTCTCTGACTTGTGTTGCTGGGTGATTCTATTAAGACCGTTTCACTGATTACGTAGTGCACATTTATAGTACTGTTAGGCATTGAACCCTTCATCCAAAACAAGACATCGGTACATTCTGGCCGAGATATCTTGAAGGTGTTCTTGGTCGGAGCAAATGCTTGATTAGATATTGCAATTTAGATTGCATATGTCGACTTGAACTTTGGATAGGTCAAGCAAAACAATAGAGACCAATTACTTTTTCCTCAAGTCAGTCGACTGTATGATAGAAAGAGGATGTCATATGTTATCTAGCATGGTTTCCAGGATTTGGACACTTCCCAAACAATATGACTGAGTGGCATTGCGCAAAATTGATCCTTGGTACTTTGCACTTGTGAGCACAGCCACACGTAGAAAGGAGATACTCTCTAGACCGGGAAGATGAAGGATATTTGGACACCGGATGACTATGGTTATGTTTCTAATAAGTAGATTGAAAGTTTTATTCTTTCTTCGGGATGATGTCTCTAATGGATGGTCGGAGTTTCATTATTTACGGGGAAAGATTCATGACATAATAATGAGGAAAGCGCCAAAAATAGAACAGATGAGTGTTTATTGATCTTTTAACGGGTTCCAAGTATACGGTTTGACTGGACCGGGAGATAGATTCTTCATCCTACCTAAGCGAAGTAGGGCAGCACTCGAAGCGCAAAGCTGTCTCTTTAGCAAGAAAAACCTAAGCCTTCTCCTTATTTGAGTCTTTTCCTTCCTGCCTGCTTGCCCTACTTATCGATCTACCCATAAAGGGGTTCGATTGATACATAGAGGAAAGGTGCAAATCAGCAAAAGGCCGATGTTGCCAAGCAAGCAGCGAAAGGCTTGTAGGGAAACAGCAAGCAGCAAAAGGCTTGTAGGGAAAGTTGTTTAAAAAGTGTTAAATTTATTGTATTTTTGTCAATTCAGTCCGAAGCCTCTCAATTTTACCAATTGAGTCCATTTGACTAATGTTGGTCAGAATTTGCTAACGTGAATGTTGGCTGTTTTATGTGGCATTGATGTAGAAAATTTTTATAATTTTTTAAATATTTTTTGAATTTTGAATTTTTTTCCCCTCTATCTTCTTCCTTTGCTAGTCGCCTTGCTTCCGACAACCGGCCAGAGGCCATGGTGAGCGCGGGTCGACCTCATCGAGAATTGATGAGGGGCAACCTCGTGGGTCTTGGGTGAGGCTTGCACTCATTGGATTTGGCAAGGGCAAGCCTCACTCACGACCACCAGGGTTGACTCTTGCCCTCACTCGAAGTAGGCAAGGGGTGTCCTCGTCGGTTGTGAGCGAGGCTCACCCTCACCAAATTTGATGAGGGTGAGCCTTGCTTGATGCTCGTGAGGTTGTCCCTTGCTAGATCTCGACGAGGGCAACTTTGTGGGAGGTTGACCCTTGCTAGCCTTTGGCTCAAGCAAGATCACCCCTCGCTAGTTCTCGACGGGTTGACTCTCATTGGTTACAGCTTTTGGCTGGTCATTGGAGGCTGGGCAATTAGTAGAGGAAGGAGATAGATGGAAAAAAAAAGAAAAAAAAAGAAAAAAAAAAAAAAGATATAAAAAATTTGAAAAAATAATAAAATTTGTTTATGGTAGCGTCAGCTGTGCCACATAAGATGGTCGATGTCTATGTTTACGTCGGTGAATTTTGGCCAAAATGAGCTAGATAAACTGAATTGGTAAAAAATGAGGTTTATGATTCAATTGGCAAAATTGAAAGGTTCATGATTAAATTGACAAAAATATAATAGGTTTAGGACTTTTAGAACAATTTTCCCAAGGCTTGCAAGACTTAATTTTCTTCTCTCTTTAGGTGTGAATTCGTTGAGTTGAAAATATCCAACTAGGTATAGATAATTCTTGCAATCGACTTAATTCGTGAAAACTATTTAATAAGTTTTAAATCTATTGTAAAGGAGGCTTATTCAGTCATAAACTTTTTAAATCTTTTGATTATTTGTTAATTTAGTTAATTTAGTTCTAAATTTTTTAATGATTTGTTAATATAGTAATTTCAGTCACTTATCCGACTAAATCGGGAAAAAAAAGTATAAAAAAGTCTTAAATTTATTGTATTGGTATCATTTCAATTTTAAATATTTTAATTGGATCAATTTAATATTAAACCTTTTTACATTTGGTATCAATTAAGTCAATTCGGCCAATTTAAGCCGGAAACTATTGATATGAATGCGGGATGATTGATATTAAAGTGGACATTCTTTTAATAAAATTTTGAATATTTTATTATTATTATTGTTTTACTGTTAAGGGTTTGCAGGGACTTGTTGGCCACTATACGAGGGCTACAAAGCCCTCGCTAGCAATGAGCCTTTGCCCAAATGTGAGTGAGGGCCATGAGCCCTCTCCTAGTGGTCGACGAGGGCTTGCAGGTCCTTGCATGGTGGTTGGGCAGCCTATTGAGCCTTGGTTGCTGGCAAACGGTCCCTTGTTGGCCCTTAACAATTAAAAAAAAAATAAAAACAAAAGGAAAGGAAATGAAAATTAATAAAAAAATGTAAAAATTTTATAAAAATATCTATGTCATGCAACGGTGCCACATAGGGTAACTAACTTCCACATCGGTATTTTTGGCACGAATTAGCTGGATGGACTCAATCGGTACCGATTTAAAAATGTTTAAGACAAAATTGATTCATTGAAAAGGTTTAGGACTGCATTAGCAACAATATAATAAGTTGACAACTTTTTTGGTATTTTTCCTGATTAAATTGGCAAAATTTCAAAAGACTTAGGACTAGATTGACATAATTGATATGTTTAGAACTAAATTGATCGCCCAACAATAGATTTAGGCTTTTATAAACAATTACTCTTTCGTAGATTTTCAATAGTCTAGGGATGACATTTAAGAAATAATGAAAACAGACAAAAGGGGCAAACAGGAATTCTCCAGCGTCCCCCACTCTTGAGCTCCTCGTGCCCAAATTTCAACAAGGTCCACGGGCGTGGCGGACCATCGACCAAACGTTATCACCGGATTTCGCAATGCGCTTAGCTCCATTTTCAACACGTTCGATCATGACATTTCTCTCACTTTCTCTCTTGATCTCGATCTCTCGAAGTTATAGTGCTCTATGGGCACACACCAAGGAGGGCTAGTGACGTTAACTCTTATGAAAGTTGTCCAAAAAGTTTTAAATCTATTATAAAAGAGGTCTATTCAGTTTTAACTATTTTCATCGTGCCAATAGTTTTAAGCCTTTTAATGATATACTAATTTATTTAAAATCTTTTGACAATTTGTCAATCAATTATTGTATTTGTATTATTTCAATTTTAAACTTTTCAATTGGACTAATTTTGTCATAAATCTTTTTATATTGATATCAATCGAGTCAATTTGACTAATTTAGGTCGAAAATTACTAATATGAAAGCGAACTATCTTACGTGATGTGATTGATGCTAACGTAGACATTCTTTTAATAATTTTTTGAATTTTACTGACTTTTTCTTTTCTTTTCCTTTTTTTATTTACTGTTAAGGGCTTGCAAGGGCTCGCTAGCCATTGGCCATTGGGCGAGGGCTACAAAGCCCTCACTAATGTGAGCGAGGGCCATGAGTCCTTACCTAGTGGTTGACGAGGGCTAGCAAGCCCTCACATAGTGGTTGGGCAAGCTCCCGAGCCTTGACTGGTGACCAACGGTCCCTTGTTGGTTCTTAACAGTTGAAAAAAAAAAAGAAAAAAAGAAAAGAAGGAAAGGAGAATAAAAGAGAAAAGGAAAATTCATAAAAAAATAACAAAAATATAATTTTTTTATAAAAATATCTACGTCATGCCGGCAGTGCCACGTAGGATAGTCGATTTCCACACATGTATTTTTAACTCAAATTAGTTAGATGGACTCAATTGGTAATAATTTAAAAATGTTTGACTAAATTGGTTCAATGAAAAGTTTTAGACAATAAAAAAATTTAAGACTTTTTCGGCACTTTTTTCGACTAAATTTGACAAAATGTCAAAAGATTTGAGACTAAGCCGATATAATCGATAGGTTTAGGACCAAATAGATCGTTGCATAATAATGAAAAAAAGACCAAGGGACAAACAGGAATTCTCCAACGTCCTCCACTCTGGGTTCCTCGTGCTCAAATCAAGTCCACGGGAATTGCGGACCACCAACCAGACATTTGTCACCGGATTTCGCAATGCGCTTAGCTCCATTTTCAACACGTTCTATCATGACATTTCTCTCACTCTCTCTCTCGATCTCGATCTCGATCTCTCCAACTTATAGTGCTGCAGGGGCACACACCAAAAGGAGGGCCAGTGACATTAACTCTCGTTACTCGCCATCTTCCTCGCACGATAGACTCTCACGACGCTCGGGCGATCGACATCGGACGACTTACCGTTCCCTGTCATTTTCATAGTGGAGGAACCGCAGAGTCTCCCGCCGCGTGAGCCATTCTCCCAAATGCAAGGACGAGCCATGAACCGTGGCCAACCGTCCAAAATGCCATGATTGCCACGACTATGGTGGAGTCCGTATACGTACCGTGTACAATCCGTGGTTTTAATTGTCGCGAGTTGATCTAGGTGATTGATAAATAGGGAGAAAAAACAATGCCAAAGGTACGTTATTACATATATAAGGAGTCAATTTATTAAAATATTTTCATTATAAATCACGTATTCGCTTAAACTTTTTGAACAGTTGATAGTGATCTCATAAAATTTGATTGTAATTGTCGTGAGTTGATTCGGGTGATAAAAGGCAAAGGTACATTATTGCGGATATAAAGAGTCAATTTATTAAAATATTTAAATGATAAATCACGTATTTGCTTAAATTTTAGAACAGTCGGTAGTGATCTCTTAATATCTTATATGGTGTTAGAGTTAGGAAGTCTTGAGTTTGCATCTTTGAGGCCTGCATTGGCTTTTCTCGATCGAATATTTTTGTGCTTTAGGCTTAGTGAAAGATGGAATATGGGTGTGAGCATGGCAACTCTTTGCCAACTGCATTGCAATGAAGCGACACCATTTGACATAGGAAAATTATCCAAAAAATTCTAAATCTATTGAACTTTTTTTATTCAGTCATAAACTTTTTAATTTTACCAATTGAATCTTAGACATTTTCACTTTTTGTTAATTGAGTTCATTTGATCAATTTTCATTGGAACTTACTAACATAGATGCCAGTTGTCTCATATGATACGGTTGGTGCTAACGTGGACATTTTTAATATTATTTTAATAATTTTTTGAATTTTTATGATTTTTTTTTCATTTTCTTTGCCTTTTCTTTCTTTTGTTTTTTGTTTTTTTTTAAAGGTTTTTGTAGGCAACCATTGCTTGCTTTAGGCAAGGATCACTACCCTCGCATTCACTACCCTCGCATGGGGCCGATGAGGACCACAATGCCCTCACTTGGCCAAATTTAGTGAGGGCATTGCAACCCTCACTAATTTTGCACGAGGGTTCACATGCCCTCGCTTTGGTTGGCGAGGGCAGTGTGGTCCTCACCGAGGGCTTGCAAGGGAGGTGACACCCTTGCCTAGGGCTAGTGAGGGTCAATCGGCAACTGTCGGTTGTTTCTTTGAAAACCTTAAAAAAAAAAAAGCAAAGAAAAGGAAAAAAGAGAAGAAAAAACCATAAAATTTTTAAAAAATTAAAAGATGTCATGTTAATGCCAGTCGTCTACCTCAGCAATTTGCAGCTAATTATTACTCAACTAGCAAAAGTTGAATAATTTAGGATTTAGTTGATAAAATTGAAAGGTTTATAATTAAATTGATAAAAGTATAACGGGTTTAAGATTTTTTGGACAATTTTTCCCACCGGACACAAATGGCTCAGTAATCTTGTGCTCGCCTTTTTCTGGTAGGATGACGAGTTTGGGCATGATTTTATAGTGCGATCTTAACAGCAAGCTCTATTGACCATAGTTTTGCCAAAGTTGGAAAATGACTTACATCTTGATTTCTGAATGCGATCTAATTCAAATAGCCAACGCCTTAATTACTCCTTTTGTAAGCTTTACCCATACGTAATGTGCCCATCCATTGCACATGATATTAGAGCATGTCACATGACACGCTTTACGAGCGACGTTTTGGATACTTAGGGTATGTTTGGTAACATTTATACTCTTGTGAATAATTTCTGAGTAAAATAAAGTGTTTGGTAACAGCAAAAATTTCCTATTTTCAGAATAGAAAAAGAATAGAAATGTGTTGTGTACCGATAAACATTTTTTATTTCTTTTTTCCCCAATAGCGGCGAAAATTGGTGGGTGGCGGCGGCGGGTTGCGAGAGGCAATTGGTGGCGACATTGCCGTTCATTGTTGCTAGTCTATGTTGCCAAGTCACCGGTTGTTGTCACTAGTCTTTGGGTCGCCACCCATCACACTCGGTCGCTAGTCGTTGCCGCCGGTTGCGCCAGGTCGCCGATCGCCTCTGGTCATGTCGGGCGAAGGGCGGCGGCGAGAGGTCAGCGATTGGTGGTTGGCCGGTGGCGAGCGGGTGGGGGTGGTCAGTGATAGGTGGCGGCAATCAGTGACCGGCGGCGGCGGCGGCAATCGGCGATGGCGGCCAACGGTGGCGGTGGTAGGTGGCGGGTGGCGGCCGGGGGCGTGCTATAAGCGTGAGTAATCCCCAAGAAATAGTTTCTAGAAATTGTTCATTGGAATAATAAGCTACTTTTTTCGAGAAAATATTGGGTAGACTTGTGATTGACACATAGGCAAAATACTAGCCCATTTAGTGAGTGACACGTGTCCCTTGTGTATGATTTTTCACAAAATTTCCTCACTTGTCTTCTTCCCTCTTTCTCTTCCTTCGTCTCTCTCTTTGCTTCGTCCCTTCCTTCAAAAACAGAGGCCGAGATGTCAGTTGTTTATGGAAGTCGATCCAACCTTCACCGAGATCTCGGCCTTAGTCGACCGACCAGCCATGGAGGTTGAGATCTTGATGCGGGGAGGAAGGCGGTGGCGTCTCGAGGTTGAGCTTCTTGCTAAGGAGCTTGCTGGGCATGGTGTCGACGAGGCCTAGCTCGTCGGCGAGGTCCCGGGTTGGGGGGGGTGTGACCACCACCCACGGCTGGTCATCCAGGACTCTCTCGAGGGCAAAGCACGAGTTGGGAGGGAGAGAGAAGCGACTGTCATTAGGGGTGAGCGCGGTTCTCGGGTAGAACCGGAACCGGAGAACCGAACCGGTGGGTCCGGTTCGGTTCCCGGTTCTAGGGGGACCGGTTCCGGATCCCGGTTTCCGAATGGCGGTTCCCGGTTCCGTTCCCGGTTCCTCATAGAACCGGAATCGGAACCGGAACCGAACCGGGCCGGAACCGGAACCGGTCTATAGCTCCCCTTTCCCAAAAAAATTCCCTAATTCTAACCCTAATTTTCCCTCTCTCCCCAATCTCACGCGGCACATCTGATTTCTTCAACCTCCGCCCGCCGCGCCGCTGCTCGTCCGCCGCTCTGCTCGCCGCGCCGCCGCTCGTCCGTCGCTACGCCGCGCCGCCGCGCCGCGCTGCTCGCCGCGCGCCGCCGCTCGTCCGCCGCCGCTACGCTCGCTCGCTTTGCCCGCCCGTAGCTCCGCCCGCTCGGGACTTCGCCCGCCCGCAGCTCCGACCACGCCCACGACTCCGCCCGCCCGCAGCTCCACCCGCCCGCGACTCCGCCCGCCGGCACCTCCGCCCGCGACTCCGCCCGCCGGCACCTCCCCCGCCCGCCCGCAGCTCCGCCCCCGCCCGCGACTCCGCCCGCCCGCAGCTCCGCCCCTTGCCCGCGACTCCGCCCGCCCCCGGCTCCGCCCGGTCGCCCGAGACTCCGCCCGCCCGCGCTCCGCCCCTCGCCCGCGACTCCGCCCGCCCGCAGCTCCGCCCGGTCGCCCGCGACTCCGCCCGCCGCCCGCTCCGCCCCTCGCCCGCGACTCGCCCGCCCCCGCTCCGCCCGGTCGCCCGAGACTCCGCCCGCCCGCAGCTCCGCCCCTCGCCCGCGACTCCGCCCGCCCGTAGCTCCGCCTGGTCGCCCGCGACTCCGCCCGCCCCGCGCTTCGCCCCTCGCCCGCGACTCCGCCGGCCCGCGGCTCCGCCCGGTCGCCGCGACTCCGCTGCTCGCAGCTCCACCCGCCCACGGCTCCCCCGCCCGCGACTCCGCTGCCGCGCAGCTCCGCCCGCCCGCCTGACTCCGCCCGCCGCCCGCCCGCGACTCCGCCCGCCGCTCGCCCGCGCTCCGCCCGCCCTTGCTCCGCGCTCCGCCGCCCGCTCGCCCGCGGCTCTCCGCCGCCGCTCGCCCGCGGCTGCTTCCTCGCTGCTCGCTGCTCCCCGCGGCTGCGGCTTCGCCCGCCTCTACTTCGGTAAGTGCAACCTCACCTATGTTTACCAAAAGGCTGGTGGTGATTGAGATTGATAGAGAGATGGAGAGTTCGATCATATGGAATGTGTAGTCATGAGATCATACTAAATTTAGTTGATGGGGCTTCCATTTTTGCGGTACTCAATGCTTTTGGTGTTGATTGTGGTTCCGAATTGTGGAATTTTGGTTGCTGATTGATGGGTTTGGTTAATAGGCAAAATAGTGGGTTTTTGTGTTTTAGCTAGCTTAGATTATGTGAAATTGTCATCGTGTGACCTTATTTCTTATTATTGAGATGATTAAATGGTTGCTTGGCGTGTTGTTTGTTGGACTTATCAACTTAACATGTCAATAGAAGAGGAAGGATATGACTATGAGAAGATGACTCCTATTATAGAAATGGAAATGTCGGGCGATGAAAATGAACAAGAACAAGATCCATCCCCAAACATGAGTGGGACAGACAAGGTACTTGATTCTTCTCTTCCTTCTCGTGATAAGAAATATACATCCGAGTGCTGGAATCATTATACGAAAATCAAAGATAAGGATGGAAACCCACATCGGTGAAGTGCATTCATTGTGGGTCTTTGTTAAAGTACCGTATTTCTAATGTTACTTCCGCCATGAGGAAGCACTTAACAACATGCAAGAAGTTTCCTCGTAATATAGAGAAGAGGCAGAAATTCTTTGTACCACGTAATGTAAGTGGAGCTAGCAAGGCAGGAGGAGAATCCAGCACCGGTAATGTTTTATCAACATGGTCATTTAATCAAGAACGTTGCAGGGAAATGCTTGCCCGGTTCATCATTATTGATGAACAACCTTTTTCTTTGGTGGAGCGTGTTGGATTTCATGAGTTTGTCTCTGAGTTACAACCTCTCTTCAAGCATTTATCACGTTTTACAGTGGCTAAAGATTGCATGAACCTATATTTCCGCGAAAAAGCTTGTTTGAAGACTTACTTTGGTAAGATTAAGTCTAGGATTGCACTTACAACCGATACCTGGACTTCTATTCAAAACATGAATTATTTGTGTATCACTGCACATTTTATTGATGATGATTGGAAATTGCATAAAAGAATCATCAATTTTGTAGTGATGCATAGTCATAGAGGTAAGGAGATTGGAAAAATGATAGAGAAGTGCATCAATGAGTGGAGAATAATAAAAAAAGTGTCAACAATTACTGTTGACAATGCTAGCTCCAATGATGTTGCAATTGGTCATTTGAGGGAAAAGCTTTTAAAAGAAAGGGTGGCGATATTAGATTGTAGTGTTTTGCATATGAGGTGCACAGCTCATATATTAAACTTGATTGTGAGAGATGGCTTGAGTATGGTACGTGACTCTATTTCACGTATCCGCAATGTGATTAAGTATGTGAAAAGTTCTCCCTTAAGAGCCAAAGCATTTCAATCTTGTATTGAGACTGAAAATATCACTTACAAGGGTTCGGTTATTCTTGATGTAGCCACTAGATGGAATTCTACTTATCTTATGTTAGACACTGCTGTAAAGTTCAGGAAAGCTTTCGAAAATTGGAAGAATATGATTTATCTTTTGTAAGTGAGCTTAACCATGATATTCCTCAAGATGATGATTGGGAAAATGCTGTTATTCTTTCAGAATTTCTAAAGGTGTTCTATGATGCTACAAATCAAATGTCGGGAAGTTCATATATAACTTCCAATGATTATTTTGAGGGGATAGCTCTTTTGTATAAATATTTGAAAGATACAGCGGATGATTCGGATCCTAAACTTCAAGCTATGGGTTTGAAAATGAAGGAAAAATTCGACAAATATTATGGGAGCTTAGACAAAGTGAATATGATGGTGTTGATTGCGGTTGTATTGGATCCTAGAGCCAAGTTGAGTTATGTGAAATTTTTGTATGGACAAATTTATGAGGATGAATCAAAAGTTAATGACATGCATCATAAGGTGAAGAATGCATTGGAGCGTTTGTTTGAATTTTATAAGCAATCTTCTTTTGATTCAAGTGATCAGAATTTTGGTGTCCAAAATTGGAGTGCTAGTAGCAGTGGTTCCAACGCCGATGCTGGTGGCAATGGACCTAACAAAAGGAAGTATGACGCCCAAGCATGGCGGAAAACCTTTATGAACTCGAGCCAACAATTGTGTGAGCTCAATAAATCTGAGCTTGATGAATATCTTGAAGATAAAACTGAAAAAGTTATTGATCTCGACATTTTGATGTGGTGGAAGACTAGTGGTTCAAAATATAAAATCCTATCTTTGATGGCTCGAGATGTTTTGTCTATTCCCGTAACTACTGTTGCTTCGAGTCGACTTTCAGTACTTCGGGTCGTGTACTTGATGGCTTTCGAAGTTCTTTGACTCCCAAAGTAGTAGAAGTTTTGATTTGCACTCAAGATTGGTTGAGAGTTGTTCGTGTACCTATTAATGTTGAAGAGTGCATTGAGAATGCAGAAAAATTTGAGTTGGGTAAGTAATATTTCTAGTTTTATATGTTGTAAATCCTTATATATGTCTAATAAATGAATGCTTTATTTAATCTCTCTCTTCTTCTTTTTTAAAGATATGGATGGTCTTAGTGAGGAGATCACCAGTAAATAGAGTTTACCAATTAAAGCGAAATGAAGCTACGTGGTAAGGTTTTCTAATAATTATTTTAGTTCAGTGGATACTAATTTAAATTTTAAACTGGGGTGATCTTTGTTTTCTTCATCTACAGTTTGTTTAGCATGAATGGAGACTTTGCACCAAATGGATGAACTTGTGAGATTTAAGAGAAAGCATGATTTTCTCTTAGTCATTAATGATGTAAGTCCCTCATTTTGTAGATAATCTCGTTATTTAATTTGTGAGACTTGTGCTGTACCTTTGCTTTGCAATATGATGACATGATTGTTTTATGACTTAGGGAGATCTTCATAGAAATTGTGTCGTTATCATTATAAAAACTATGTTGAAAGGGATGATCACGGTTCCCGGTTCTAGGGAGAGAGGTTCTGGTTCCCGATTCTTCTTTTTTCATAACCGGAACCAATTCCACTTAAATGAAAAAAAAAAAAAAAAAAAACCCTGTTGGACCCTGGAACCGGAACCGGAACCTGTAAGAGGGTAGGTTCTAGGTTCCGGATTTCGACGGGTAGGTTCCAGGTTCCAAAAACTGAGGAACCTGTACCCGAGGGTAGGTTCCAGGTTCCAAGCGGAACCTGTAAGGAACCTGGAACCGCTCACCCCTAACTGTCATTGCTGCGTTTGGGGAGGGAGAGAAGACCATGAAGAGAGAAACGGGAGAGAGACTCAGCAATTTCTAAAAGTTCTAGGAAAAATCAGTAACATGGGCCCACGGGACACGTGTCGCATATTAAATGGACTAATATTTTGCTTAGGTGTCAATCACTAGTCTACCCAGTATTTTCTCACTTTTTTCTACTTCTTATTTTTATTCCAAATTTATTCCGAGGCACAACTTTCTATTCCCAGGAATAGAAAAATCAATTGATGCTACCAAATGCATTTACATTTTTTTTTCTATTTCCGAGAACAAAAGAACAGAAAAATAGAGAATTAGAATTGTTAACAAATGGAGCCTTATTGACAAAAAGTTGCACGCTGGGAGCCATCTCTTAAGTCTACTTGGTAGTCTTTGGAATCCTACCTACTTGGTATGATCCGAGTCTCACATTAAATTGGAAAGGTTAATGACATGATCAATAAATTCTACAAACCATCAAACAATTACCACCATTTGATGGTCATCACTTCTTTTAGGCGCTTGATCCTTGGAAATTGGGCAGAGCCCTTCTTTTTGTAGAGAGAAATACCTTCACGGAATAGTTGTCTAATACGTAGTGACCAACTTTTGCTGCAATTCATTTTCTTTTTCACGATATATATTGTGAGGTCATAGAATGCCTTACTAATTTCATGAATTAGGTAATCCGTTGCTCTTGTATAGAATAATACCATAACGAAATAGTTGGCTGATACATAGAGATTAGCTTTTCCCGTAATTCATTTTCTTTATACGGTCATAGAATACCTTACTAAATTCATGAATTAGATAGGACAAAAGCAAAATCTATACTGGAAGGAACAAAGAGCGCCCCGGGGGGGCGAATCCGTTCAAGCTTCACGGACCGGGGGTTCTCAACGCATAAAAGGCCGAAGAGGTGGCCAAGATGACCCAGCATGCCTTGAAGCTTTTACAAGAATATGAAAGATTTGAAAATGGTGTTTGCCCTGTAAGGTCACGTTCTTCTTTGGGACGGATCATGGCTGATTCCAACTGCATTTGCTGGAATTTTAAAAATTTGTCCATCTATATGATGGTTAACATGGGGAAAGTATGCATGAACCCACAATTATTTTGGTTTTTGAGCCATGTCCAGCTGATATCACAAAAGAACCTCTCTCTCTCTCTCTCTCTCTCTCTCGAAACTATATTTTTCAGACAATAGTATAGATGACCTATTTTTTTTTTTAATAAAGTTATCACAATACTTTATAAATCTTTTGTAAACATTGTTTGTCCTAGAAGGTTGCCTTTTTCTTCTTTGTTCCCTCCTTCTGTCATTACTTCTTTTACAGCTTTTATGTAAAAACAAAATGTATTCATTAATGTAATTTGGGTTTGGTTTGATGAAAAAATATTTTCGGAAAATTATTTTTGGAACTTTTTAGCATTTGAGTGACAGAAAACTAGTCGATAAACAATAAGCTTAGACTGGGAATAATGACTTTCCCTTTTGACAAAAAGGAAATAACTTTTCCTGGCTTTTGCAGTGTGTTCAAGTGAGAAGGATATGTCCCCCTATATCTATTAAAGGCCTGCATGGTAACGCTTCCGGAAACAACTGTTTCTGTTTTTTTATTCCTGGAAGCAGATTTTTTGTTCTCGGGAACAAAAATGCGTTTAGTAAATTTTTTGTTCCTAGAAACAAATTTGTTTCTCGGAACAGGTTTGGAGTAGAATTCAGAAATAAAAAAAAGTTGATTTTTGTTCCTGGGAACAACTTTAAGTATCCGTTTTTTTTCCCTGTAGGTCTCATATGTTTTTGCATAAATTTTGTTTTGCAATGTATTGAATATACTTCATTAATGCTTATTTTTTTCTACATTGCCACAAAGCTTGTTATTTTGATGTAATACAAAATAAACTAAGAAGTTGATTTTAGTCTGCTAATCATTACATGTCATTTTTAACGATACAAGCTACTTCCAATGGATTCACTTATAGTCAAATAACTTAAAACCAAAATTTCAAACTTATTTTCAGTGTAAATAAACTTAAATAGATTTTTTTGAAACATTTTCCAAAGATAAGAAGTTTTGAGTGAAACAAACAAATTTTAAGTTTCACTTGTTACCCTTAGTATCTTCCCCTCAAATATTTAGGTTAAATTCATTTATATTGCATCCACTATATGGTTGTCTCCAATTGAGGTTATTGACCTCGGCTCCCTTGTCATCTGCAATGACAGTTAAAAATAATGCGGAAAACTGAATTTGTGTACATTTCAATGTCTAGAAAAAAGTACATAGGGAGTGCTTTATTAGATGAATAACTTAAGAAATAAAAGAAAATCAAGTTAGATATATATATTGTCAAAATAGATAAAAAAAAACAAGAGGAAATATCATAAATATCCAAATATCTCTAATATCCTCTCTCAAACTCATGGGGACTAAGGATGTGTTTGTTTCAATAAAAGTAGTTTTCTAGAAAGTGTTTTCCGAACTTTCTGCTGTTTATTTTTCCAAAAACAATTTGGTTAATGGAAAATACTTTCCAATCAATATAAATATTATGTATTATTTTAGGAAAATGAATTCCTGTGTATGGGAATAGGAAAACACTTTCCCTTTTTATTAGGTTTTTAAGTTCTTCCCTTTTTATTAAGTCATTTTTGTCCTTTTCTTTTACTTTCCAAAATCCTTTTTTTTTTTTTTTACACTAGTGTAAATTATTAGTTTAAATGTTATTCAATCATTTTCCAAATACGATCCAAATGCCTGAAAACATTTTCAATCACATATCATCAAACACAAGAAAACTAATCATTTTTCCATAAAAATGATTTCTTAGAAAACATTTTCCAAAAATGGCACGATTTCCATGAAACAAACGCACCCTAAGTTAGCTTGAGTTTGAAATTAAGCCAAATAGTGCTTGGTAGTTGAGACGTGACAAATGAGGCGGTGTCTAACGGTTGTCATGACAAGGCAAAACTTCTAGATCTAGTTGATCTAAGAGCAACTAGTTTGGTGGTGGTTTTGCCTTTTTCGAAACAATGTGCGTAAGGTTAAGAATTGGTGGGGAAATAGCAAGCGGCCAATGTGGCTAACGGTAACTTAGTGACACGACGTATATAGTTAGCGTTATAGCATCAAGCAGCCTATTAGCTTGGGAAAATAGTTATTAAACGATGAGGCTTATGTGGCTACCATTGAAAGAAAGCCACGTTCATGAAAGACTCGACTAGGCAACACAATCACTATGGTTGGCTTCAAAATGCGACAATTATGTAATGGACTTGATTAAGTGCTTCCTCATATTAGACTTGTATGCATGAAGTGAACACTATTGAATGGTGGATGGATTTATTTTGCTACAAATGTGCACTCGCAGCACTTAGGGTTTACTTAGGAATAGGATGGATTTATTTTGCTATGGCTACGGATGTGCATCTGGTCCACTTAGGATTTCCTTAGGAGTGATAGCTCTGATATCAAGTTAAGAATCGTACAGAAAAGTGAATTTGTGTGAGTACATGAAAAATTTATAGGCTTTATTAGATAACTAACTAAAGAAATCAAATAAAATATTGATAATCAAAATAAATATAAAAAATGGCCTCGGATTTCGAGGCCATCGACGTTCGACCTTAGATCAGAGATCCAAAGGCCTCCGAGAGAGAGAGAGAGAGAGAGAGAGAGAGAGAGAGAGAGAGCTGGCTGAATTACACCGTGGTTGTTGGGCAACATCCATCAAACGAACTGTGAGTGGCCGCATAATGCTTCAACGTACACTGGATGCTAAAAAAGGGTGCCATCGCTTTCACCTCCATCGGTAGTCCCCAGCAAGATATCACTTGATCTCTTAATAGTTGTCCTTGTAATTTGCAGTTCTTCCCCCACTTTCTTCCTCTGAGAGATTCCCCCTTGACGAGGCCAACAGAGTGCAGGACCACGCTAGAGAGAAATACAAAACTCTCAGGAATAATTCTCCTCTTCTGCTAGTACATTCAAAGGGAACTTTGGATATGAAGATCTAGGGCAACGAAAAGGACGAGACAGCATAAAGAGCTCGGTGTGTTCCTTCCTACTTCATCTGTTCACCTACCGGAGTTGCGACCACGGGCACTGAGGTTGCTAGCCTGAGCAGTATGACCACTGCGAAGTGGTGGTTACTGTTGCATAGCCACGATCACGTCACAGTGGCTGCACTTTTAGATGTCCTGTCTGATGTCCGGCATCACAGCATCTCATCCCGCCATATGCACGCGTGGCAATTTGCTTCTGTCTTGGGCTCCTCCACTTTGGCTCGATGCTACTCCAGTTGTCGCGATATTAGGTTTCTAGCCGTTGGAGGCGCATAACCATGGTGGCGAAGTTGGGAAATGCGTGAGAAAAAGTGTTTCCCCCTTCATCCACCAACTTCATCGAAGTTTCTCGTTCCGAAGGCCCTATTCTCCCACTAAATTGGATTGTCCGTCTTGAAGATCTTTTAGGGCATGGTGTTTTCTTGGGAGACCTGTCTTTAGTTTTGAGACAGTCCCTATGTAGAGAAACTGATTGATTTGATTGAGAAATTCAACTTGATATTCTTTAATCTATTATACCGAAACAAATTTCGATTCGAAAATTAGTACTTTGGTAGGGAAAGTTGTCTAAAAATTCCTATACCTAATTACCCATTGTACCTTGGTCAATTCAGTCATTCACCGTTCAATTACACCAATTTTGCCCTCAAACCTACCATTGTCAGTAGCACTTCAGCTTATGCTCTCTCTCTCTCTCTCTCAATGCAAGTGTTTCAAACCTTTGATGATGGTCATTCACCCCACAAATGGAGATATTCCAACTTGATGCAAGAACACCATCATGAACTTATTTGTTCAATATCCATTGAGATGTGAAGGAAGTGGAACTCAGCAAGGACTCCACTCCAAGAGTTTTCAGGTTATAGAGGCAGAAAATAGCTTATAATGCTCAGCATCCATGTATCCATGTAAGGGCGAACCTTAACTTCGTCATTTAATTGTAGAGAGAGAGAGAGAGAGAGAGAGAGAGAGAGAGAGAGAGAGATCATCAGAAATTTGCATGATGAGAATGACTCCTGTACATTAACAGCAGAACACAAATACATATTCAATAGACATAGTATCTTCAACCAAGAGTTGAAAAACAACTATAAGACCAACCTTATTCTCTCACGACACCTTCACCCGCTATCTATCTAGTGTTAAGGTAAATAATAAGTGAAGCCATTAGGGTTCCTTTAACCCCCGAACAACCGAACGAGAAGTATAAATTGTATGCAGTCGATTCATGGGCCGCTTGTGAACAGTTCAAAGTTATTCATGGATCTTGTCAACCTTCCGTGAGATCTCTCTTACCCTACTTTCGGAGTGTATTTCGGCTCTCATGGATCTGATTTATTCGAAGAACCTCTTCAAGACGGAGTGAAAAATGCTTATTGGCATGCGTTTATTCATGAGTGTCATTTTAATTAAGATACTGACCTTTATCCCTTTGATCTACTGTTATTCCCACTCAGCACCTTTGTCGCTGTAGCCCTAAAAGGACACTTGGAGCCCACAAATCCACTAATTAACTGAAGATACGTCTTCAACTCGTGACACGTGGCGAGGTCGATGCTGCCGAGGTAGGGGCACTCCCTACTACTCAGCCTCAACTCCCGTCCCACATCGGTGTACGCCGACAACGCGTGCTCCGTGGGTTCCCGGAACAACCATGGGAGCCTCGCCACATCGACTTTTAGTCCTGGCACCTTGGTGACGAGATCGTCCGAGTTCACGATGCGAAGAACGTTCGCCTGGCTCTTCTCCAGGAAGCGTCTAAAGGCTCGGTTCCCGACGCGAGGCCCGCCGAACGATATGACTGTCACCATTGGTGCATTCGAAAAGCTGGAGCTTATGTCATAGGCGCTGAGGATGGCCAGTGCCGCACCGAGGCTATGGCCTGTGATCGTCAAGCTAAGGGGCTTGTCGCTGTACTTTTTGATGATCCTGGCAACTTCTTCTCTTATAATGTCCTGAAATTAGGAATGACACCATTTCGATATCAAGGTATCAACAAATTGATGTTTGTTGTCATACCTCTAATAGTAAAATATTATGAGATTCAATTTGGAAGTACGTTGAACAAATAGTTACCGATAACACTGTAAATTTGAGCTTTTGCTTCATTCAAAATTGGTAAAAGAGTTCAGTATCTTGCATTAGTAGTATCGACAAGATGATATTTTGTGAGGAAATCATCGGTTGTTTACATTCAATGATGCGCTCGATTGTCGTCTAGGGTAGCATCATTTGTGAGGACTTGATCGTGCCTCCTAGAATTCATGAATTTTTTCCGTGAATTTTGTGTTATCAACTATTCTCGAAGCTTTTTTTTTTCTCTAAAGAATATACTATGAATAGAGTATAGATCTGTACGTGACTGCCATGCCATAGTGCGACCTTTTATCCCTTACCTGCAAGCTCATGTTCGTGGCTGTTTTTGATGTGTATAAGCTTAAGAACCCACTTCCCACCATAGGCGCCTCCTCTCCGCCGTCGCCGCCCAGGCAAGTCAAGTTGGCCCGTAGGTTTTCGATCCACTCCAAGCACGTGCCGGTCCCTCGTAACGCGATCACCACGTCCCTCCTCCCCAGCCTCGAGATCTCCCTCCCGTCCTTGCACACCGCCACGTAACCGATCCAGCTCGACCGCGTGCCCATCCAACTAGGGACGTTCGAAGCCCAATGTGGCAGTTGGACCCCGCAGGTGGCGCACAGATAACGCGTCACCCGGTATCCGGTCCCTCGGATCCCGGCTCGGGCCAGGAGCGAGCTCTTGGGGTGCTTGCAGGTGGCATAGGTGGGAGAGGAAGGGTTGAAATCGAACGAGCGGTACGTGGCTTCGACGAACTCTCCGTAGCGGAGTATTTCGCGGCGTAAGTTGTCGTCGAGAGGATCGAGCAGGCCTTCCCAGTTGTTGATCCCTTGGTACTCCATCCATTTCTTTTTGCAAACCGCGACGCTCTTGGCGACGACGGCGGCGCAGCCCAGCTCGCGGTGCTTGAGCTGCCGGAAGTATGAGTGTGGATTGGTGGGTTTGACGACCGAGTTTGTGGATGTGGGGCGAGACTTGAAGAGAGGGAAGAGGTGTTTGTCAGGTGATGGAATGGCAACTCTCATTGTTGGACGACCCAATAGCAACAGGCTTCGCCACAAAATGTTGGCATCAGCTCTAGGGTTGAAGCTTCTATAAATATGGTTTGAGGGAGGAATTAAAAGTATGTATGCATGCATTGGACCATTGATGTGGTTTGACTAGACGGACCAAAATAAGGATCCGATTTTTTTTTATTTGCCGATGATTGGCCGAGAGCTTGCGGTGGAACTAGTTTCATTGACTATCGCTGGTTTTGTGCTAATTATAACACTAACAAAACAAGAATGTCGTCCACTTCGAAAGCTTAAATCATCATAATATGTTGGAAGATATATTTTATATTTTAACACTCTCCTTTGCGTGAAGACCCTAACCACCCGGACCTGATACGTGTGGGTGTGAAAAGAATCGTTGAAACCCATCAAATGTAATGAAAAGGAAAACCCACGATGAGACAAAGCTATGATACTAGGTTTCATTGCACAACCGTTTACTCGAAAAAGGTACAGAACATATTTTATATCTTCGTAGTGCTCCTTGACTGTGATAGTATTGTCATCTTCTCGAATCTAATTAAAATTTCATATTTAACTACAAACTTCTAAGTTTGTCGTCAATAAATTGTGCTTTACTCGAAAAAGAAGCCGAAAGTAAGAACTCTACATAAGTTCCATCCAAATAATAATAATAATAAAACAAAAAAACGAATTCCATCTTTTTGACGCATCAAATTAGCTATGAAATATTAACAGATTCACGGGGCCATCACAAAATTTTGTAGCATGTTTTCGTGTAAATCATGATTTATATTTCATATTGAAAATGCGAGGCGTGATAGAAAAAGAACGTGAATGAATATTTGGGGTAATTACGAAGCTTGAAACAATAGGGGAGCTTCAAAAAAAAAAAATCTAGGGAGGATATCAATATCTCTTCTTATATATTCTTGTTTTGGGTAAATTTCTGATATGTTCTGTTAATTTAAATTTGAATATTTCTTATAATATATTCTTTTAATTTCAATTTGTCCGTACCAAGTGATTGTGCACACGCATTTGTGGAAGGGAGGGTCGAGCAATGGACATAGTGCCATCTGTTGCCCTAGGCTGTAATGGGATAGTTGAAAGAAAGAGGGGAAAAAGTTGGAGGCACATAAATGCGTAACGATTGTCTTTCGACCTCTCTTTTCTTTTCCTTTTTTTTTTTTTTTTTGTCCTTTTTCTAACTCATAAAAAAACAATGATTGTCCTTTCCTCCTAATTTCAACTTATAAAACAAATAACTATTTTCAGGTTGCCTTTTTCACGAATTTTCGACATGTCATTTTACGATATATGCATCCTTTTAATCATTTACATGCAAAACAACTGTGACAATTCGCGATCCTAGAGAGGACGAAGTGAATACGCAAACATTCATAGACTCTGCGCTTTGCACGTAGGCGAAAATGCAAAAATTCATGTTTCGAATGAAAAAGACATTTACCCTTGTTACCCAAACTCCCTTTGAGTTTATGTACTTTCTTGAGGACTTAATACTCTAAGAAATCTCCAACTTTAATTCTTATCTTAATTCTACATTTTATCTCATAAAAAATCTCAAATTTTAAGTCATGTCCCAATTCTACTTTAAATATCTTTTGTCCCATAAAAGACACTCAACTATAGGTCTGATTTTAACTATAAAACTTTTTTGTCTTGTCAAAAATCCTTAACTTTTGGTTCAAAACTAATTTTACCCTAAACTTTTTTTTTGTCTTAGAAAAAAACATCCTAGCTTTAAGTTTAGTTTCAATTTCACTATAATATTTTTTTGTCTTATAATAGATCATTAACTTTTACTTGGGTCCCAACTCTGCTCTCCATTAACCTATCATCAAAACTGCCCTTAGTAATTTTGTGCTCATTAATCTCTCGTGCTTTTGGAAATGTTCTGTCTCTTGCAATCGGAGAGCTTGCCCTTAAAACGCTTGAACAGCTTGTGGATGGAAGCTTTCTATCTCTTGGTTGTCAATGAGAAATTTTGGACAGAGGGTTAATGGGGCCACATTTGTGACTCAAGTAAAAATTTATGATTTTTTATGAGATTGTAAAAATTTTAAGCTTTAAAATTGAGACCAGCAGGTATAATTCGCATAAAACCTAAAGTTAGGGTTTTTCATAAGATAAAAAAAAGTTTATGGTGAAATTGGGACATGGCCTAAAGTTGATATAAAACAAAAAAAATTTATGGTAGAATTGGGATTTGACCTAAAGTTGGAGGTTTTATTTGAGACAAAAGCTAAAATTCAAGATTTTTTAGGGTATTAGGCCCTTTCTTTAGGGAGAGAAAAAAGAGAGAATTGCAGCAATATATAGTTAACTTCTTACACACCAAAATGCTCAAATCTCTATCTTTTGAAGAGGTAAAAGGTTGGGTATTCTTGAGACCACTCAGTTATATACAGGCTATCCATTAAGACATTGACATAGAGTTCCAAGAATTTTTGTGCACATATATATATGCTTCTCACAGAGCACTTGATTTTGCATCTGTGGTTGCCATATGTGTGTGTGTTTTTTTTTGGGAGTATAATAAAGTTTATTATCTATTAAAACTTCCATTTAATGTTGTCAATGCAATATCTCATATGGATAATACATACTGTATCATATAGTGCCTCAAACCTCATATAGATATGGATAATTTAAATGCAAGACGGTAATCAGATTAAGATCCTCAAGTTTGATGATTTTTACAAGTTAAACCCTGATTTTTGAAAAAAATTGAGGTCCTTTTTACTTAAAAGTTGATTTTGGTCCATGGCCATTTTTGTTTGCACCAAACATGAGTAATAGTTTTTACATGTAATAACGTTATTGAAGTTTCGGTAGCGTGAAAATATAAATATAACTGATTAGAAAGAGAAAAAAGGGTCATGCCATATGTCGTCCCCACAAAATCTACATCCATTTTTTATATTTTTTAGTGTGTTTGTTTCATGGAAAATCCATAATTTGAAAAACAAAAAAAATGATTGCTTGTATTAATTATAAAAATGAACGAAAGAAAAATATTTTTTTGTTATTCATGAAATTATTTAGGTATAAATTGTTCTAGATGGTGAAACATTTTTCATTAATTAATTCTTTTAAGAAATATAACTAATCATTTTTTTGAAAAATGTATTTTTTTTTTCTCAAAATGAATGAATCCCTAGAATATTTATGCCATTCATTATCAAAACTCTTCAATTTATTTAACACTAACGGTGCGTATGTTAATATTTCTATTGCCGAGAACAATGTCTATTCAAAAATAGTTTTTTGTATTCCTTTCTCTAGATGAGTTTTTGAGCTTAAAGGATGTCTCCAATATAATCTTAACGGAAGAAGATGTCTTCTCTTAGCAAAGTTGCCAACCTTTCATGACCAAACATTATCTCTAAAAAAAACGTCATTAAAAAATCCATATGGTAAAACCCTAAGAGCTTATATAATTTTGAATCCAATTTTTATCAAAAGATTTTCACATTTTTTCATGCTAAACTAATTCTAGACTAGAATTAACACTAAAATTTAATCAAACTACTTAAAATCTAATTTCTAAGTTTTTTCCTAAATTTCTGAATTTATTAGTTTTTTATTCCAAAAATGGAGACTTGAATCGAGTCAGGAGACCCAGTCAAGATGTGAGTCTCACCTAGACCTTATGTCAATTGTGTAAAAATGAACATTAGGTTACGGTAAGCTTGTTTCTCTAAAATAACATTGTTTCTTTTTATGTTCACAAAAATAAAAAAGTAGATTTCTCATTCCAATCCTATTCCCTAACTGCTAATCAATTCTAAGGAATAAAAAAATTAATGGATGCACATAAATAGATTTATGCTCTTTTTTTGTTATGGCAAATAAAAAAATAGAAAAAAAACATAGAGTAATGGAAATATTACCAAACAGAGGCTTTTGTGTATTCTAAAATATGACATTTACCAAAAATGTATTGAGCAAGTTTAATAAAATAAGCCTCTAGAAACACAATTTATTCTGCAAGCGTTATCCATCGTGTACTTCATCAAACACGTGCGATCGCCGATATGAAAGCTGGAGCACCGATTCACTTAAGCCACTTTTCTGGACTTTCGCTTCTTCTAATCCATGCCAACTTGCCATTATTACCTTATTAGAAGTCAGGCATGTTGTAGTGACA
This sequence comes from Corymbia maculata, assembly GCA_014182735.1. Lineage (NCBI taxonomy): Eukaryota > Viridiplantae > Streptophyta > Magnoliopsida > Myrtales > Myrtaceae > Corymbia > Corymbia maculata. The sequence continues at coordinate 13,739,326 of CM024686.1, forward strand.
GCTTATTCAAGTATACATCTGTTTTTGGTCGTATTTTAATTACATCAGTCACGTGCAAACTACGTATCATCTCAATTTTATGAATCACGTGAAAGAGTTAATTCATTGCCTATCCTTGTGATAAAAATATAATATTACCAAATCATTGTAGTGATAGCTTATTCAAGTATACATCTGTTCTTGGTCGTATTCTAATTACATCAGTCATGTGCAAACTACGTATCATCTCATTTTTATGAATCACGTGAAAGAGTTAATTCATTGCCTATCCTCGTGATCAAAATATAATAATACCAAATCATTGTAGTGACAGCTTATTCAAGTATGCATCTGTTCTTGGTCATATTCTAATTACATCAGTCACGTGCAAACTACGTATCATCTCATTTTTATTAATCACGTGAAAGAGTTAAATTCATTGCCTATCCTCGTGATCAAAATATAATAATACCAAATCATTGTGGCTGTTAAATCAAGTTTGACGTATGCATGATGATGAGTGTCATCATTATTAGTTAAGCATGTCGTGGTGATAGCTTTCCATGTTAAAATGCCGAAATGGCGATCCTTCATATATTCCTCATGACATTCTAAATACATCCTTTGTGTTTAAGTTACGTATCATCTCAATTGTATGAATCATTTCGGAGAGTTAATACATTGCCATCATCATGATTGGAATATAAAACCAAACCACTATGACTCTTAAATCGACTTTGGCACATGTGTGATAATGAGTGTTGATTTTATATAATTACATCATTATTAGTTAAGCATGTTATCAAGTTAAATAGCCGAAATGATGTCCTTCACATTTTCTTTGTGGCATCCTAATTACATCTATTGTGTTCAAGTTAAGTATCATCTCAATTTTACGAATAATCTGAGAGAGTTCACTCATTGCCTATTGCCATGGTTGAAACATAAGACCAAGTCACTACGGCTGTAGGGTCTACTTTGGCAATTCGTCTGAATCTTGCGAGTAAAATCGGAACCCTTAACTGACCTAAACCGAAAGAATATGAACACTAGCGCTTAAGTCGCATCTCACGCTATTAAATCTCGTTATTTGGCTAATCAACTCTTGATCACAACATGCAAGAGAAACGTACTATGTTCTTGAGGTGGTATTCGAACGTCACCATCTCCCAAACACTTGGCACTTTCTCCCGAGTCTTCCATGATGTTGTTTCGTAGAGTACAGCTCTTCGATCAACCCCGCGAGCTCGACTCGATGCATGGAACGTGTTTGGAATTTTTTTTTTGGTTCCTTCTTCTTTCTGTCGTTATTTGGCTAATCACCTCTTGATCACGGCATGCAAGAGAAACGTACTACGTTCTTGAGGTGGTATTCGAACGTCACCATCTCCCAAACACTTGGCACTTTCTCCCGAGTCTTCCATGATGTTGTTTCGTAGAGTACAGCTCTTCGATCAACCCCGCGAACTCGACTCGATGCATGGAACGTGTTTGGAATTTTTTTTTGGTTCCTTCTTCTTTCTGTCGTGACGGAATCGAGTATAGAGGAATAGGTCAAGTCAAAGTAAACGGCGACTAGATTGATTGAATTGGATCCCCTTTTTTTCACGTCATGCAAGGATAATCATTAGGGTTAGTTAAAGAAGCACTTGCGTGAATTTTTCGGCCATCATGAAGGAAGGAAAAAAATTTGAAGTTGACATATTCTCGGCTAAGGAAAGCCAGGTGCTTTTCTTTCTTTGCGCCGATTACACTTTAATCACACATCATGATACCGATGTCCTAGGACTTTTGATGGGCACACATTTGCCTTTAGTCCATTGACTTAATTATTGAGAATCATTTTGCATTTGCTATTTTGGGTCAGTACCATGTTTATCACTAACATATTCTTCGATTCATAATGTCTTCATCATGCCATTATGCATTCTGGTTCTTACATTGCCAGCACCCACCATATCGTATTTGCATATGAAATCATCCGTAATTTTGCATTTTGTCATCTAAAACAAACTTTCTGAGAAAAGCACCTGTCTTTCAATCAGTTTCGTGGTCGATTGGGATGTTGTGACGCTGGCGGCATGCTCGATTGTGAAGGTTGGAAGGCTAATCATGAGGAGATAAGAGGACGAAACGAAAGATGTGTAAATGGAATATTGAGAAGCGAAGGCAAAGTTTGGTAAAACATTAATTATTAGGCTTGCCTCTATAATTGCCGTGCGGGAAGATCTGTGACATAATTTTGTTACATAACTCATAACAACCATCGAACCTTAATTTATTAAATTTGTCATGAGCGGAATTGTTACTTATTGAGCTCAAATTTGAAAAAATGGATAAAGAGAAAGTATCTTCATATATATTTTTCTAAATGTATTGTCTTGCTTTTGAAAAGCTTCGTTAATAATTATATTCATGAATTGTACATTTCTATTGAAGGCCAATTAGCAATATAGATCCTCATTTTTTTTTTCTCCTCCTTTCTATTTTGTCCCCTCCACTTTAACTACCTTTTCGTCATTGTATTTTCACAGCCTTTTCCAACTAAATCTCTGTACTTTTAACTTGTCAAATCAAATCCTTCTAGTTTTCCACATTTTTAAATCAAGTCCCTCCTATGATAAATTCAGGAAAATTCAGCTAAAGTGGTTGTTAGATAACGTTGTACTATGCCGTTAATAATTTTTTTTTAATGTGGCATCTGTATATTTTATTGGCATAATACTTTGGCTTCCTCTAACAACCATGTCAGCTGAACTCGGTCAGATTTGGTATTAGGGAAACAAACTAAAAAATTTGAAAAAATAAAAGGATTTTTTTATTGGACAAATCAAAAGTGCATGAATTTTGTTAGAAAAAAAGTGAGAGTATATAGATGAAGAGCTGAATTTTCCCCTCTTGATTTTCAAGCCCTAACAACTCGACATAGTAGCACAGTAGCCATAGGGATGCAACACGAATGAATGTCATTGGTTTAAATTCCAAATTGATAACCGTTGGTGCACAATTATGTACTTCCCGAGTCAGTCCTCTGAAAACCAACACATCACAGAAAAGAAAGTTTCGTTGGAGTTATATTTTGAGGACCCTCTGATAGTTAAGTCATAGTGTATTCTATATCTGATGATGCTAAGACATTTGTGCAACCCTTCGCGGACTATTGTCTACACCGGCCAAGGCATCAAACTTTTGTCCTTCCTTGTGGATGAAGGGGTGAGCCCTGCTTACAAGCTGACAATCAATCAATGTGGTAAGGGACCAAGCAAACTCTCATACATGCATATATATAGTGCACATGGTCGATCTGATTTGGGCCGGAAAACTGCATGACATGGCTTATAAATGTGTTGACATATACAAAGATATGGGCTCGTTATGTCCCAGGTAGATCTTTCATTTGGGCTTTTGTCCTTGCATAGGTTTTTTAGGGCAATAAATAGGTTAAATAAACCGCCTCTTGCCTATTTTTCCATCGCATGGGATGCTAAGATGGATTTTGTTTAGGTCCACCGTCGATGCAAAAAGTTTCTTTTACACAATTACTGTTAAATGGTGAAGATTGGGTGAATTCTTATACATAACTATCTCTAAATACACTTCTTTACCCGCTCAAATGCGAATATGCAAAAAGCTTTTTAGGATGTAATAGTAAACCTATTAAAACGTGTGAACCTAAACCTTCAAGATTCAACTTGATTAACTCATGTGGATACATACCTCGCAAATCGTTTTGTTCACGTGCATCCAATTGATCCACACTCCAATAATGATTAATGACTAATAAACTTTGTATTGAAAATATTTCATTTTTGCCTTGGTCATTGCATCCGAAAATATTAGTTAACTAATACGTCCAAAAGCACATGCAATGGCTAGTGTTGTCTTCAAGTATTGTGATTTTTCGTATCTTCTGTTTGTAGATGGCTGGAGAGCCCAAAAAAAATACTAGAAAATTTCTATACCTAGCTACAAGATGAGTCAATTTTTCTAATCTCATTGTGTCGGCCCATTTTAGCTTCCACAAAAGATACCTTGAAAAGCCTATGTTTGATATTTTCCTTTCCCTTTCTTTTCTTAGGTTAGACATGGATGTTGATACCTAAATTTTAACTAAATATTTAATTTAAATTGCATAGAAAATTAGAGACTAATTTGGCTCTAGCAAAAAAGATTTTTTCGAATAATTTAAGTAGTAATGTTATTTGCATCTACTAATTTTTATTTTCCATTATTTTGAATAGCTATTACCAAAAAAAGAGAAAAGAAGAGAGGAGCGGCTTAGGGCTGGCCTTACCCCCAGCCCCTTTTCTTTTTTTTTTTCTACACGGGCCTAAGGCTCATCTTGCCCCAATTGATGAACTCACAGCCTAGCCCCCTCCCTCCTTGTTAGGGGTGAGTATGGTCCAGGTTAGGCCGATCCACCCTCTAACCTTAAGACCAACTCGCACAGTGTTGGTCCTCAATTTTTGGGACCAAGGACTAACCCTATTAAGCTTGGGACTGAGGACCGGACTAACCCAATGGGTTTGGTCAGGTTCTAGGGTTAACCCATAACCGCTCGATTTTTTTTTTTTTCATTTTTTGTATTCATGAAAAGGAAAACTTACTATTTTAAATTACATATCCATCGATAATGCAGTTTTAAGCAACAAAAATATAAATACGAATATATATTTAACAAATTTAAGATAAGGCAATAATAAAATTTTACATTTGCTAAAAGCAAGAAACCATAAAAATGACTAAGATTGCTAGTAAGCAATGCTCGCCTTGTGGCTCTATGAACAATCTTAGGGTTTTGTTTCCTTATGATTTACTTAACGACAAGCAAGGTTAGAGAAGAGAGGTGAGGGGCACAAGTGTCAAGTGTTGAGTGGCGAGCGAGGTGAGCACGGCAAGCAAGGCAAGCAACAAGCAACCAGAGGTGAGTAAGGTAAATGTCAAGTAGTGAATAGGGTGAGCATAGCAAGTGAGGTGAGCATCGAGTGGCGAGCGACCAGAGGTGAGCGAGGTAAGTGTTGAGCGACGAGCAGGGCAAGATTGCTTATGAATAAAATTGTTTCTTTTGATTTTACTTGGTAAATTGAATACTAAGAGGATAAAGAAAAAAGAAGAGAACAATAGTATTGAAGGATGAGGATGCTGTTTGAGTTAGAGTTTGCTCTTTAAAATAGGTAAAAAAATTTATTATAAATAATATATTATATATATTATATATAATATATAATGTCAAGGTTGGTCCAGGTAAGACCAACTTGAAACTCTTAGGATTGAGGATCAACCTGCACAGTACTAGTTTAGGGATCCTAGGACCATCATCGACCAAATCCCCTTGAGAACCGGACTAGGACCGGCAGGGTTGGGCTGGTCTAGGGTTGGTCCAGGGTTGACCTTGGACCGATGCTCACCCCTACTCCTTGTTTTTCTTCTTCCTTCCCTCTCCTTTTCACCTATGCCCTGATGCTATGCCTCATGCACAGTGGCCATCGAAATGTGCAAGGATGCCATGTCCTAGAGAAGTAGGATGGATTGGCGATGGATGGGATGTGCTTTCAATGCTGCCGAGGTGATGTTGGTTCAGCTAAGCCAAGGCCGGTTGGCACGCCAAGAGCTGATGGTTGAAACCCCCATCGATCGGACCTTCCCTACCTATGAAAAAGGGGGAGATCTGAGACCAACAGGGAGGAGCTTAAAGTTCTGACTTCTCGGGAGAGACATCTAGGGAGGCAGACATTTGAGTGACTTACGTGCTAGGCCGGAGTTTGTGGCCATCCAACTTACATGAATTCCAACCCTCGCCAATCCTTTGCCGCACTACCATATGCATTGTGAGTCATCTATCTAGGGTCCCGGCACTGGTTTGAAAACTAGGGGCATAAAAAACCAATGTGCTTGATAAAAGCAAGGTCAATACCCATAAATGTGAAAAATGGATTGAAAATTAAGGGCATAAAAAAGCAGTGTGCCTTGAAAAAATAAGGCCAACGCCCTCAAACAAAAAGTGATACTTGAGCAAAGTTATTCGCCAATGAAATTTCTATGAAGACGACCCTTCAATTATAGGAAGAAGACCAGTGACAATGATCACCGGCCTACGAATCTCTTCCTTTCAACCCATGAGCTAGCCTACTTCATGTCCCTTTGTAAAAGTCTTTTTCGACTAGGGCACTTGAATTAATGTAAGAATTCATATGTTCATAAGCATCACTTGAAGAAGTACGAGCAAGATTATTTCTATTTTTTTCACTAGGTTCTTGACTTGTAAATCCGGAGATGATTGTGTGGCATTTCTTTCATAAGTCTTAACCTTTATTATCCCCTTTGCTAAATCTTTGACCAAGCCTACATTACAGTCCTGCCAAAACCCTCTCGGATTAGTAAACTCGTATCACTTGACCCTTGTTGACATGATGATAATGAGAAGGCGTGATCCTTATAAATCCTACATTAATGGTTAGGATAAAATAGCATTTTCAATGAGAGTGAGGGGAAAGCCCCTTAAGACTAAAAGTCCCTCATTCAACATGTTCCAAAAATCCACATTATGAGTATGGATTGTCTTTCTAAATTTTTTTCAGCGGAACTTTGATAATGCTAACTAACAAAATTATCATGCATGAACCCCATTTGAATTGAAAATTTTACTTTATGCATAAATCATGTGTACATATTGTATATTTGTCTAACAAGAGACACTTTCAAAAATCAAAGATATCATTAGGTAAGTATATCTCTTCGCCCATTTCCAAGAACTTTGTGACCAATTAGGTATTTTCTAGAGTACTTGTCGTTGTCCATGTGCTTTCTCTTATTGACGCTCAACTTTTGAGTATGGATACCTAGGGATTGTCCACATATCCTATTACCTTAAGAGTACCCGCCACTGTCTAGGTACTCACTCCATGGACACTTGGTCTATTTGAGTTGTCTTCTATGTATGGATTCCTATGATTGTCCAAGGTAAAGATAATGGTGACTGTCCAAGGATCTCATTATTTGTGAGTACCTGCCATTGTCTAGGTATTCTCTTTTATTATCATGACACTTAAGCTGCCCGAGTTGTCCCCAAATTGCTTTTTTCAATACATGTAGTTGCATACGTATTCCACTACTTTGTGTGGTTGCAACTATCCAGGTATTCTTCTAGGTATGGTGCTTGTTATCATCCAAGTGCTTGTTTATTGCTTGCGACTATTTAGGTATCCTCCAAAGTGTTTTTCAAGGAAATATCCCAAGGAAATCGATACCTCATCTGATAAACTTCCAACTTACTAGAAGTTGGGAGACCTTTATAAATATCTAAGGTGCGTCCTCGATATTCCAACTATAGGAGATGGGAGACCTACATGAATATTAAAGGACATATCTCAATATTCCAACTTACTAGGAGGTGGAGACCTTCACGGGTATTTGAGGTGCATCTTTGATATTCCAACTTACCAAGAGGTGGGAGACCTTCACAAATATTAGAGATGTGTACTTGATATTCTAGCTACCAGTATGTGGACAACATTCATAGATATCGGAGGCCGTACCTCGATATTCCAACTTACTAGGGGGTGGGAGACTTTCACGAAAGTCTGAGGTGTGTCCTTGTTGCTCGGAAAAGCGACTAGAGATAGGTCCAGGTCTTGGAAAAGTAACCCCTACATCAAGGCGACTGGAGGTAGGTAAACAACTTGTTAGTTGGAAAGGTGACTTGTGATAGGTCAAGGTCTTAGAAAAGTAACCCCATGTCAAGGTGACCGAAGGTAGGTCCGAGTCCTAGACAAACAATTTGTTACTTGGAAAGGTGATTAGGGATAGATCCGGGTCCTAGAAAAGTAGCCCCTACGTCAGGGCAACTAGAGGTAAGTCCGGGTCCTAGACAAATAACTTGTTGCTCGGAAAGGCGACTGATGATAGGTTTGCATCTTGGAAAGGCAACCCACACATTAGGTGATCGGAGGAGGTTCGAGTCCTAGATAAACAACTTGTTGCTTGGAAAAGCGATCGAAGGTAGGTCTGAGTCATGGAAAAGTAACCTTGTGTCAGGGCAACTGGAGGTAGGTTTGGGTGCTAAGCAAATAATTTGTTGCTTGAAAAGGTGACTGTAAATAGGTCCGGGTTTTAAAAAAGTAACCCTCATGTCTAGGCGATCAAAGATAGGTCTGGGTCCTAGACAAACAATTTGTTGCTTGAAAAGGGGACCAAAGATAGGCCCGGGTCTTGGAAAACTAACTCCCATGTCAAGGCGACCGTAGATAGATCCGGGTCCTAGACAAACAACTTGCTACTCCGAAAGGCAATCGGGGATAGGTCCAAGTCTTGGAAAAGTAACCCCTACATCAAGGCAATTAGAGGTAAGTTTGGATCCTAGATAAACAACTTGTTATTCAGAAAGGCAACCGGAGATAGGTCCGAGTCTTGGAAAAGTAACCCCACGTCAAAGCAACCGGAGGTAGGTTTGAGTTCTACACAAATAGTTAGTTGCTTGGAAAGGTGACGGAAGATAGGTCTAGGTCCTGGAAAAATAACTCCCACATGAAAGCGATTGGAGGTAGGTTTGGGTCCTAGACAAACAATTTGTCGCTCGGAAAGGCAACTAGAGATAGGTCTAGATCTTGGAAAAGTAACCCCCATGTCAAGGCGACCGAAGGTAGATCTGGTCCCTAGACAAATGACTTGTTGCTCGGAAATGCAACTAAAGATAGGTCCAAGTTTTAGAAAAGTAGCTTCCGTCAAGGCGACCGAAGATAGGTCTAGGTCTTGGGAAAGCATCTTTCCCATGTCATTGAATAAGGTCATACCGTCATACTTGCCAAACTTGGGATTCACACCCCTTATCACTTTTTCCCAATGGGTAGCTACATGTATCTTTTACAGATATCTTCTTATCTGCCTTTGCATTATTATGCTATATTCTTTTTTTTTGCATGGGACACTTGTTCCCAAACAATATACCTTCCACTACATATGCATGCACAAAATTTAGATATCATATTGTCTTTGAAAGCAACTTTTGCTAACTCACCTTCAAAGAGGGGCAACTATTAACTCCTAAATTTTGACTAAATATTTAGATTTAAATTGCATAAAAAATTAGAAACCAATTTGGCCTAGCAAAAAATATTTTTCACATCACCTAAATAGTATTTTCATTTGCATCTACTTATTTTTATTTTCCTTGATTTTGAATAATTATTGAAAAAAAAGAAAAAAAAAAGAGGAGCAACTTGTGGCTAGTCCTGCCCCTATTCCCACTTCTTTTTTTTTTTTTTTTTTTTTTTTTAGTACTGGCCTAGCACCCATCTTGCTCCAACTGACAAACTTGCAGCTCGACCCCCTCCCTCCCTCCCTCCCTCCTTGTTCTTCCTCCTTCCTTCTCCTTTCCACCTCTGCTTCGACACTGCGTCTTACGCACAGTGGCCAATGACGCATGCAAGAACACTTTATCCTAGAGAAGTGGGATTGACTGGCGATGGATGGGACACGCCTTCAATATTGCCGAGGTGATGCCAATTTGGCCAAGCCAAGGTCGATTGTCACATTGAGAGCCGGTGCCTGAAACCCCTATTGATGGGACCCTCTCTGCTTATAAATAGAGAGAAGATATGAGACCAACGGGGAGGAGCTCAGAAATTCTGACTTCTCGGAAGAGACATCTAGGGAGGTAGACATCCTAGTGACTGGGTGAAGCGAGATCTTGGAGGGCTTTGCCTGGAGAGACATCCAAGGAGGCTAGAAATCTAAGCAGCTGCCGGATCTGAGGGAGACAGAGGGTGAACGGTGAGGTGAGAAAAGGGGCAAACCCATTGGTGACTATCACACCTAGGGCACACTAGCAAACCCTTATCCGCCGAGCCATCCTTGAATCAAACTAGTGAGCCTTCCAATACCCCTTCCATTTTTACTCATTTCTTTTGTTTTTAGTGTACCGGATTGGAGTTTGCGGCAATTCGACTGACACAAATTTCAGCTTTTGCAAATTCCTTGCCGCACTGCCAAAAGCATAGTGAGTCATCTATCGAGGATCTCAGCACTGGTTCCAATTTTGTTCAAGCCGAAGATCCCCACCCCAGTCACAAACATCACCCATTCGATGAAATGTCTCAATGAGATCTAGTTTCTGTGCCCTTGTCTGTGTCTGGCTTGAAGTTATCCATGGGTATCGCGCCCCACATTGGTGTTCCGACAAGGTCAGACTCCTCGAGTGTTCGCCGTTCGTTGGTTCCGCTTCTACCTACGTTTCTTTCATTTTCAAATGCATTCGGCTAGGGGAGTTGGCGGCATCGATGTTATTTGAGGGGCAATGACTCGGGCGGAGGCCAAGATCACGGCATGGGCCGATTAAACATTGCGAGTCGGGTCGGATTTTGGTTGGGTATGGTTTTTGCTACTAGACATGATAAGCCTAGGCTAATGGTGTGCGGACCTATGCCTTCTCGAGTTGGGCTTACTTTCTCTCACTTAGGCTTTATTTTGGGGGAGGGAAGAGCCAGATTGGGTGCACATATCAAGCCTAGTCCAAGTGAGGCTCTGTTAACTCGGGTTATTCGACCCGAGCTTGAATGTACTATTCGACTCAGGTCCGGTTGGTTATATTATATAATATAATTAGAGGTGTAAACGGTTCGATTCGATTCAATTTTTCAAAAAAATCGAATTGAACCGATAAGGGATAATATGAACCAAATCGAAACCGTCTCGAACTGAACCGAAAATGCGGTTCGCCGGTTTGGTTCAGACGGTTTTTCGGTTTTTCTATTTTTGCTTTACTTATTGGGACCTAAATGAAGAAGAGAGATTGTTCACTTTTAATTAAGAATTTCAGTTTGGTTCGGTTAATCGAACCGGATCGAACCGAAAAATTAACGGTTATTTTTCAATTAACCGAACCGAAATCGAACCAAACAAAAAACGCACAAAATTTCGATTCAACTCAGTTCGGTTCTTGACACCCCTAAATATAATAATATTATTTTAATATAAAAATAAAAAAATAGAAAAATATTTTTTATTTCAATAATGTTTTTTCTTCACAAATGCATAGAAAATCCTTGAAAAGTCCAAAAACAAATAAATTCAAATCTCGGGTTTAAACAATATTAGGTACTATAAGGACATTAGTGATTAACTAGTGCAATTGAATCCTTGATCTTAGTTTCTCTAATTGTGTAGGAGTAAAATATTTTACTTGGATTTCTAATCGACCCATCTCAAATTGATTAGTGACAATTCCTTTTTAAATGAAATTGATTTATAGGTTAAAAATATGAATCATGAGTTGTGAATTGGTGGACTTGGGAGAGGCCGAGCTAAGTCCCTAAGAATTTAGCCAACCATTAGCCTTCGCACACCTATGCGGTAGGGTTTGGGGAGGTCGTGACAATGGAGTGTCGTTTCCTAGCTGTTCAAACTTTTGGGTTGAATTATTTAACATGGTATTGCACAAAGAATCTTTGAACTCCTTTTTTGCTTTTTTATGAGTGGCTATGGAGTACACTTTTAATGTGCAGGTGTACTATATTCCTTCTACAAAGCTCAAGCAAAAATTATGATAAAAAAAAATTGCTTATTGATGATAATAAAATCAAATTTCTAGAAACCATAAGGTGTTAATTTAGACAATAAAGGAGTTTACTTTTCTTCTTGCTACCTTGGTTCAAGTCTTGGTGGGAGCATTATAAGAATAAAATCTTAAATGTACTATGCTGATATGGCAAAATGCATGCTCAAAATTGCTCTGAAGCAAGTATACAATCTCAAATCACGGTCCTTTGGCATTAAACAAGGGATTGCCTTTTAGTCTCTAGGCACAGTAAATCTATTCTATAAAACTCTTAGATTTTAGAAACTTTCTAACTCACAAGATTCACAAAATGACAATTGGAAAGTATATTTACATGACCGATTTATCATATCAAGCTAACAATGTGGCTCTAAACATCGAATTCCTATTGAATTGCTCTTGTTTGTTAGTGCTTATAAATGCTTATTCAGATCAACGTAAGACAATGCATAGTAGCATCCTATTTGACATCGCTAAGAATTCCACCATGGTCAACAATATAACTATAGCTTTTGTCATGACCCGCTCTCACCGATGGTCGGTGTCGGGAGGGATGGAATTTAGGAGTATTTACTCATATGACAATCTTCAGAGGGTAAGTCCTCAAAGACGGCTCAAACACATTATCGATGACAACCATATCCACCAAGAGGTCCATAGATCATGAGTGCAGGCTCTCCCAAGCTTATACCTTGTGCAACAGTGAAAAGTTTCATTTTTATTATCTAAGTTGACTAACAACTTGATAAATGTTTTGGAGTTGCCACTAACCTCAATTTGGGAGCCGGCTAGAAAGCCCAATCGAGAGTCGGGAGAGGTTCTCTCAATTCTTACTCAATCAGAGCTCTAGGATTCGGGGACTTAGGTTATACTAATTATTTATATTAGTGCCCTTTCGGTATCTAACATTTGTCATTTTTCGGTATCTAACAGTTGTCATGTTTTACCTAAAGTGTCCACGTGTCTTGTTACTTTTTCGTGCTCTTTAAAAAGGCGAAATGTGATCACGCAAGGGTATCGGTTTCATGCCTTTCTAATTCTAAGAAAATGAGAAAAGAAAGACAATCAATTTTAATTGAAATTGCAGTGCGAAAAGTAAACAATCAAGGAAATCAGTAAATCTAAAGATGCAATCCTAAAAAAATACATATAAAGGAAAGGAAAAGAAGGGAACCTGCAATTCGTTGGGTTTTTATACAATACAATGGCAAAACCCAAGACATGTGTCGGGTTGCAAATGAATGATACAAAGATTAGGTTGGAAAGGATATCGACCATCACCATCTTCGAGGCTGCCTTCATTGCTAACCCTAATTCTAAGTGAACAGTTTACAATGGAAATAAACAATGATTCAAACAAAAGCATACGAGACATGGCAAGTGAGCAAACAAGAATCATTCAACCAACAAATTAGAAAGGGCCTTGGGGTTGGCCTTTCAAGTTACATGCACACTGTGCCATGACATGTTATCCCCATTCATTATTAGACATGGTATATGATCGTTAATCATCATGAATATTCACTTATGATGACTAATGTCATAACCCCTAAAGTCAAGTTCTAATGTGTGACCCCAAGATTACCCATGAGCATGCATCGGCCTTGCGTGAGTAATTAACAATCACATGCATTGAACTTGAAAATAAGCACACGAGCATAACCAAAGGCCTTATTTCCCATTCAATCAAACAATAAGTGTACCGACACTAGTTCATTTCACTCATCAAACATGCATTGATCATAATTTCAAATGTCAAACATGTATTCAATGGCCTTTTTATTTTTTGAGAATTTTTGTGTTTAAAGTTCGAGAAAAGACAATCAAATATTCCGAAGACATCATGGATATGTTCTGCATGTATCATTTTCTGAAAATCACCGAACGCACATATATCACAATCAAATAGAACAGGGGATCTATAACACCTTAACAAGGAGCAAGCAATTGAATATGACCCATTGAGCAATTAGTTTCACAAAAATTACTACGTGTAATACACTCAATGTATAACATTTTACAACTTCTTAAGATGAGCTACGTGTGAATTTATAAAAATCCAAAAACGCAGCAAAACGCATTAGAACAGAACATGGTGGCAGCAAAAGATAAGGATATGAACATGTTAACAATGTTGAAAATTCCTGAAATTTTACCACAATAGCCCTAAGGCTGACAAACAAAATTCATGGAGGGTTTGAGTTCCAGATCACAACATAAAAATTCCGAAAAATATGGCAAAATGCAGACATGCTGATGTTCACAAGTGTATTCCAAATTTCATGATTTTTCAGATTATAGGAAAAATTTGTAAAAATTGGAAAGTGGGTCAATTGATATGTAAACGTCTTGATTTTGACGTCATTAGAAAGGTTGATGAATTTCCTAAGACTTTTCAATAGATGATATGATTAATTAAGGTCATTTACTCATTCAATCATAGACATTTTCATGAACATGCAAACTGACTAAATTTGGGGCAGCAAGCACATGAACAAATTGCATGGTTTAACTCTCCTATATGACAAGGTAAAAGTGTGAAATAAATCATATAGGTCAAGTATTAAACCACAAATAATTTTCATTAAGGGATTGAGGCTCTAATGCAATCACTAAACATGATATGAGAATGGCAATGATGAGATGTACATTGAATGTATTTATGAGGACAAAATCAAATTATAGGAAAGAATACAATGATGGGATGAAATGATGGTTGATTAACATGTATAAGTGTCCTTGAAGTGACATTATAACATGCAATGACATTCATGAAGCTTTCATGGACAAACAATCACAATCAAGTGCACAATTACACACAAATGTATACTTGAGCTTGTACAGGGCAATACAGAGGTCAAGACAATTTTTAAGCCGACTGACCTATTTAGTGACATTTAAAAATCAGAAGAAAAATATATGTCATGATCAACACTCATATGAACAAATATCAAGAAGGAGTCGATTTGATAAGATTCTGGAAAATCACAATAAAATCAACAAAGTCATTATTTCAGATTTGGAACTATACAAACTAGCAGAACAGATGACGTATTTTAGTGTATTTGACCTAGTTGTGGTCATTGAAAAATTTTGAGAAAAAAGTATGTTATGACCAGCATCTCATGCACAACTTTTATGAAGAATTCAAAGCCAGATTCTAAACAGAAAATTCAGCAAAAATTCACAAAACGGATACATGCAATCGAAAACTCCAAAAATCAATATATGTGATGGTGATGTTAAGCCCTTTCGTCATAATGTATTGATCTCAAAGAATTTCAGCAAAAATATATGTTCTAGATTAACATGTTGTAAATGTTTTTCATGAGAAATCATCTTGAAATTTTGATCACAAAAATTGGCAAAAAATTGCAAAGCAACAAAGGTTAGATCCATTCATAGAACTATAATAACTAGAACCCATCCACAGAATCCACACAAGACTTTGAGAAAAAATTTTAGATATCAAATGGAAGCCGATCGGAGTGATCTATGGCTTGTCAAAAATTTTATCAAGTCTATATCAAAAGTCGAAGAGGCCTCGGACTCATTTGAACAAGTTTTCAAGCTCAAACGAAGAAGTTTTTCCAGGTCTATCAATTTGGAACTCAATTTAAATAGATCAAGAATAATTACCTAATCAAACTTAATCATACCACATTCACTCAAGCAAATCAATCCATGAACATCATAAACATCACATAAACTTCGTCAATCACAGAATCAAACCCAAACTTGAGTTCTAGCCCCGATCACTTATCATGATCTTGCTTCATCGAACTCATGATAAGGAAACCTACCTTTGATGAAGTTTTATGTCAAGACCGAACTAGCATTTGCAAGAGTCGACCACCAGCCACTTGAGGACTTGCCGGACGACCTTCTATTTGCTGAAAATGGAAGGATTGGTGTCAGAGGTCCTTCGACCGGCGCCTAAATAGGATTAAGTCTGGTTAGACCCGATCTTCACCACCGTGAGAAAACAAGGTTACCAGAGCTGCTTCAGTGACTCTTTGGCTTAACTTCGACCACTTGGATGTCGGGGACACACCAGGATATGGATCGGAAGTGGTTGCCAAGGAGCTTCGTTGGACTGTCAGTTGAAGGAGGAGAAGCCAATAAACAATTTACCGGCTATTGCACTAGTCTTCAAAACAACACAAGCAAATCGTTGGGACAGGTTGATCGGAGGGGAACTGAGGGAAGCCGCGACCACAGGTGGGATAGGGAAGGAGTGGCGGACGTTTAGAGGTCAGGCAGTGTCACCAGCGTCGCCGGTAAGGGAGGCAAATTGGTGGTGAAAATAGTGGCAGTCGTCAAAGGCGGTTAGGGGCGGTTGAAAGAGAGATGAAAAATGGAGAGAAAGAGGGGGATATTAGAGAGATTAGAGTGAATTTGAGTTGTAGAGCGAGAATTTGCAAAAAATTATGGCCTCCCCCACAAAATTTCCAATGACTAGAGGTTAACCTATGTGCCTAACTAACTCCCTTAAGCTTCTAATCATGATTGACACCTTTAATATGTGCTAATTTGAATGGCCAAGATTTAATGTGATCAATGGCTCACGAAATTTTTGCAATTAAAGGCCTAATTAGGGGTAATTTCATAATTTTGCTAAAACTTAGGGACCATTTTGCAAATTCAGGAAAGGTAAGGACATGGAGGAGCCAAATTTGGGTTGGGCCACCATGTGGTGGTAGCTGCTGATGACCAATTTGACCGATCGGATCGGTTTTAGATTGGTTCGACCGGTTTGATTGGTTCTTGGGTGGTTCAATCTGATTTTTCTTTGATTTGTCCAATTTAGTCCCTAATGGACTGAATTGAAAAGAAAATTTACCTAACCATAAAGAAAACGATCCAATTTTGAGGAGAAACGATCAAATTTCAAACAAATTATGTTAATTAATCATGAAAATTCAATTTTGTGATTTTTTATTAACCTAATTGTCTAATTGCTATGAAGACTAATGGGCCCATGCCATGGGCACACCAAACTGGACTTTTTAGGCCTTAAATTGGACTATTCTACCTAATTATTGGTCTTGATTCTCAAATTAATCAATATTGAACTCAATTAAAGTTGCGAGACACTTATTAGTCAAACTACCCATGCATAAAGGAACTCGTTGCATCTAAATTGACCTTCAATTGATGACATTACATTCTAATCAAAATGAAATTGAGAGCCAATGTCAAAATTGAACCTCATTTCATGAAATTAAACCTTGGTCATGAATGTATCAACTCGAATTTCTTGAACCGAAGTTTAATAACCCTATTTTCTTAAGGCTTAGTAAACTAAATATCCAAAATCAATGAGTTTGTAAGTGAATTTGTTAAAATTGACCTCGAATTCAGACTTAAACTCACTAAATTAAGTAGAATGGAAGTATTCGTTCACAATCCATGAAGAATCGATTCAGACCCCTAATTAATGACAAAAATGTCAATTCACATTTTGCTTTGCCCAATCTCAAAATTGATTGAACTAATCAATGGGTAATTGTATCTAGATCAAATATTCCAAGAGGAACTAAGCTCAATTATGACTAGAAGTAATTTTATTTTTGGTCGATTTTGAACCGAAAATCGAAAAATTCAGAAAATGAGGTTTTTGATCGATTTTCACAAAATTCTTGATGCTAAATCAAATTGAAGCTAAAATGATGTGATATTGTGATTTTTATATTTTTCAATTTTTTAATAAAAGATTTGACCAAAAGTCAAACCCTAATTGACTTTTTACTAAGAGTTTGATTTTATAGTCAGATCTTTGAATTTTTCCAAAATTTCCACATCTAAAGTGAAATTAAACTCAAAAAGAATATTTTGGTACAAAAAGTCAAAATTTGACTTGGGGTGGATTTTTGGTCAAAAGGTTGAGCAAAAGGTCAACTCAAAAGTCAATCTTTTTTGGGTTTTTGTGTGAAATAAATAGGAAATTTATTTCTAAAGCTAAAGTGACAAACGGAATTGAACGACACTTTTTATTTGAAAAACGGGCATTGTTGTGATCGAAAACCCCTAATTCGGTTTTTTTTTTTTTTTTTTAATCTTTATTGACATGTCGATTAAAAATAAGATGTCAATAGCTTTCATAATTTCTACTCTTGATTCTCAAGGTTAAATAGTAAATCATACGTTGATAGTGAGCTTAAGTTTTTAGATCGGATATAAAGAAATCATAATTTATGGGCAAAAACGTATCTTTTCAAAAAAAAATTTAAAATGTAATAAACTTATTTTATATTGATCAGTTCAATCCTAAATTCTTAAATTTGATTAATTTAGTCCCAAACATTTTAACCATTTTCCAGTAAAGTCTATTATGTAAATTTTGACCGAAAATCATTGATGTGGACGATTTTTGAAAAAAATTTAAATCTTTTCTTTTCATTTTCCTTTCCACTTATGGCCGGTCACTAACGATGCGACCATGTTAGCGTTGACCATACCGAATGGGATAGCTAGGGTTCAGATTAGTGATTGCTAGCCAAAGTTGGCTTGATGGACTATATTAAAAAACTATCTAAATGTTTATGACCAAATTAGTCAAATTGAAAAATTTAAGATTGAATTGGCCATTATATAATAAGTTTGGACTTTTATGACAATTATCTAGCATGTTTTTAGGTTAGGAACAATTGTGGATTGTGTAGTTTCAAATCTGAATTTGGTGGTTGAATTTTTAAAATTCCCTATCATTAGGCCATCTCGAATCACATGTTTAAGAAAGATGACAATTGATCATATCCTTTTCACGTTGCAATTAGGTTCTAATTTTTAATAATGTCCATGTGCAAGCACACAATTACATGTGCATACATGTCATTACTTACAAAAGACTAGATCTGTTAAATTGTTTGGTTGGGTCGAAAGTGGTCCAACCTAAATTTACCAATTTGATCTATGTTCATGCAATATAAATTTAGTGACCTATACCCGATCGGACTTGTATTATTAAAACATTTTCATATTTAACCAAATTTTTAAAAATCATACTCAAATTGAGGAAGAACATGGAATGAGTGAGCTCAAGATCGAGTGATGGCAAGAAAAAGTGAAGAAAGTCGTAGAGATGGATTGCGTATAAATAAGTTGTAAACACATTTAACATCTATATTATTTTGTGTTTTGTCATTCTAAATCCACTTACAACCCATTTAATAAATATAATTAATCCATTTAATAACTCAATCCATTAAATGTGAGTTAAGAAATGAGTTTATAATTCATTGTGACAAATCTCCTATAAACATATAATCAAATACCACCTCAAAAATTCAAATGTGTGGTCACAATCTAAGTTATAATCCCGCTATATACATGCTTTATTACATGCAAAATCTCTTAAAAATAACAATAATCATTGGATTATCGAAGAAGACACCAATGGCTTCTTTACTCAAACCAATCGAGCATTTTCAAAGGGACTCATTCCTGGATGTTGACCCTTCCTGGGGCGGCATTGACCGACTATACAATGTGCATGCGCTACAAGATTTGACCGGTCAGTCTGTTCATACCTCGGTCCAAGGGAAATAAATGCTTAGAATCCTAAATCGATGTCTATCTTTTTCTTTCTTTTTTTGGTTAGGAAATCGATGTCTATCTAAACGGCCAGAATTTCGAAGCCTGAGAAGTTGAGATAAAGGATTCTCGGAAGATATTTCTACGTCAGGCTCCATTTGTTTGGGAAAGCAAACTATTTTCAAAATATTATTTTTCGAATTTCCAGTATTTGGTTGATAAAAAACTAATTAATTTACACAAAATGTTTTTCATGAAATGAAAACAATAAATTTAGATCAAAAGAAGACGATTCTTTATCTAGTAAGAAGGAAATCGCTTTCCCCTTGAACCACCAAACAAATAAAAACAACCGTTTTGAAAAAACAATAATCTTCAAGAAAAATATTTTCCTTTATTACGAATGTTTCAGTGAGATAAATACACAATTGGTTTACATTTGATTATCAGTGAAAAAGTTTGCGTGTCTTGCGTTGGGGGGGAAAGGGAATGAGGGGTCCATTTCAACCCTAGTGAAGTGGCGTGATGGAAAAGAGGATGGCAGGTCAATTATAGCTTCTAGGGAAGAAACGCTGATACCTAAGCTTTTGATGTTTTCGTGATGCACATTAGTATGAGTCATGCTGGCTCCATACGTCCGGGCACGTCTCTCTCTCTCTCCCCAAGTCGTAAAATGGTCGAAGCACTGGAACTCATCCCTATCTTGCGTGAGTTCCGACCATTCAATTATCGCAAGACGTCAATTTGATCGGGCCAGCATTCGAGAGTCACATCCCAAGAAGAGCCGGCTACTAGAGACTCTTGAGGCCTCGAACTGTTTCCTTGGAATTTCAGCTGAAAAACTAAATACGAAGCGAGTCAACTTTTTTGAAGATATAAAAGCTCATTGACTCTTTAAAAGGCGAAAATGGCATAAGTTGTTATTGAATTTTTGTTCAGTGTATGACATGATGATTGAATTTTTAATTTGACCTTTCTTGTTCAAATGTCCCTTTCTTGATGCCACCTTCTATGGCGTGGTCCACAATTAATCACGAAATTATCATTGAAAGATGTGATCTTTGACTTTGGCTTTAGAGAAGCGTCTCATCATTCCTACTTGGGGAAGTCTTGGAAGTTTGGCAGAGGCTGAGATGACCTTCGGGTCATCGATTCTTCTATTTATTTATTGAATATCTTTTATTAAATATATAATTTCGGGTTATTTTTTTCTTTATTTTGGTGAGCCGCAATTCTCTTTGCTTTCATTCAGGGAGCAGCTTTTGGACGGTTCGTGGATTTCAAGAAACGTAATGAAAACGACCCGGTTTGGATCCAAATGGTTCGGAATGATTGGGAGATCTTTCCGAAGCCCCATTAGAAATTCGCAATCGAGTGGGGACCGGGTAGGTATTATTCCCTCTTGCTATGTCAATCCAACTTTATGTTGTTATTTCTTTCTTTTCTTTTCTTTTTTCAGATGGAGATTTTTTTTTTTTTTTGAGTGAAATTTTTGTCCAATGAAAGCGACACTGTCCGACTTAGAAAAATCGGCTCTTACATTCCGTTGGCTCATGTGCAAGGCCACCGACCAATGACCTTTGCGATCGTGGGAGGAGAAAAAAACACGAAGGTTGATTGATATTTCAAGGGCGATTAGCTGTGAGATCACTCCTTTCTAACCTTCAAGAATTGAAGAATGCGATAAACCACCTGCCCCCTAAGCTTACTGAATATAAAAAACGAACAATCAAACAGAAAGACTTTGAAATATAACAGGCTGTTCCTTTGAAAGTTCGAGACAAGGGCCACGTGTATGGGATGATATATTAACCCCAATTAACTATTAGCACACCTCTTCTCTTGATCTTTGAAAGGGGCTGTCGGTTATTTGTCTATTAATTTATACGATGAAGCTGTCGAGCCTGTGGGATTTTTGTTATCCACATGATCCACAAAGTGATAAGTGAAGAGCATACTCATGAAATCAGTTTATCATATTGAAGTAACGGTTTAACTATATGCCTCTAGTGACATCAAACTTTGAGGAAGGGAATTTTCTAAAGGCCATTGGACAATAGTATATAGAAGAGAGTTTTTGGAACACTCATCTTATATAATAACTTCTTACAGGAGTTAACTTTTTATAAGAGGAGCCAAGGGTGATATTATAATAGCGTAGGCACATTAGTACAACTATATAATACACGTACACAAATAGTTTGTTTTTGTTAGTTTTATTCTATTTTTACTCTAACTCTTACTCTAAGACTTTTGTCATATCTCATTACATGGTATGAGAGTCAAAACCTACATTTGAAACTAAATTATTTCCATACCAATCCCCCCTGAATCCTTCATGTGTGGAAAATGTGGTCATTAGGGAAAATCCTAGTGATTACACACACAAATTATTAACTAGGGTTAGTATGCTATCCCATGCACACTAGTACAACTATATATTATATAATATACATACAGAGAAATAATTAACTGAGATTAGTATGCCATCCCATCACACAACCCTTCTCTTGGTCTTTCAAAGAGATTCTCCGTTAGTTTCCACATAACTATTAATTTATACATAAGGTTTTCAGGTTTCAAGAATTTCTTGATTCACAAGATCCACAAAAGTGGCAAGTGAAGAGTATATTAACGAATCTAGCTTATCATACCAAAGCAACAGTTTAACTCTAAACTTCTAGTGACATTAGAATTCAACAAAGAGGGAAAATGTTTACAAGGCCATGGGACTATGGTGTATAGTAGTGAGAGTCTTTGGAACACTCATATTTGAACTTCTGAACTTCTTATAGAAGTTACCCTTATATAGGTCGAGGAGCCAAAAGTAATACCATAAAAGCACAAGCACGCTTGAGCAATGATACAAGCACACTGGGACCATTGACTATAAAGGACTATCGGTGCGTTTGGTTCAACTTTCTCAATGGGTTTTCAACTTCCAAAACCTCTCGAGGAAATACTAAGGTGTTTGATTGACCTTTCCAAGGGGCTTTTGGCCATATGTTAGCCTTGGAAAAGCTTGCCCAAAGCTGAAAAGCCTAATGTTGCTAGGGATTAGCTTTGGGCTTTCAGTATTTAACCAAATGTTGAAAATAATTTTTTTCTTTCAAAACTATTATCACTGTTTTTTTGTTTGACCTCTTGTTGTTCCAAAACTACTCTCACATTTGCTAGACTTGGCAAGTTTCATATTTTTTTTAATAGAAAAAGAAAACCCAAAAGCCATTTACAAAAAAAGCTTGCTAAACACTCATTATGCCAAAGTAATTTTGCAAAGAATTTTTTATCAAATGCAATTTGCATTTTCCCAAAACTTTTAAACTAAAGGCATTTGCATTTTCTTAAATCTCATTTCCAAAGTCGAATCAAACACTGTCATGCATTTTGCAAGATGTCTTTTCATGTGTGCGTACACGACGATAATACGTGCTTCCATTATTAATCAATAGGCTCAAGATGGAACAGGGTTTTTAATTTTTTTGGGGCCGGCAAAATGGAGCTGCATCAAGTGGCATCCGATGGGCCAGATCGAAAGACATTGCATGCACCGAAAAAGGCTAAATATTTCCACACCTAATCGCAGAAATAATGACAACAATTATGGTCACGAGGTGTACCGTCATCGTGAATTGATCTTCTATGATATAACAGCGATGATGACGAAGTTTGTGGTTGGTCGAGCGGATCGAGGAGGGTGATGAAAAGAGAAAAGAGACCGGCGTACGAACACGACGGTTTGCCGAGGCTTCAGAGCGCCGTCGCCCTACGCATTAATAATGCTGGATATTTTGGAGTGTCCTCCCGAGAAGATGAAAAAAAACCCAAGTTACCTAGAGAGAGTAGGACGGGAAACCACATCCATCTTCACTTTCTCCTTAGCGCTGTCCATGGAGCTACACTGATCGACCTTATTGAAATCCAACATGTTACCGACAAGTTCTCGCCGTCGAGTTAAAACCAGACCGCTTTATCTTGCATGCGATCTATCTTTGCACCTGAACTTTCCGCCGTGCACCCGACATCGCCCTTCGAAACGGAAGTGACAATGCACGACCGCAGCATCTCTCTCTTCTTACCGGACGACGCTAGGCTTGCTAAAAACTCTTTTCTACAGAGATCGATCCACGAAATCATGGTGCGGTCGGGCGAACCGTCCTTCTTTTGGACATTATGAGCAGACACATCATGCAATAGCAACCAAGCTAATCCTGTCGGCGGGGCTTGAACCTCCGTAAAACCAGTGTGTGGTCAAGAAACTTTGGCAGTCCTTTTTCCTTCAATGGAGGACCGACCCCAGGGGTAGGTTTGGACGGCGAGCGAGTGGCGACGTCGAAGTACGAGAGGAGTTTGACTCGGAGACTTGAAACGCGCCCCCACTGCCACCGTCAGCAGTGGAAGGAGACAAACTCGGCCTTTCTTTTTCGTTCTTTTCGTCACGCTGGAAACGGAAGTTGCTCGGTGGGGTGGGGGTTGGAAAAGGGGGGGGTGTGGGAAGATAGTCAAGAATTGATCGCCGAAATCGCTCTCGCAGCGTGGTTCACACAAGATATTCGCAAACAGGTGATGCATACAACATAGCCACTCGACACACGAGAGGCAGCAATGATGATGGAGACGGTGATGGTCTCGCCTTCGTACGATGCGAGTTCGTCCCTTGGATTTATGCGACGTGTTTCTTTTTATAGCAAGGTAGGGAATTTATCATCAAATATCCAATATGATTGTACAAGGTCTACTTTCATTCACGTAATGGATTTTAGCCTATTGAAAAGACCTTCTGATCAATCTAGAGATCATTTCAAAGAGATATTCAAAAAGTGGGTCCAATTACACCTATTCCTAATCCTAGATGGAATGAAATGACATAGAGATCTATTTGTAAACATAGTATCTATTTTGATACGCTCAAATGACCCATTCTCATAAATTGAACTCACATAGTACCTTTGATCGAAAAATCAATCTTTCATACCCTTCGTTCAATGAGAAAATAGGTCAGATTCTATAGGATCAAACCTCTGGGATTGAGTCCCTCCTCACTCACAATTGGCCCAAAATGGGAAGGACCTTTCCTTATGGGAGTAGGAAAATCATGATCGGGATAATGGACCCAAGATTATGGAACATGGGTTGGGTCTTTTGTCGAAATTAAATGGCTGAATCATTGCTATTTGACTGAAATTTATTCTGAAAAAGTTGGGGAAATTTGATTGCTAACGAGGATAGCAAAGTAGTAGTATATCCTTGATACTTGGATGCGAGCTGATGATTATTGTCCCTAAAGTATTGTTACTATCAGGTTTAGAATAAATATACATTCAGGATATACACCAAAGTCACACAGAAACGAGTTCAGCAATTACTCAATTCTCTCTTGTAATTTTTCCTTAATTGTGTTAAAGTCGCATGCATGAAAAGAGAAAAAGAGGGTTATGAAGAAATTACATTTCTGAATAGTTATGGTTATTATAAATAATATGTGAATTGATCTTTATTCAAATACAAATAATCGATATATTTCTTGGGAATAGGTAGCTTATCCCCAATCATCATCACTCTTCATGTCAAGAATGACTCATTCATAATTGCCGATAACTTCTTTTTAGGACCAAAAGTCACCTCTTTTTATTATCAAGAATTACGTCTTCTTTTAATCAAGAGTCGTGTCTTCTCTCAAACAACAGACGCCTCTTTTTATGATAACAAATTATTTCAACACATGAAATGACATATGAGCTGAGTGTTCAAAGAAGAAGGTTTGAGAGTTGAGACTTGGGTCTTGGAATGTCGAAGTTGGTCAGTCAGGGGGGCCACGGCTGTGCCCACGACACGGTTTGTGCTCGTTAGCACGTATGCACTTAAGGGTGACGTGGGGCATCGCAAGGTGATGGTCCACCAATGTGGTAACTTTCATGTCTCCTCGTGAGGTGCCAAGATGAGACAAGTACCATAAATTCGTTGACCTCGGCCACATGATGAAGTGTTCTTATGGCTCGGGTGAAAATTTGTGATGATCTGAATCAATTTTTTTTTTTTCAGTTTTTAAAGAACTAAAGACTGAATTGCCGAGGAGAAAAAAAAGGAATGGCGAATATTACAAGGCCTATAAACCGTTTGAGATAATTCATCTGAACCACTGATTATGTGGATCATACACGATGGAATTCGAGTAAGTTAGATGATATCAGCATGCATGATCTATAGACTATGCCTATTCTTTGTTTTATTAGGAGTGGTTGAACTAGACATTGTACATTTTTGCATTAGGTACTGCGAGTCATCACCTTAGCTGCCACCGCCCTAAATAATCGGTTTGACCTTTGATTTCAATTTTTTCACTTTTTCCGGTTGCTTTTCAGACATGATTGTTTGGAGCAACGCGAGGAGCTAATAAAATTTATTCATACTAACTTTATTTCTTATTTTTTTACACTATTTTTTTCACATGTTGCACCGTTAGTATATATATAGCATTTAAATGATATGGAAGCACCTCAAACCTTAAAATCATGTAAATACCAACTTTTGACGTGCCCATAAATTTCTTTAATCTTTTTTAAATACGTGCGAAATTGTTGGGAAAAAAAAAAGAAAAGAAAAAGCACTTTCTAGTTTGGTTCGAAATTAGAGCAGATGCAAGCTTGGACCCGATTCTATGATTTTTCCAGATTATTCCATAAAAGCTGCGCTAGAATTTCTCTATTTTCACATCTTTCATAACGATTTTATAGGCACATTGCTCTTGATATGCTTTGAGCAGCAAGGCTTAAAGGCCAGACCGCAAAAGAGAAAAAAAGAAAAAGAAAAAGAAAAAAAAAAAAGCAAACTCCGTTACCATCTACACGCTTCTTCCCGGATCGACCCCGGTGAAAGCTTACTAAACTGATCGGCAACATATACTTCCTATGCTTTTAGAGGGTTTGTGAAAAAAAAAAAAAAAAAAAAAACCACCTCGATAGAGGGCCGATTAACAAGGATCCATGTACATCTTAAACGTGCGAATTATCAAGTAAGATATATTAAGTTATCAAATATTTGCGGGACTGCTACCTTTTTGGCCAGAAAAAATTTTCTGCATTAAGGTTCTGGATAAATAGAACATAGAGAGGAACTTGGGGTCCGTACAGTTATAATTCGATATGTTTTTTAGATTTTTTCTTGAAATTATAATAAAAAAACTAATTAAATTATATTTTCAAGGTAATACGTGTGATGATTCAATTACAACGTGAGTTGACTAGAAAAGGGAGCCGGGACAAGCAATGTGGGATCGTCCACTGGTCCGTGCGATCTCCAACTATGGAAATCCAAAGTGATTTTCCATTTTAAGGCACGATCCTTAGACATTGCCGATCCACGTTGGGGCGCCGTCTATTTACAAACACCACCGTCGCCGGCCCGCCCTTCGCCGGAGAGCCTTCGGGTTTATGATCAAGCCCCGACCCTCTCCGCCCGTGAGTGGCGGCCGCCGAGCACCCTCTCCGCGGTGGCTCGGAACGGGCAGTTCGAGCTCACGAAGCCGTTCACCAAGTGCAGGTAGGTCTTGAGGTCGTGACACGTGGCGACGTTGATCCCACTGAGGTAGGGGGAGTCCTTGCTGCTGAGGCGGAGCTCCCTCCCCTTCGGCGTACACCCACTGTGTGTCCGCCACGCGCCGCTGGATCCAGCTCGGCAGGCCCGCCACGGAGACGTCCCGGTCGCTCGACGCGGCGTCGCCGTCGGCCCGGTCTATGACGAACCCGGGTACTTTGGTTATCAGGTCGTCCGAGTTGACGATGCGCAGGACCTTGGTCCCTTGCTCCTCGAGGCTGCACCGGAAGCTTGGGTTCCCCACCCGCGGGCCGCCGAAGGAGATGACGGTGACGAGCGGGGCCGCCTGCCCGAAGGTCGTCTTCACATCGTAGGCGGTAAGCGTCGCCAGGGCCGCGCCCAGGCTGTGGCCGGTGATGGTCAGGCTGAGCGGCTCGTCGCCGTAGGACCGCAGGAGCCGCGAGATCTCCTCGCGCACCATCTCCTGCAGGCTCGGGCAAGTGGCGGCGCGCGACTTGTACAAGCTTAGGAACCCGCTCTCCACCATGGGTGCGTCCGCCGGCGGGCACACACCGGCGTCGGAAGGGCCCGATGCGGGGATGTGAGAGAGCGTGGCGCGCAGGTTCTCGAGCCACTCGAGGCACGTCGCCGTCCCCCGGTAGGCGATCACAATGTCCCTCCGCCCCAGCCGGGCGATCTCCTCCTTGTCCTGGCACACCGCGACGTACCCAATCCAGCTCGACCGGGTGGACATCCAGCCGGGAGCCCTCTCGGCCCACCGCGGCAACTGAATCCCCGAGCTCGCCGTCAGGTTCCTCGTTATGCGGTAACCCGTGCCCGGCAACCCGCACCGCTCGAACAGCGAGCTCTTGGAGAAGCGGCGCGTGGCGTAGGTGGGCGAGGAGGGGTCGAAGTCGAAGGCCTTGTATGCGGCGTCGACGAAGCCACCGTACCTGAGGATCTCGCGGCGCAGGTTGTCGTCGAGCGGGTCGAGGAGGCCGTCCCAGTTCCGGACGCCTTGGTACTCCATCCACCTCTTCCCGAGCCTCGCGGGCCGGGGCGCGGGACCGGCCTGGTCCGGCGGGGCGGGGTCGAGCAAGTGGGAGGAGGAGATCTTGGGGGCCTGGCGATGATGGTAAAGATCCAGTTTTAGCTTCTTGACGGGCGAATCCGGCGCGGCGGGTTGGGCGACGGTGCAGCACCGGGAGGGCCGGCGCCTCGGAGGGTTCGATGTCGCCACCACCGTACATGGACGCACCGCCCGCATGGATAGCTTCATCGCCGGTGACGATGCTGATTGCCCTCCTGCTTTAGAGGAGGTAAAGTGGCGGAGAGTGAGGAGAGAGACTTTGGCGAATTTTTCTGTTCGAGTGGACATGCAGAGCGGGGACTTATATAGGCGGGAAAAGGATAGGGGGTAGAGAGAGAAAGATAGAGAGAGAGAGAGACAGAGCGTCTGGTGCAAAAGGTCGCATTATCGGGGGTCGGGACTAATTATTACCAGTTAAGAGAGGTGTTTTTTTTTTTCTTTTTATTCCAAACCGACCCGGACCAAACCGAACCAACCTCCGAAAGAATAAGTCAATAAGCAATTCCGACATCTTACCGATAGCCTCTCCGGTACCAGAACTTTGCATTTTCCAAGCTGGTCCTGACCCTCGGGGGAGTATTTCATGTATTTTTCAAGATACAATGGGCTTGATCTAGTAATTCATGCATCTTTATGTAGAGAGAGAGAGAGAGGAGTACAAAGCAACAGTAATGTCCGGTATTATATGGTTTCGGACAAGGTGCCGGCGACGCAACGAGAAAAACCGCACCTTGGGTGAAAAAAAAAAAACACAACACCATTCCTCCCAACACGAGCTCGATTCATTTGCGTGGAACATTGCGAATGTTTTACTTACGTAAATATTTGTTAAAAATGCGCGATTATGGCCATTTTTCAGCCCACGCGACGGGACGGCAGCCCTAATTGTCGTGACCCGGGTCTAATATGATCAGCCGGTTCGAGTACCCGGGAGTACTTTTTTTTTTTTTTTTCAGGACTCTCCCGTTCTGGATCCTTCTTCACGACACGTTACATACGAATCGTAGGAGCATTGTTTCTAGGAGGAAAAGGCGCAACGAAAGATGAGAAAAAGGTAGTGGCAAAGGAAGGAGGGAAAACGAGAGAGGTAGCAAAAGGAGGATTTCTTCTTTGCTTGTAGTTTTAAAATTCGAAAATGAACTGTGTGTGTGTGTGTCTATATATGTATATAGATAGATAGATAAATATATCAGAGGGCACTAGAACGTCTGCTACCTTTTTGGGCAAAGAGAGAGAGGCTGGGAAGTGAGGACGGTTGGGAGTTATAAAGAGTAATTTGTGTTCACTTATATAAAAAAAGTCAAAAAAGCGTTCCTTGGCTTTTCCCCAAAATAATATTAATCTCCTTTTTAATTATTTTACCTTAGGGATCATGAACAAAGTTACTCCGCCACTTTAGAAAGAGTGTTGAACAACATTATGTGCTGTGTGGTGTCTTGATTCGACGCAATCAGCTTGGTTTGCGCGAGCTATTATGGATCAAGGTCACATGCACAGGTTGAAAGGTATTGACTTGACTATTTCATGAGGATGTGGGATATTTCATGCATGTTTTTGTGCTCGTATCCCTGGATCGTTGGAAAAAAAATACTATACTTGAGACCAAGTTGATTTTTGCAATATTACTCTTTGAGTGTCCCATCTAAGATCGTAGATTATTTTCGAGGCAATTGTCTTCGATTTGGTCTAGGGAACTAGAAACAAAAGTATTTCTCAAAAAATAATTTGAAGGAAATAAGATTAAGTCGCCGACCAACTGATAATTATATTTTCAGTTGAATTGAAATGTTGCATTGGATTTTAAAAGACCTAAATGGCAAGAAAACTGCTAAAAAGAGTCCGGATTTGTTATACTTTTGTCAATGCAGTTATAATCATTTTAATTAAGTCAATTGAAACTCAAACCTTTTTATGTTTTGCTAATTGAATTCATATGGGCATTTATATGGCACGACCAATGTCGACATTAACATTTTTAAAAAAAAATTCAAAATTTTTAATTTATTTTTTCCTATTTTTCTTTCTCCTCTTTTCCTATATTTTTTAAATTATGGCCATCGAAGGTCATCGGGCCATTGCCGGCCATTAGGCAAGGGCTGCCTTGCCCTTGCTAACTATGGATAAAGATCACGACCCTCACCAAAATCCGACAAGATCGAGCCTCATTAAAGGCTAACTAAGCCAGCCCTTATTTCCCTTTGGCGAGGGCAACCCCTCGCGTCACCCCTCACTAGATCCCGGCCAACAAACCCTCGTCAGCCATCACCAAGGCTCAACGATTGGTGGAGGAAGAAGGAAAAGGGAATAATATAAAAATACAAAAGAATTCAAAAAAAGTATTATCAAAAATTATTTATCTCAGTGTCGGCCATGTCTCGTAAGATAGTCAATATCCACATTATCGATTTCTAATCAAAATCGGTGAATTGAACTCGAATTGATAAAATGTGAGAATATTTAAGATTCAATTTGGTATAATTAAAAAAAGTCGAGAATTGAATTTATGTAATGGGTTTATGAATTTTTAGATAATTTTTTTCATAACGGGCATAGATATCTTTTCCCAAAAATATCACTAATGAATGGTTTTAGCCCGATGTGAACGGAAAACGTAGCGACGCCATAGCAAATTCTCGCCATTGGAAAATTGACAAAAAGAAGGTGAGGCCAGGGTGACGTCGACAAATGGGGGTGTGGGGTCCATTTCGGGACCAAGCTTTCCAAAATTCTCTTCTTGGCCATAAAAGCTTTCAGCTTTCGTCCTATTATTATTATTATTATTGTTTCCTGCCCACAATTTTTTTTTTTTTTTTGGGCGATTGACTCCAGCTCGTAGTAGTTTACAAGGCTACGGCTGACTTTCCGACCACGGACGAATTGACATCAGCTGGGCTCTTGACGTGTCAGCCGAAAGGCTCCTTCAACGCGGGACGACCTCGCCGAGGACCGACTCCCCGGAAAAAGCACTCTAATTTTAGGTCCGATTTTAATTTTTTCCGAACTTTTTCTTTTTAATCTTAAAAGATTTTCCCAACTTCGATTCTATTCCCGAATCCGTTGATGGGTCCAAAAAACCGTTGCTCATTTCTTCAAGATTATTAACATCAGGAGGCTACTAGTGTTCCGTATGACATGGATGACATTAATGAAGAAATAATATATGATAATCAATTTCTAAGTGGTCCTAGTGTCAATGATTTTGAAAAAAAAAATCAATGGTGATATCTGGACGTGTGGGCAGGTTTGCAACTAGAATGAAAATTTGTGATTTTTTTAGACAAAATAAAATTCGAAACATAATTGAAATTATATTTGAAGTTTTTTTTTTTTTTTTACTGTATTAGGCCCTTCATTGATCGGATCCTATGATTCCGTATTGAATATTTAATTTCCTCGAATTTTCTAAGCATATGACTAATTTGGTGCCGATAATTCTTTTCATTAACCAAATAGTAACTTTGCAAGTTTATAATTCACTGTTTGGCTGCTAAATTGCAAGAACCACAAACACAGTGACATGCAAATCACCTTGGAAAATCAAGGGTAATGAGTGAAAATGACACAGGACAGTTTTTGCACGATTTGCATAAGGATTGGATTTAGCCAAGTCTTTTTGCCTTTCCGCCATAATATTTCCTGGCTTAGTTTCAACGTGTCGCAATGTAGATCAAATGGATCTTTCCATCTAACTTGTAAAAGGGATAAGCAGGTGGAAGTTAAAGATGTGCTGCAGCTTTCAATAAACAGCCCAAGATTCGCTTTTGATTTGGCATTGTGCATTTTGCTTCCTTTTTGTCCTCGTCTGGGCGACTTGAACCTAATTGCATGCGTAAATCAATGTGACAACTTTCTATTCATTGTTGGGATCCGAGGCGAGTTCCATATAATTTTAAATAATTTGATCTAGTGAAATGGGTCTGAATAGTATTAAATTTACATTGGACCCAGTTATGAGAGAATTCATGTAGGCGGATAGGAAAAATTGAAGTGCGCGTTTGAAAAATATCTAGAAATAAATATAAAGTATGATTGCACAATCAAAAAAATTATCATATGGAAGGCTAATCTGAAGTTGCAATTAGAGAATTGATTAATACCCTTTATAAAATAAATGGATGTTATGTACTACAAGTGACAACCTATTCATTATTTTCCATCACTATAATGAAAACGTAACAAAAGTCTCGATATAGCATTACATTTGTGGTGATATCAATTATAAGTATGCAGAAAAATGAAAAAAGAGAGAGAATGGCATAAATAACATTGTGAATAGGATACGAATCCTTAAATTTGTCTGCTTAGTTGTTGAACAAGTTTAGTAATCGATAGAATTTATCTTCTTCACGATCTTTCTTACGAAGAAATCTTATCAGACACGGCGCGTGTCTTAGCCATTTAAAATGCAGCGGACCTGGGGGAGGGGTCCATCAGGTGGCCCGCGAGGACCCCTTTATTACCAAAACAGACGAGGAACCCGAGCATGTCCATGTCACCAAAGCCCCCCTCTTTTGCCCCGTCCACGCGAACAAGAGAACGAGGGGTGATGGTTCAACGTTTAGCTTGCCAAACTCATGGATGAATTCCTATTGCATGTGAAACTTCACTTTTGAACCCCCTCTCTCTCTCTCTCTCTCTCTCAAATTTTTTGATGGAGTTAGTGCTTTTCAAGGTTAATTTCCATCCTTTTTCTCTTTATATCCATACTAACGTCTTTTTGTCTTGACTTGGTTGACCTGCTTTGACTCATTCAATAAGAGAATTTTGATATCGTGTGTGACATAGCCAGCCAACCGGCCATCCTATGTGGTCGGAAATTACTGGCGTGAATGTCGGTTTATGTGATACGACTGGCGCCGACGTGAATATTTTTTTAAAACGAATTAAATACTTTTTTGAATTTTTTTTCCTTTTTTTTTTTCTCTTTTTTTCGTTTTTCCTTATTACCCTCCACTAGTCGCCAGTGGAGGTTGCTAGTCACTGGCGAGGTTAAGGGCCAGGAGGGAGAGGCCGGTCCTCGTTGGATCTAGCAGGAGCTGGGCAAGGGAGAGATTGATCATGAGCATTGACTACTCATTCTAATAAAACTCAGAGTGAGACACACTGTTCACTCACCATGGACGACCGCTTCCTTGAATTCTCCATCGTTCGCAATCTCCACCGACCTGTGAGAATTAACCGAGCTATCATCTTTGCCACAGGGAACCGAGCTACGCTGACATACGCCAATTCCTGTGTCTAGGTGTCTTCCACGACGTCCTACTTGCGTTCACTCGACTACCCTAGTCCTTGCCTTGCATAAACTGAGGTCTCTATAGTGGCCCTCTCTCATTAACTACCTCGGTGAGGGCTAGTTGAGGTTTCCCTCCCTAGATCTAGCGACGGGTGGCCTTGCCCAATCTTGTCAGCCTAGCTAGAGGTCGGGGAGGGCCGGCCTTGCCTAGGTGAATACCCTAGTGATGGCTATAAGGGGACCATTGCCCAGCCCTCACTAGTCTAAATTGATTGGATAGATTGAATTTGTGCCAATATGAAAATGTTTAAAACTAAATTAATCCAATTAAAATGTTTATGATTGAATTAGTACTAATATAATAGTTTTATGACTTTTTTTGTTTTACTTTTCCCCTTTTCCTTTGTGGAAGGTGTTATAGTAATTGAACATAAAATTTTGATTTCATCAGCTTGAGTTTTTTAAACAGGTGGTAGTATACCTGTAAATTTTATGTGGGATTTTGAATAGGAGGCCGTGAGATCAAATTTCCTCAGGACTAAACCTAAGCCTATGTGTAAGAAGATTTTCTTGGTACTTAACATTAAAGGGTGCCTTCATCAATTTTCAAAATAGTCGATGGTAGTTCTACAAAATCTCACGTGATAATCAAAACAGGAGATCATGAGTTCAGATCCTTCCGATCCCCTCCGTTCGCGTGACTCCAAATTTCAAGCTATAACTTTAAACTTCCTGGAAGTGTCGGCGAAACAAGTCAAAAGAAAAGAGGGTTGCCCGCCGAATTCGCTCGGTCGCTGCCAATTTGCCACCGCGTTAACCAAAGTGCCCGATTTCAAGCAGCATGCAGTGAATCGTTGTCAGAAAAGGACACGTCGAATCCCATTTAACCGCATGTTTTGTGATTAATGGGGCGGTTACGCATCGATTCGAATCATCAGAAAGTGCTTAAGACAACGACCCTCGATTTACATTGGCCTACAACAGATTTGCGGTGCTCGCCATTCCCACCTTTTTCTTCCGTCCATAAGAGAACAAGGAAGTACGTACCGACCAAAACTCAACTGAAAACCTGGCAAAAGGAAGAAGAAACCCTAATTTGGAGCAGAAAGTAGAGCTCTTCTGGGAAGGCAATTCAAGGTCTAATGGCGTTCTTGCGTAAACATGAACATCTCTACTTTATTGACTACTGTGGTTGGAGATGAAACTAATTACAAAAATGTCGGAACAAGTGGAATAAAGAAAGAGTCAAAAGCTCCATTTATTTCGTAGAAAATAAACAGTTTCAAATATATTTAATTAAAAATGAGGACTTGTGTCACTTCAAATAATTAGCTAATAAAAAGTATTTTCATTGTCGATAATAATTTATGTTTATATATTTTTGTGAATGATGGAAATATTTTGCATTCATTCATTTTTTTTAAGTAATATAAGTAATCATTTTTAAGAAATTTTTCCAAATCATTAATTTTCCTTGAAAATAAATGGAGTCAAAGTTTTATTTAATTTTTTTAAAAATTGAATAAAGAGACATGTGTCGATATAGTGTCGAATTCAAAACGGTAAATAATTTTCCCAATTCTAGATTTGTTCCTTGAATCGAGGGTGGGCACCAATCTAGGGTTTTCTGGACCAATCCTAGACTAACCCGACCCAACCGGTCCTGATCTAGTTCTCAGGGGGAATGGGTCGGTCCTTGGTCCTAGGACCCTTGGACCTTGCACTGTACATATTGGTTTTTAGTTATGAGAGTTTGGAGTTGGTCCAATTCAGACTTATCTTGTACATAATATATATTATATGTTTTTGTTTACTCTAAACTCTAGCGCCTCATCCTCTATTCTTTTCGCAATTTAGTTTTCATTGTAAATTAGAAACTAGAAAGAAACTTAGCCTTGATTTGACCAAAAAAGAAAAAGAAAAAAAGAAACCCTCTTCAATTGCCTTGGCCTTGCTCACCTCGCAGCTCCCTCTCTTCACTTGCCTCGCTCACCTTGTCACTCACCTCATCATTCGTCTCTATTCCCTTGCCTCACGTGTTTGTTTTTATGATTTGTTGTCTTTAGCAAGTATGAAATTGATGTTGTTACGTTATTTTATATTTATGCCTTATATGTATTGGTGTTCATAGTTTGGTTACTTAATGTCGCATGTTTGTCTTTTAAGGAATACAAAAATCAAATAAATAATATAATTGGTTGGTTTTAGGTTGACCCTAGAATTGGACTAGACCTATAGGGTTGGTGTGGTCCTCAATTCCAAGCTTAACAGGGTCGATTCTCGATCCCAAAAATTAGGGACCAACACTACGTGAGTTGGCCCCCGGGTTAGATGTTGGATCAACCCAATCCTAACTATGCTCACCCTCACTTGAATTTATGTTTTTTTTATGTTATTGGACTCTTGAACTTTTAATTTGTACAACCAAATTCTCTAACTTGGCATAATGGAAAGGCTAGTGAAATTGAGCCCTTTTGTTATTAACTTATTTAATCATGCTAACGTTGTTGCAAATTTTTGAGATCCAAAGGGCTTGGGTACAAATTTAGTCCCCTAAATATCGTGTTGTAATTTGCTCCTGTGAATTTTCTTCCCATGTAATCAACTCCTTTTGTCAATCACAATCAGTTAGGAGAGCAAATTATCAATGTGACATTGCCGATGTGTGATAAAAAGAGAGAAAGAGAGTGCCGGCGTAGTGTCGATCGTACGACGGCACCCACATGGAGGGAGTAAGGGATGGGAACCACCCCACATCAAAGATCGTACGACCCTTGTGATCTTAACAGGAGCTAGGCGACTCTTGGCGGTGCATGGGGTGGCGACGGCCCCTATCCACCTATGAGGTCTTGCAAGTCTCACCTTTTTATGATGATTGAGGCCATTCGGAACCGAGCAGGGCATGAATAAAAGCTAAAAGGCAAATAGCAAAATCTCTCTCTCTCTCTGTTCTCGGACTGGCACAACCACAATCACATCTGCCATCACCGTTGAGCACTTGCAGTATCCTTTTCCTGCTCTTTCCATGATACCTAAAACCACTATGCTAACTCCAGTTACCACGGTAGTCGTCCGCCCTTTAGATTAAGGTATTCGAGC
The DNA here is from genome assembly GCA_014182735.1 of Corymbia maculata. Lineage (NCBI taxonomy): Eukaryota > Viridiplantae > Streptophyta > Magnoliopsida > Myrtales > Myrtaceae > Corymbia > Corymbia maculata. The sequence goes on from CM024686.1 coordinate 13,775,347, forward strand.
AACCGATGTGCGCATGGGAGCTTGGGCGAGCATCAGCATGCCTAGTTGTGGAAAGTCGTGCCCTTTAAGAGAGGTCATTTGCTTAGCTCTACCTAATCAATAGTTAACCAAGCCTCCCAATCTTAACCACGACGAACAATCAAACGGTCGCAAAAGAAAACAGCAAGCGGAATCTCGTAGATGCATGAATTTACATGGTTTGGTAATATTGGCTATGTCCAAGGAATGAATAATTTGTCGTTTGGAATAAATACAAATAAGCTTGAAACTAGTATAATATGAGGAGAGAGAGACGGAGAGAGAGAGTGTAAACGTCAACTGATAAATGTTGAAGTGAATAACAATGTGGTCTAGACATACGATTTGACTGGGTGAAGAGTGAAAGAATGTCCAAAACTTAGCAAAAAGGGTAGAGACAGAGAGTCCAGCAAGAGCCAAAAGATATCAAAGGACAATCCTTAAAAGGATCATTCACGTGTCCAGAATTGTTGCCATAGGTCTTACTAATTTAACATATCACCACGCTTCTACAGGTCGTCCTCAATACACTTGATGGGTAATTCCCCACCTTTTTCCTAAATTAAACCCCAGCCGAGAGATTTTGGCCATAAGGCTAAAGAATCAGGTCGTTTCCTATGTGAGGCAAGCTCTTAGGTACTTTAAAAAATCATACAAAGTAATGACCATCGAGGGTAGAATGGGTGTCTACTCATGAATTACTTAACAAGACCTTTCTATCTGATATGGAACTTTGTGTGCCCCACTTAAAGAACCAATGTCCTTGTCAGTATAGGTTCGTATTGCCCAACAACACTTCTCCTTTTTGATGCATGGTTCAATCCATCTCTGCTCCCCCAACATTCTAGAAGCTATATAAGAATCGCATTTTATTTGAACCATCTCTACCTTTCCATCCGATGTTGGATCCTAGTATGTCACAATAAGTATAATTACCATATGCATATCATTGTACCAGCTATCACTTTGGCAATACACTCAACAGATAACCAAGGTTCCCAAGGACACATGTACATGACCTGGTTGTACTATGATGGTATATGGTGCAATCTGATGACAGCTAGAAAGGAAATTTCTTGCACATAAATTGAGTTGCCTTTTATAACTTATACGACATGACTTTTGATTTTTCCCGTGCGTGACTAAAATCTGGGAACTTGGCATGTTACTTCAGTTATCCCTTCCACAAAATATGATGGTAACTCATTTTAAATGCAAGCAACATGTGCAAATTCTAGGGAACATCACAAAGCGAAGGACACAGTAACACATGATGGGATTATGCCAGTGGCACTCCAGAAGCCCTTTCCCTCACATTGTAAATGTGATAAACTTGATTCTCTCTCTCTCTCTCTCTCTCTCATCTATACATGCCCAAACAAACCCAATTGAAATTGCATGAGCATCAAACAAAGGTTGATGAATTGGAGCATGATGAAAAACAAAGCATGCGTGCACTTTCCTTTTCCCGCTCGCCTTTTTGGGTGCTGCCAGTATTACTGACCGACTGTGCCCTACAGAAATAGGCCTCCTCTCGTTTTTCTCTTTTAGAAGTTCCCACCTTGGGCCAGGCAATCCACATTCCAAGCTGGCCATGCTTCGTGCCATTGCCCCCAGAGCACCTAAATACGTTTTTGGCGTGGGACCCATGTCAAGCCGACCTCATTTCTCTCTAGAAGCCGATCAAGAGGACCGAGTGCGCATGCGCTCGCGACAGGACCCACTCGATCGTCGTCATTCACTCCTAGCTATCTCCGCGACAGTGTGTCATGTGACGCTTATTATGGATGGCAGGCCCGAAGTGAATTTTTATAATTGATTGTTTTCATGATAAGCGTTTCAGATTTCTAGGTATGTAAAATTCTGAAGCTCAAATCGCCTCGTTTTTATTCTTTCGTGAGTCGTTCCAAAAAGCACAGACTCATGACCTCTCTTGGGTCGTTCCTAAAAGCATAGACCCATTTGACTAGTGATAGCCTTTTCGGATTATAATGACATTCAAACTGACTTCCTTTTCTTCATTTAATTTTTTTGTATTTGCGTAACCTATTGATGCGGTATCATTGAATTAATTAAGCGTGCCAACTTCTTATTGTGCATTACCCTTCAAAATTCGTAATACATAAAAGAATGCTCGATTGGTTTAGTGATATCAGCTCAATATGTATGGTACAAGGGTTACTAATAAACTTTTGTAATCTCCAATGCGCGTGCTCCCAAGCGAATACAGCGCCTCACCGACGAATTATAAAGAATTATAAAGACATTTTACATGACTTTGGTGTTTGTGAGGTCGTATTCATCTGAATCTTTGAATCTAATGAATCTAAGATCACTCGTCCATTTTGCAAGATTCTATTCTGTAACTTAAGAAATTACTAACCTCGGCAAAACAAACGCCGTTTGAAACTCCTAGCTGAAGTTAGACGAGCTGATGAAGAAGTCAAACTTAGGTTGTGACCGTCAACCTTCAGTCTCTCTTTCTTTTTCTCAACAAACCATTAGTTCCTTTCACGTCTGTTGTACAATTTAACATGTCTCACTAGTGAATCGATACTATAGAGATGAGATCTCATCTTTATGTCGAAATTCTCTCTATATTTTATATTTGATTATGTTAGATATATTGAGATATTCTGAATTATCTCTATAATATTCTGGAATTCTAAATAGCTTTTAGAGTAATTGGTAGTGATCCCATTAAATCTCACATGGTATTAGAGCTAAAAGTCTCGAATTCAAATCTTTTCAAGCCCCATTTGTTTTCCCAATTAAATATGTCCACACTTGGTACATAGGGATCAGAGCATGGAATGCACCTCACGGCCGTGTCCTCCGGAGGCTTAGGTAAAAAAAGACCCGACTAAGTGTAAGAAGGAGTAATAGAATAATTAAATATTAAATCATACATTCATCTAATAACTTAAGCTTTCAGAATATTAAATATATTCCAAAATATATTAGATTTCCAAAATATTGAAAATATTCAGAATATCTAGAATATTGTAAAGATAATCCAAAACATCTCAATATATCTAACATATCAATATATCTAACATATTATATGATTGTCACTAAAGTCCAAGATATTTGGATATTTACAAAGGGATTTGTTAATACAAGACTAGGAGAGAAGTAATAAAAGGACACGCATCTAGAATTGAAGGTGCATAACCTAGTTGAAGAATACAGATATCTTTTAAAGTCACGTTCTTATTGAGATTATCACTTCATGATTGTAACTCGTTTATATTAGATCCGGCTAGCAATGGGGTTGACACGATGGATCTGTTTTAAAACAAAGATCCAAGACCAAGTTTACGGTCACCTAAACACAATGCATAGAGACAAGAGATATGATAAATTGTTAGAATATATAAATAATAAACCACACTGTCATCTAACAACTTAAGCTTTCAAAACAGTTGGCAGTGGTCCCGCAAAATCTTACATGGTATCAGAGCTGGAGGTCCTGAGTTCAAATATTACTAGGCCCCATTTGCCTCCCTAATTAAATTTCTACGCTTAATACTAGGCAAAAAACCAGATTAAGCGTGAAGGGGAGTGTTAGAATATATAAATAACAAACCACACCGTTATCTAACGGCTTAAACTTTTAGAACAGTCGGCAATGGTCTCGCAAAATCTTACATAAATTGAGAATTATTGGTCATTTATGAAGCTTCACACTACCTAACTACCCATGTATCATTTTGACTTACCCATGATTATTCATTCTACCGAGCCTTCAAAGTCTCTTGCGCCAGTTTCTTATAGGTCTAATTTAACCCAACCAATTATTCATGGCTTTCAGGGAGAAAAAAACGTGCATCATTTCCCCACTCAACAAGGGTTTCTAAAACAGGTTAAGTACATGGAGTACTATCTTCTTTTCACTTAGATGTCTACTTACCAAATTTTTATGAATTGACAGAAGCCCTCTCAAAACAGGTACATTTCAGGCAACCAACGTTGGTGTGCCCATAAAGAAACTAGGAACTTTGGCACTTTGGCAAATAATTGAAAATTGGATGATTACCCTCTATATTTTTCTCTCTATCTTCTAAACTTGGCAATTTACCAATAAGATGTTGCTTACGGAAAGTGCCTGTCTCACCCCTTCATTCAAATCGAAACATTCCAGTAATAGTCGTCTCTAGGGTTCCATGAATCGAACTAGTGGTGAATTGGGTTCCCAAAACTAATAATCACTGGCGAAGTCCAGAGATGGTGATTGAATGGAAGATACAGCGGCTGGCCAATGAAATATCTATCGACTTTTTAGGGAAAAAATGGAATTATTGATGTAGTGTCAACTTCGATCGGGTACAAGTAATTATTGCCGATAAAGGTAGATGATCCGCGTTCCTAAACTAATCATCATCGCTTGGCAAGTTAAAAGATGGTGTGATTGGACGGAAGATATAGCGGCTTGCCAGTGAGATATCCACCCACTTTTTGGGGAAAGAAAATGGACAGTTCTTACATTATATTTCTAGGAAATTGTTGATATGGTTTCAATTTGATTGGGTGCACGTAGCTATTGCTGAGAAAGGTGGACGATCTTGCTGATTCCCAAAGACTGTTGTCAACCCACTTCCCAAAATGTCAGAAAGCATCTTACTTTCGTGCACACTCGACGTGGAAGCATGCCATCATTTTCTCCCTGACATTGACATGGACGTTATATTATACGGATCTCCAAGCAAGAGAAATTCGCGCACGAATCGGATAACATCGCGGTCCATAAGATCATGCAAGATCCAAATTGAATCTTCCATCATTGACGTCGTGCTGTTAATTTTGTGCTCTATAAATCAATTTCATTTCCATAATTTTCGCTTGTAGTTGTACAAGCCCAATCGATTATTATAGCATAAGCTTGAATTTGCAATCAATACATTGAATTATACAATAGAGGCATCTTAGAATTTTACAATAGACTAAACATGAAATGCATTAGATCACACTAAGAGGAAAATTTATAAAAATTAATATCATAAAAAATCTTAAATTATATCGACTATGACACAAATATCATAAATTGATTATTTTAGAAAATTTGAAAAGTTTCTTACAAATTGGTGATGGGTGGTGTGCATAAAGTGCACTGGTGCTGTAGAAACGTGAACACTTGTGCATAATCACAATTTTCCATCAAATAAAATTTGAAAGAGTTTAAAAGGAGAGAAGAAAGCAAATTAGATATAAAATGGTTTGATCTTCCATTTGACCTCCTTCACTCTCCAATCTCCAACTACATTAATAAGGCTGGAATCCACTTGTAATACTTGAGATGTTATAGCTTGTACAAATTATTTTTATTTGAAACTTCTAAAGTTGTTTCTATTGAGTACTTTGTCAACATGTTATCACTCCCATTCTAGATTACAAATATTCATACACTTTATAAAGATTTATGATAACAAATTTGTTTACAAAGGTTATTCCAGACTTTTAGACACATTTCTTGTTCAATAACTTGTTCTCCTTCAACAAAGCCAAAACCTTTCTATGCAAAAGACGTTATGTTATTAACATTAAGGGTGATTGATTTCCAATCTGGTCTAGTTCTCATATGGAATTGGGGACCAGACTAGTCGATTCTAGAATCAAGTTGGTCCAATGGAATCGGTCTTTATTTGACTTTATAGTGAATCACAAATATGCAAGGAAAAAAAAATGCTTAACAAACCCCTCTTTCGCTCCTCTAAAGACAAACCAAATCATCAAATACCATGTAAAACAACAAAAAATTGTCACACATCAAGAAAAATCAAGCCAAATACGAAGTCAATCAAGAGAGTTAAGAGAGAGAGAGAGAGAGAGAGAGAGAATCATATAGACACAAGAGGGAGGGATTGAATGATTGAGGGAAATTATGAAAGTTATGGTTTATAAAGAAATTAAAAAATATAAAAATATATATAGTTAATTCAATTCCCATCCTAGAATCAAGTACTGAACTAACCAATTGACCACCAGTTCTAAGAATAGGAAACAGAAACCAGATTGTTGCCCATGGGAATCGCCCAGAACTGGCAAGTTCCGTACGATTTAGGCGGTTCCTAGTTCGGACGCTTTCTGTTGCACACCCTTAATTAACACTCCCCTGCATATGACTCGTGTATATACAATTTTTTAGTCTATACATTCATACACACATTCAAACACATATTGGTAGCATTTTATTATATAAAAATCTTCAAAACATCAAAAAGGATTTTCTAAGCGATATTTCCTTTCTTAATGATGACAAAACAATCTCTTCCCTTTATGTAGATGTATTACATGGATGATGATTTTAGAAGTTGAGTGCAGGTAAAATAAATGAGCTATATTGTAATGCCTAAATATTGGGAGTTTAGAGCAAGGCACAATATACAAACGTTAATAATCTCCAAGCATAAATTTCAATGAATGTATTGGAGATTTTTTTTGGTCGGTAATGTATTGGGGACGTTACAGAGAAGAATATTTAGCAAGATATATGAATGTTTTAGCAGCTGTTTCTTTTCAATTAAGAGAGGCGATGCATAATCATGTAAGATAAATAAATTAGGTACGAAGAATTTGTAAAGTTTGAACCATAGCTTACTCACTAAACATCAACAATCAACTTTCTCTCCACATTTGTCACGATGAAAAAGATAGTAACTAAAAGGAATGTAGAGAAAGCATGATAGATTCATGTATAAAACTTCATAGATCCAGACAGTATAAGCAAAGAAAAATTAAACACACTTGGCTTTTAATAATAAAACATAAAAAAAATTTCTTCTTTTTCTACAAGGTTTAGGTAGATTTCGAGGTCCGGGTTTGCTGAAGATAAACGTTGGTGACATGGAAGCATGAAAGACTGAATCTTTTGGTTCACACTACCAAGGTGGGAAATTACAATATCAATTAGACTTTTTAATGAAATTTCAATGTAACATTTCCAATCAATTTGCCACCAGAAATCGATGACTTGGTGTCCAATTATCGTTGACCATCATATCCTGCACAATTGGTGATGTAATGTCGATAGCTTTATTCAAAACCATGTTGCTTTGCTTAAATTTTTTTTGTTATCCCTTTTCTTTTCTTCCTTTCGATCGTTCATCTTTTTCAAAGTATCAATTTTCAACGATTTAACGTCTTCCAATAATTGATTACCAACAATCAAGCTTCTACTTCAACACTAAAGGGATTTCCTTGGGTGAACCTAGAAAGGTCGGTCTTTGTATCCAGGAAAATTAAGCAACATCGAGTTTCAATGTTTGAATTTACTTTTACTAGCACAATGGTTCTATTCGAATGTAGAAATTTTTTTTTCTTCACTTCAAATTTCATTTCTATCTTTTTGGTGTGGTAACCTTCCATTCCAGCGGCCTTACAGATCAATTATAACATTAACTAAATCTATTATATTCGGCCAATTATATTTCAAGAATTTATCAGACCTACATCGGTGTCCCACTAATACACATTAGTTTTTGTACTAATTCTGCACCATGTGCACCACATCATCCATATTTTCTTGGCCGTGCAAAAACCTCGTCAAATGCTTTTGTCATAAATTATGTCAAAGTAATGGTCAAAAAACGTCAAGTGAATCTTTACATATTTAATTTGATCATAGAGAATAAAAGTAAATTTGAGAAGACCGGAAAATAAAATTTTTAATTATCATTCTATTTGAAATTTTTCATTTTGTTTTGCAGATATATGTTATCTCACCATATTCCACAATCTCCATAATGTAAAACTGCGTTTTGGGGAAGGAAATCAATCACTTCTTCACAAGAGAAGATGTAGGGGTGATCGGTTATCTACCCTATAATACTGATTTTCAGTTTTTGGATCTTGAGGTTTATCCTATTTGTCTAGAATTAGTTTCGGAACTTACCCTATTTTTCCAGTATGATTCCAGGGTCTATTTAAGAACTTGTTTTTTAAATCTTTTATTAGAACCTACCTAGTTATAATCGGTTTCTAGTTTTTGGATCCTGGAATCTACCCTATTTGTTTGGAACTAGCTCTAGTACTTATTCTATTTTTCTGGTCCACTTCCGAGGTATATTTGAGGACCTATTTTTTAAACCTTTTTTTGGTTCATATTTTTACAGCAAAATCATATGAGATTATGAGCAACAAAATGGTTCAAAGTAAAATATGAACAACAAGATGAACACATAGTCACGTATAATTATAAACAATAAAAAGTTCAAACACAATAACATAAAACATAAATTGTAAAACTCGATTCCCCATTCATCCATAAAAATTTAAGAGAAGAGGAAAAACTTGCGAGGAGTTCTAAGAAAGGATGAATGATGAATGAGTGTTGAAATTAGAATTTAGAGGAAAAAATAATTTAGGGTTTTGGCTTTGTAACTTAAAACTGGTTCCAAAACATGTTGGTCCAATCTAGCTCTTAGGAGGGTGTTTACTTGAACTTGCTCCTAGACCCATTTCAACCAATTCCAAAAATTTGGAGCCAGTTCCGAGACCGGTTCCAATAGGAGTTGGTTCTCGGACTTGATCTTTGGGTAGTTCGATTCCTAACTAGAGTTGGTTTGATTCCACATCCCTACCAAGATGTGCATCCTGAGAGTGCCCCTTGAATTCCCTATTCCAAAATATTTTTGTACATTATGCCAAGTATTGGAGATTTACATGGTTGATTGAATTTTGTAATTTTAGTGATAAAACATCTTGCATTAAAAAGGAAAAAAAAAAAAGAGTTCAACATCATTTGTGATGATTTATCAACCATTCAAGGGTATGCAAAATTAAAATTCACTTTGCTTCTCAACTCGTGATTCGAACAGATAGGTTCACCATAATCTAACAAAAAAATTTCTAGAGGAAAAAAAGAGAGAGAGAAAGAGAAGAAAAAAAAAATTAAAATAGTGAATGTCAAATCATTGAAAAAGCGAAAAGCCGTTTACAAAAGTTAATTTTCCCCAAAATGCTTCATGTGGGAGATTTTCAATTTGAGGACGAAGAAGATTGATCCAGAGAGCGAATCCCATCGCCAAAAGTGCATTGATTAGTCCCTATAGCAAAATGCAAAATTAAAATTCACCGTAGTTCTCAACTTGTGATTTGAACATATAAGTTCACCATAATCAAACAAAAAATTTTCTAGAGGACAAAATAATTAAAATAGTGAATGTCAAATCATTGGAAAAGCGAAAAGCCATTTACAAAAGTCAATTTTCCCCAAAATGCTTCATGCGGATATTTCCAATTTGAGGATGAAGAAGATCGATTCAGAGAGCAAATCCCATTGCCAAAAGTGCATTGACTAGTCCCTATAGAAATGCAAAATTAGAATTCACTGTGGTTCTCAACTTATGATTTGAACATATAGGTTCACCATAATCAAACAAAAATTTTTCTAGAGGACAAAACAATTAAAATAGTGAATGTCAAATCATTGGAAAAGTGAAAAGCCATTTACAAAAGTCAATTTTCCCCAAAATGCTTCATGCGGAGATTTCCAATTTGAGGACGAAAAAGATCGATCCAGAGAGCAAATCCCATCGCCAAAAGTGCATTGAGTAGTCCCTACGGCAAAATGCAAAATTAGAATTTACTGTGGTTCTCAACTTATGATTTGAACGTATAGGTTCACCATAATCAAACAAAAAAATTTCTAAAGGACAAAACAATTAAAATAGCGAATGTCAAATCATTGGAAAAGTGAAAAGCCATTTACAAAAGTCAATTTTCCCCAAAATGCTTCATGCGGGAGATTTCCAATTTGAGGCCGAAGAAGATCAATCCAGAGAGTGAATTCCATCGCCAAAAGTGCATTGACTAGTCCCTATAGAAATGCAAAATTAGAATTCACTATGGTTCTCAACTTATAATTTGAACATATAGGTTCACCATAATCAAACAAAAAATTTTCTAGAGGACAAAACAATTAAAATGGCGAATGTCAAATCATTGGAAAAGTGAAAAGCCATTTACAAAAGTCAATTTTCCCCAAAATGCTTCATGCGGGAGATTTCCAATTTGAGGCCGAAGAAGATCAATCCAGGGAGTGAATCCCATCGCCAAAAGTGCATTGACTAGTCCCTACAGCAAAAGCATAATCATGATGGCTACGGTTTATCATGATGGAATGGTATGCCGTGTCTCCCACTGACCCTCATTCCATCTTTTGGTGAGCGATATATAGAGAAAGAAAAGATACAAAACAATTTGGAGAAATGTGGAGGGAAAAGAAAATAAGAAAGCAAACGCATAGCTAGGGAAGGAGAAGTTAGAATTCATTTTCCATCTCCTTGCATAGACATGTACTCGCACTTTTGCATTTCTATGCTTTCATCCAAAGATGAACATTTGGATTGCTATGGAGTGATGACCTTGCGACATCACTATATAATTATGTTCCAACTCTCGTGTTATTGTCATTATTTGAAAGCATGGAAGATAGACAAAAAGAGAAAACACAAGGAAAGCTAATAAAAGAAAGGTGTGCACAATAGAAATTTAAGTTTTTGTGGGACCCCTATGGAATATTCTAAAAATTTAAGTTGGTGGATGAAGGAGTGGTGTAATATTAAAATATTCTAAAGCTCTTCCCTACGCATAAGAAAGGAAACAAATAAGAAGTTTGGGAAAATTTGAATTCAAGATTTTCTACTTTAATATCATATAAAATTTGATGATATAATTAACGACTGTTCTAAAAGTTTAAGTCACAAATGAGAGAATAAAGCAAACATTTTTTTAGGAAAAAAGCCTATTTTCTAGAAGGCAAATCAGCTACAGTGATTATGAAATCCCTTTCTTTTAAATTTTCAACAGCAGCACCAAATGTACGGCACATAATATTTTTGACCCCACAAATTTGTACCATGCGAAATAAAGACTTTTCCGACCAAAAATAAAATAAAATAAAATAAAATAAAGACTTTGAAAAGGGCGTGAAATTTGGAGTCTTTACCATACAATATGACGTCATATATTCTGATATTTCCCTAAACAGAAAAAGGTTAAAAGAATGACAATGGTCCAATTTTGGACACCGAGGGCCTTTTTCAATTTGCATGATTGCCCCTCCAATTCATTTCAATGGGGGCATGAGGTCCCTTTTTGACTATATGGCTCGATTTTTGGGTGGCCTAGTGATTGGGTGCTTCGCCAGGAGCCATTCATTAGAGCAATGGAATTAGATCATGGAGAATGGGACATACATTGTCTCTATTTGTCTATTTCACTTGACGTTTTTCTTTTTGTCCTCTTTCTTCTTTTATTTTCAGTCCGTAACTGAGGGTTTTTGATTGGGATCGCAACATCACCATAAGAAAAATTCTTCATTTTCTCCCCCAATAATTGTTCGGTGAGAACCCGTCCATCTTAGGAAAAGAAAAGTTACTAGGATGTCACGTACTGAAAGCATGTCCAATCCTTTAGATCTCAAAAAAAAAAAAAAATTATTCGAAGGATGTCTGCATAAGTAATTTGGTGGAATCCTTTAGATCTCAAAAAAAAAAAAAAAATTATTCGAAGGATGTCTGCATAAGTAATTTGGTGGATTCATGTCCAATCCTTCAGATCCCCAAAAAAATGTCTCCAAGGACGTCTGCATTAGTAGTTTGGTGCATTCGATAAACGCTCACGGTCGGCACCAAAAAATAAAGAGACAAAAATCGAAAATTCAGGATTACTCGAGAAAGGGTGCGGAAAAAGCGATTTGTCCTTTTTGAACTGTCAATCGAAAGTCCATGATCACAGAATGACGGTGAATGGTCCCGGGAAAGCTTTTTCTCCATCCAAAGTATGGTATTGGCTGGCCCAGAAAAAGGCGCCCATAGTGTTGGAAATTCACAAAAAATCGGAGCTAGGGCCTTCCTTGATGAAGCTGTTTAGCATGCGATTCACGGTGAAACGATCAAACGCATCAATATGATTGCATTCCAAACTCCCAAAAGTGGATAAAGTGCAACTGTGATGTAATAGCTCTCTCTACAAGAGACTTTAGGAAGATGGGTTTTACTTGCATGATTCTAGAGATTTCAGAATCAATGCCAATGATAGAGAGCAGTGTTAGCTATCTGAACAAGGTGAGAGGGAGCAACTAGCGAAATCGGCACCCTTGAGCGTTATCATAGGAGCTCCGCACTACTCCACACGATGTTTATTTCCCGAGTTTGTTATTGCATTGCCTAAATCAAATCACTTTGCACCGAAGCCTCAAACTATCCTCCAAAGAGCTCCTTCTAAATTGGGTTAGCCCGTCACCATGACTTCACCAAAATGTGAACTAGATATGCGGATTGGCTCAAATTTCAGTTCTTGGATTTGCAGGACTCGGATCTCTAATTGCGCGAAGGAAACCACGAGTAAGCCCTTATACAGTTGAACTACCGCCTTGATGGTATTAGGGGAACCAATTATTCATCACTCAATATGACGTTTTCTTTTGAAACTTACCAAAGCGAATTTAATCAAGCGATCTCTTTGGTGCATTGCCATGAAGTTGCAAGTTAGCGCCGCATCAATTGTTTACCCAAGTGATATGACCGAATTATCAGTTAATCCCATAATTAGGTCGCAGCTGAAGCCCTCATTTTAAGATGATTAGTAATTGCTTGCGAGAACATCCGCTGGTCATTCTACTGAGAAAATCAATCTTCTCAATAGAAAGAAGTCGCGAAGAGGACCATGCTTAGCTATTGCAAGGAAGGACTCCGTTGCTAAAGAAAGGGAATAAATAGTTTTGCGATAGTTCAGTTAGTGAAACCCCAAGTCGCTTAAAATGCCAAGATAGGGATAAATGTTGCTTACTAATCCTCTCCATAACCAAGGACTAGAAAATCAAATCTAACCGTCAGATATCTCTCACATGATATATGCTTCGATTCTCCGAGAACATCACACAATCATAAAAATCATGCTTCGAATTCATTGCACGAGAAGTAATGGTAAACGCTGAGAGGACCCCTACACATTAGCACAAGCTCTCCACAAGTGTTTCGGTTGGTTGGTGGCTAGACAGCAACAGCCATAGAACGAAATGGAATCGACAAATCCATGCTGGTGTTTTGTGGGACTGGTTCTGAGAAGAACGATGTTTTGGACTGTTAGAACACGAAGATCCATCGAAAGATATCACCCAGCTCCATGGGGGTGTTGGCACTATGGGAGTTCACCAGCTTTACAAGCAATGGGCAATTTGCGCAGGAAATGGAGCAGGCCCGGCTACTGGTCAAATCAGACTACTGAACAACGAGTAGTTAAATGGAGCTTGACGATTCTCAGATTGATTCAATCATCTCATCCCATCACTAGCTTGAAAGGGAGATTTCACAGCGTCGTTATCTCCATGTATAATTCAACTTAAAGCATAGTAGGAGCTGCACGACAAGAGAATTGCATAGGTAAAAGCTTAGAAGTCTATACACAAGCAAATGAAGAGCGAACTTATGAAAAAAATATCGCCTCGAGAAAATCGGGAGCTACTTCTAGTTGGATAAACAACAACTGAAGGCGCATTTTAATAACCACATCGACAAAACATATGGTAAAGACGGCTCCATAAAGAAACTGTCTCTACAGAACCCGAAGTGGCGAGCAAAAGCTGCAATTCATGAGCAACGATAACGAAAAGGTTCATGAATGCTGCAGTTTTATTCAGAATGATCAATGATGATTTCCACAAAAGCTATTGTTCAGGGACCTCCGGAGGAGGAGGGGGGGGGGGCACCCCAAATTTGCGCCCTCCACGTTGCGACAAGGATTCGCAACAGTCCGAACTGACGCGCACATTCCGGCAGATCCCACATTTGCATTATTTTACATTAAATAATTCGGTCCAGTTGAGACCGTGATTCACATGTCCTAGTGGGACTGAAGGCACAGATAATCAAAGATATTTTGTATGCACTCCCTTCATGGAGTGTGTGTGTGTGTATATACAAAATGGCATGACAAAAATTCATCTCGACATTTAGTCATAATAAATTAACCCCTAGATGCGTCGTCTTTCCTAACCCAGTGCTTGCCTGGCTTTCTAGCATTCCTCGCACTTTTTTTCCTCGTACCTGAGTTCCTATGCCCAATGTTGCCTCGTGCATTTGAGGATCCAATGGAATTACGGACAGAAGCAACTGCCTTCCCTCTTTGCTGCTTTAAGGCATTGCTAGAATCGGTTTCCAAAGAGACAGCTTCGTCCCTTGTTTGTTGTTGCTCGATATTGTCATTCATCACACCAGATGTTGATGAGGTAATTGTTGGGGTTATGTACATGCCTGGCAACACGACCAAGTCCTTCTTGGGTTCAATTAAGCCATTATTTTCTTGCTGTACTTTCACAATGGTCTCAAATCTCTGCCTTCTACTATTTTCGAAATCGGACTGGAGAAGCCCCCCATTCTCTTCAGGGACATCTCCCTCAAAAATCTGCTATGACAACCAAGAGAGCACTCATTTACTAAACCTGGCTAGTGATAATATCATAGACAGTCTCAACAGAATACACAAAAGGAAAAAGGTATTTTGACCACCAATTAGAAGTCCCTTCGGCATTTTGACCACCAATTAGAAGTCCCTTCGGCAGGGATTTCAACAGAATCTCTAATGGCCGAGGACTAATTCATGGACAAGAGAAACATTAAGTTAATGTAAAGGAGAACCATAAGTTAATGCACAAAAAATAACCGAAACTGAAGGTTTTCATTTCCGGCTTAAGCCATCAGATGGACACAAATGTCATGCATGTTAATTTAGACATAAACGCCTGACTTTCTGAAAGATCCAGATTCCGGGAACCTCCCTGCAAGGGATATAAGGGAATTTGAACGTATGAACTGCTATAAGAATGTCACCCATGACAATATGATAGAAGACCCTGCCAAACCAATGCACAGAAGTGCAGCCAAAAGGTTACTGTAACCAGCACAGGACATCTAATCTGATCTCATCTATCATATTCAAATGATTTTTGGACATTTAATGCATTTAATTTAATGAGAGCAGCCTTCCTTTTACCAAATAAAATTTTAGAAATTTTGTAAGTAATAAAACGAGATTTTGGCACATTAAGATATTAAACTTTAACGAGAGGAGCCTTTCTTCTACAAATAAAAGTTCAAAATATTGGTAAATGTTGGTAAAAAATTCCAGATATATTTTTAAACTCAAGCATCTTATCGTGTATTATAAATAGGAAACAATTGAACAAGAAACAATAGCTGTGTGATA
Organism: Corymbia maculata; assembly: GCA_014182735.1. Taxonomy (NCBI): domain Eukaryota; kingdom Viridiplantae; phylum Streptophyta; class Magnoliopsida; order Myrtales; family Myrtaceae; genus Corymbia; species Corymbia maculata. The sequence goes on from CM024686.1 coordinate 13,790,572, forward strand.
GTGAAATATATTTCATAATATATGTAAATCCATCATGAACCATAATCTGTATACTAAAGAGTATTTCGCTAGTGTACACACAATAATAGCTATATTGTTTTTATATAGGTTGATTATAGTAATTTAAATTCATATAGTTCAATCAACTATATACATGCTGCCTTTATCTATCTAATCGGTCGTCATACTTCAATGAATTAAGGCTTTGCCTTTTCTATATAAAAAAGAGAACTTATTCAATAGTTGGATTATTTTGTTTTTTAGATATAAATTCATGCTAATTATTCTTAATAATGTGCTAAGCCATTTCATAGTAATTTATAATCAAATATTTTATGACTAATCCATGCCTCTCCTAATGAGGGAAATAAATCAGGGAAACAGTAATGGGAGAACTAGAAGATAACTAAAAATAATTTATATGAACACGCTTTACTTTTTTGCTACAACCCAATGCAAGGTGATATAGTTGATTCCATGTTACCTTATATGTAAAATGTATTTCTCTAATTAAAGTTTAAATAAAAACTAGTGCAACGCACAAGCAAGCTAGTGACAATGAAATTCCCCTCATCATATCAATAATATGCACCAAATAAATCATCTTAACCATTTTAAAATTTTTGCCACTATGGCCTAAGTCCTGCATAGTCTCCCTTTTCCTCTCCCCCAAAGACCATTATTCATTTGCTGATACAGGTCAGCCCTCCATACTTGTTATTCTCTGTGGTCTTTTATTGTAGTGTTCTTTCCTTAGGATTTTCTGCACAAGTCATTAGGCCACTATACAGCTGCATGAGGTAATATATCACTGACCCACATGAGCAAAGACCATCAGAAACAAAAAATAAGCAAAGACCGCTTCTCTACTATATGCTTCTCCCCCAACCAGTTGTTCCTCAAGAGGTAACAGCCAACTAATGCTGACAATACAAATTACAGTGATGTATGCTTTAAATTTTTCCTATAGACTGATAAGTGAAAGTGAAATGGCATACCGATTCGGGGGAAAATGAGCTGATTAACTTAAGTACATGTTCCATATCCTTGGCCTGAAAAACTTTCCTGCAAACTGGACAGTTTCCCCAGCTTTCTAACCCTGGATGCATGTGTAGCAGCAATCGCCAGTTAAGTATTAGAAAATTAAAATTAAGCATATACAAGAAAAATTATTGTCCAAAATCAAATTAAGTACAATTACAGCACATCAGAGAACAATCTTATCAGATCATGAAAAGGCATGTGCCAAATAGTAGTGCTAATGCTCCTTACAGCCTACAAGCACAAGAACCATCGAGCAGTTTCTATTCATATAATGACAACTGACTAGATACTACTGCAAAATGCGTTTCTATTTCAGTAAACAGTTGTAAGAGAGAAAAGGCACCAAATTAGCATGTTACATATCAAAGAAACAACCTACTTTAATGGATTACAATGTAAACTAAGGAGTATCCCTGCCCATAGAACTGACATTTTGTTTGAAACTATTAGTCAGCTTGACGGCAGAAACCAATGTAAGGAGAGCCAGTGCCTTGTCAATGACATGAAGGACAAAATTATTACTAACCATTCAATAGCAACATGAAAAATCATGTCGCTGCATCTTTGAATAATTTTCAAAAAAGTCTTCTCCTTCCCAAACTCCTATTTTGGCAAAGTTCTCTAAAGATACATTCTAATATTAAATACATTAAGTGGCCCTCAGAGATCAAGCAACATGTAGCCATACCCAGTTAATAGTGCACAAATAATAAAGAACAATGGGCAAACAGATGATCATCCCAAAGAAGATAAATATTGCATCCAAACAGGTAATAAAAATAGATTTAAACTCAGCAATCACTGGAGAAGTTCTAAATGAAAAGACAGCAGATGAGACTACGTCTTTGCACAACAAGCTGAAACTTTCCTAGTAGCATTTGTGTGTTAGCCAAAGCAAGTGTTCTTGTAAGATAATAACTATAAAATGAACTGAAACTACTATTTAGAGTCTCCTCAAACTTGTAAACGTATTTTACATGTCCAAGAATGACACATGGACAACGTCCTCTACCCAAAGAAGAATTCTGGTTAAAAATGTTAAAAAAAAAAGGAGAGAGAAGAGCTAGAATAGAAGAGGAAATCCACCATTTAGTTGAAAGAGGGACATTTCTCTCAAAAACATTCATACCTTTTTCATTTCCCATCTCACCAATTTTTGTTTGTTTCTCATTTTGAAGCCAGTTCCACCAGCCAATAATGCACTCACTGCCATGATTCTAGGTGAGAAAAGTCAAAGATCAAGGAGGGAAAAAACATAAACATGAGACACACAACTAAAAGAGCAAGCAAGAATGCATTCTGACCTGTGAAAGCAATGGAAACAAGACATCAACTTCATAAATGCCAAATCTGTGTGTTCTGTATCTTCAGGAACCAGAGGATACAAGCACATTGGACAGTCACCATCTGGGTGGTTCATCTTAGAGAGGAGTTCCACTGCTTCCTAAAAGAAAAATTCACACAGTAAGAGGATTCAACAACCATGAATGCAAGCCTTATCCAACTAAGTAGATCGGCAACATGAACCTTTCATGCAAACCAAGCTAAATCATGTATCTAGTTGGAAAGAATAAAGACTCAAACCTGTACAGCTGATGAATTTGGAAAGTGCCTCTTCCAATTCAACAGGTTAACATATAAATGTATATATTACCTTCTTTGTAGATAGTATTACCCTAGATCACACTGGAGACTCCTGACCAGTTTAATTGAGTAGTTTGGGTCTGTGTATACAAGCAATTTATGGACATTTCTCCAACATACAGTACAAATTTCGAATAGAATTTAGAAAGTTTTCAGGAGATACCATCAATTGACTGTACCACAGATAGGCGAAAAAGGTGATTAAACATCTGAAATTTAGGCAAGACCTCGAACTCTAATATTCCAGCACTTATGCATTTGGTATACTATTTTTCTGCAACATGTTAAACCATTCTATTAGATGTTAGATGATAATCAACCTGTTGACACGGCAATCCCTACCAAAACATCACACCTATTAGACCATGTACTCATCATGCATGCAAAAATTTTAAAAACTGCTTTTCTTGACTCACTCTTCACAGATTTCATAACAAAAACAACAATGATCTAGTAAACTGAGGAATGAACATCGAATTACTGGCAGCCTATAAATCAAATCCATTTCCATGGTATTTCAGTTCTTACAAGCTCTTCCCATGAATATCACCGTCCAATTGCATTAAAACCATAAGACTCAGCTACGTCATCTCTTCTGGAACATATAACCAGGGTCAATCCTCCATCCTTGTATATATAATGGTTCCGTCAACACAAAGACCAAATGGCATGCCTATATGGAAAGTAACAGAAGCTTTGGATTGTTTACTTGAATACATTAAGCTAAATGCAACTGATAAATATTGATTTATTTTTTAACTAAACATTACAAATGAATGGCACTAATTTCAATTCAGACACCACTACTATGCCAAATCAACTAGATTAAGACCCTGTGAACCACATATGTCTGAAGCAACTCAAACTTTGCTTCTTGTTTAAGGATGTGAAAAGGTTAATCCTTTCAAATTCTTTACCTGAGATTACGAATTGACATTAGGCTTATGAAATCAAATGGCCCTGCTTCAGAAATAAAAGCATTGGTGCAATGCCATTTTCAAGCATAGTGAATTAATAGAATGAGAAGGACACAAAGTGTATGTCATATGACCTTGCGTTAATATTATTAAGGTTGGAGAAACAAGGCTAATAAACGATTGTCTTCAGCAGTCTTGCTAACAAAACTTGGTGGATAAGATTGTTAATGTTTCAAAGCAATGTGCTCATTGTTAATGTTTCAAAGCAAGGGGCTCAAACATTAACCTGACAAACACCCTACTACTAGCTCATCCAGCACTTTCTGTAGCTACTCCTTTTTCTACCATACTCAAAACAGGTCACTTTGCAGGAAACATCTCATGGTATTTACCAATGTCACACAAGCAACTCTTTCATATTTATTTAACTGAGTACTCGGTGCTAGCCACCAAAGGCAAATGCAACTCTCATGCTTGAGCGGCCACCTACCTGCATGCAAGGTAGCAGCTACTTCAGCAACTCATTCAGTACAACCCAACTTCTTGACATTGTGGAGAAAGAAGATTTCAACATAGTAGTGGCATATACCAGATGATACAGCTAGAAATCCAACAATTGCCAACTATGCTTCCACTAAGCAGATTTGAGATGCTAAAAATTTGAGCCCACTTTTCTATGAGGTCAACAGACATCACACCAAAAATAAAAAAATCAAATGAAAAGAAGGATTGCCAGCAGAGAAGACAGTTCAGCCCCTAGGGAGCAAATCAAGTGTGTTCTAGCCAGAAGGAAAGAACAGAGAGACAGGAAAGACCCATGTACACGATATAATCAAGGTGCCCTACAAACTTAAATGAAGTCAAACATGTTATTGCATGCACGTGCACCATCAGTGAGCTAATACAAAGATATTTACATACGGCCAGCACTAGCTACCATCAAAGAACTTGCGTCGCATAATCTACCAGATTTACCTCACAAAGTGCTACTAGCATTGAACACGAGGAAAGTTGACAAGCTTTGTCCAATATGCAATCCAAAAGATATTTCTGCCTTCTATCATCAAGACCCTTTGATTCTATAAGTTCAACACCAGGTGGGACATCTGGATACTACATAAGACAGCAAAATTATAATCATACAAAAGACAAAGTACAATGACCAGCTAAAAGTATAACCTTTACAAATTTACCAAGTAACAATCCAAAAGAGTACAGATTGATCAAGTAAATCCCAGACAAAATCAGCTGCCACAACAATGACAACATCCACCAAGTCTCACACATATGAGAAATAGACAGATGCCCCTTGTTTCAAATGCCGACCATTTATCAATAAGGCGAAGGTTCAAAGTTTTGAATGATAGGCAACAAACTCCAAACCTTCACGCCACAACTCATGATTCTCGACATACTCTATTTGCTAAAACATTTTCAGCTTGTCCACTTCTTCACTTCAGCAAACACTGTCTTCGGAAGAGCATCACTGATCTTGACGATTAACAAAAAAGAAAAGGCGCTATCTTGCTTCCAAGCTTGAAAACTATCAGCGCTATCTTGCTTCCAAGCTTGAAAACTATCTAAACGGAAAACAATTCCAGCACTGCCCGGTGGTTACCGCAACTCGATCCATTCAACAGTATGCAATTCAACAATCAAAAGCATCCTACATCACTTCTAACCTAATTGATCGAAACTACTATGCAATCCGGCAATGGTCCTTTCGATTTCCCCCAAAAATCCGCAGAAGTCGATTACCTGCGGGCCTGCACTTATTCCGATGACTGCTTCCACGAACTGCGAAGAAAGCAGAAGCAAACGCCATTGAGACACCGCCCTCCCTCGCGCGGAAGACGCGCGTTCTCGGAACGCCGAATCGAAATCGGAGAGAAAGAGAGAGACAAAGAGGGAGGGACCTGCTGGGAAGAGACCTCGGCGGTGCGGGGCGTGATGCGGACGTGGAGGCGGGGGGGATGCCGGTCGACGACGACGCAATCGCCGCCGTAGACGGCTTGCACGGCCTCCACTTCCATCGCCACCTCGTCTTCGTGTCCGGCCATCTGAGGGAGGCGCGCGGGCGGACGGCGGAGGTAAAGAGGAGCGCGGCGGCGGCGGTGTTCGGGCGGCGGCGATGGACTCGAATGCACGTCTCCTATTTTCTTCGTATCCTGCACTGGTCGCGCGTTCGCTCCCGCTCGACGGGGCAATAGTAGCGAGCAAATAAGTAATTTTTTTTATTTTAATTTCCTGCCATAAATAAATAAAAAAATCAGATGCAATTTTTCCTTTTGATTTTTTTCCCATCGAAAAATCTGCAAATGCTAAAATTATAAAAAAGTAAAAATAATACCATCTCTCTAATGTTTATTAAATTCTAAGATCGTATGATAAGATCCAAATCGATTGGATAAATATATATATTTTTAGTGAGTCGCTACTCACTTGAATTGTAAGTAAACTTATTAGTTCACTAAAAAAATTCAAGATATAATATAAATTTATCGATTCAAATGTTTTGTCTTTCATTTTTACTTATTAAAATGGCATAATGTAGTCATGTTCTCCAAAATATGTTTTATTTTGACAATTATCGAATAATCAAAGATAAATTATACACTTTTTGGCACAATGGTAAATAATGGCACATGATTTATGATATGCAAATAAAGGTAATCTTTGTTTTAATAAAATAAAGGAAAATTATATCTCCTTACGCGTGAATCATCACACATGCAAGAAATTGAGATTTCTTTTTCCAAAACCGCAATTCTGATTCAAAATCCAGTATCTTATAACATTCTTCATAAAATCAAAATTTTTCTTCATATTTTTATTGAATCTCATCGCTTGATTCAGTACAACTCTCGATTTACAATTTATAAATTCAAGATTTTTTATTTACATAATATATACCAACAATTTCTCAAATTGAAAAACTACCCATTACTCAAATTTATTTCACAAGCACATGAGACTTTCTTAAAAGTGTCTCGATGGAAAAAAATAATTTTTATTGCATTCTTAGAACATGTAATATTATAAGAATATTTTATTTTTCAAAGTATCATAAATGGAAAAAGGAAAAAAAAAAGTAGGCATGTCATTAGCTTAATTATACTTGGACAATTCTTGTTAAGGGTCATGCCATGGACAAAATCATAATTAAATTTATGATTTATTGACATCATGAATCTATATATTCATTAAAAAATTAGAATAATTTGCTTTTAGCGTTGAGTCATGGAATTCTCATCTCGAAAAATAATAACAAGACCTTGATCACTGATCAGGAGTCAAGATGATCATAAGGTCATGCTAGCATTCATCTCGAGAATGTCGCGACAAGCAATGTACCAAAATTGCTGATTAGTTGGGATTGGATTAGAAGATTGAAGTGCAATTCGTCTCTTTTCTACTTCAGCCAACACGGGTGGAAGTTCGATGGGCCATTGGGTTGCCAAGGTCCATCGAAGTGGTTTCATCCGGTCAGATGAAATAAAGCTAAGGTATATTCCTTGGAGGAGTAAACAAGGTCGCCATTGGGTTGTCGGAGGTCCACCAAAGTGGTTTCCTCCCCATGAACTAGGTAGCTAATCTCCGGTTCCCTTGCATTAATTTTATGTCTTGATTTTAGTACTTTCAGTAACCTTCCTTTGGTTAGTAATGAATATCGTTATTTTCGAAAAAAAAAAAAAAAAGAAGCTTGGTGACCAGCATCATCTCCATCATCATCTGCTCCAAAGACCAAGCTTCTGCAGACCCCCGCAAGATTTTCCCGAGAAAGTTGAGATAGAAAATTCTCCTTGACAAATTTCTGCATCTCTTCTTCCGCGGAACAGGACAGCACTGGTAGGTTCGGCCTTGCTGCCTCGGGGCCTGAGCCGAGCCGAGCCGAACCTCAAAGTGGTCCTTCAAGGCCCGGCCCGGAGTCGCAGGCCGACGCCTCCCTTTCGTCTCAAGTCTCGTCTATCGTCGCGGGTCTCGTCTCTCGTCGCCGCTGCAGCGACGGGCGAAGCATTTTTCTTCCTTCCCTCCCTCCCCCTCTGCCTCTCGCGACAGCCATGGCTTCTCGACCTTCCAAAATTCTGCGCAGCTTCGGTATGATGCGCGGCGCTGCGCCTGCGTAATTGTTCCCTGAGTCTCGTACTTGCACGCTTATGTCTTGTCCTATGCAGGGTACGACTTGCTGCTCGGATCGATCGCTGCGTTTTACGTGTTCGCGGTGCCGTATACAAGGTCGAGGAAAGCTTTAATGTTCAGGTAGCTTCAATTTCCCTGGGCTGTGATTCGTTTTGGTCCGTTCGGTTCTTCTGGGTGATGATTAGAAGGGGCTAAGAACGCGAAAGTTTTCAAATTTTCTGTCGTAGAGTTATTTCTGGTTTATGGGAACTTAAGGAATCGCGATTTCTCTGTTTCCTAGCTGATAAGGAGTGTTGGTCGAGGTTGATCTCCTTTGTCAAGTGCTTGAGATGTTTCTGTTGTCGGGGAGAGACGAAATGGTGATGCACTGGTTGGAATGTCATAATTCTATTTTCTGGCTGACTCTCCTGCCTGTTTGCGCTGGTATATTATTTTGCAGGCGATGCATGATATTCTTTACCATCGGCATCACCTTGACAAGGTAAGCCAAACATTATGTGCTTTGTTTGGTTAATTCAGAAGTGTGTGAACTCTTCCCTTCGTGGGCTTTGTTCACATCGCCCACCCATGTGCAGAAACTTTAGTATAGACCCCAAGTGACTGCCGCTAAGTAATTTGTCACTAGTCTTTAAGAGTTGATGTGCTGGCTATATAAGCTCTTGTGTTTGTTTCCTTGTGTCTTCATAAATAGTTTTCCCGCTGCAATGTCTTTTTCCTGACTACTTTCCCTTCCCAATAGATACTAAGGTGAAATTTCTTTGGTTTTGATGACTGTACTAGTATGATCACCTGGACTTCCCTGGAGTTGTTCCCCGCACTTTCCTCGGTAAGCCACCTACAAGTCCACATGGTGTATTTTTCTTTTCCCCAGTCTATAGATGTCTTCTTTACTTTGGATAAGTTCTTCAGTTGTAGAGTCTTCTGACCATGAAAGTGGGAAAACATTGGAAAAATGTCTCTTTCTTTCTTATGCTCAATCTTCAGACTAGTATCATGTACTTGTCTGTCATTTCATCTACTTTGTAGTTTCCCATGTGACAGAAAAGTGAAAACATTTCAGTGTAGACATTTTCTTCTAGGAATGCTAAAAATTGATTCTTTGATGTGGTTCATAATACTACTCTGAACTAAAAGCTTATAGTCTTACTTTTGATCTCTTGAAGCTCATCATTTTTGGGTGATTTTCTTAGTAATATAGTCAGCTTTTCTATATGTCGTGCTCGTACTTTTAGTATGAATCATTCCAATTGCATAGTACTATTCAAAATGGTAAAATGCTACAGACTGGTGAAGTCAGATCCTTTGTGAATAAATCTTATAATTATTTATCCTTTCCCCTTTTAGGTGCATTCTTGGTATCAACTTTGGCAACGCCAGTTGTATTGACAATGAGCTTGCTGCACTTGCCAAAGATTTATAGTCTTTATGCAGGTTAGTTGGTTGTTATTTTGGGGACTTATATGAAATTATCAGTCTAAGTATTCTAAAATTTTTTCTGTGGTTGTGGGAAACATTGCTTTTTGTCAATACTATTTGAGCTTGACCCCATTGCAATCTCCCAATTAGAATGTTTCTTTTCTTCTTCTTGTTCTTTTTCTCCCTTTTGTTGATGACCATAGTTCTGCATCACTACTTTTGTCTATGTAGAGTCAATTTGTTTATTAATGCATAGTTCTGAAATTCATTTTTGGAAAGCACAGTTGAGAGGAAATTGTGTAAAAACATATGAATGGAGTTAGACTCCTCTTTAGCCTTAGTTTTGGGTGCATGGAGTTGGGTCATTGATGAGATAAAGATAATGAATACACTATATATAGTACTGGAGTTCCAACATGAATGAAATGTTGCAACATCCCATATAACTTTTATACGGGGCTTACAATATATTCATTCAGTTTCCCTCCGCTTGATAGCTTAACTATTGGGTTTCAAGGTCCAACTTGGTATCAAAGCCACATTCCATTCCTTAATACGCTATTGAATATGTAGATTTTCACATGTGATTCTAGTCTAACTTATTTTCTTTACTTTGCCAGCCATTGTTCATTCAGTTTCTTATGTGAGAGGGGGTGTTAAAAATTTCACCTCTCTTTTATGTAGGTGTGTAATGGCCTTATACTTATCTGCTATTCCTCCACCTAATAGCATAATTTTTTGGGTTGAAATTCTAACATGAAACTCTTTTACATTGTATGAGGCATGTTAATGTGGCTGTGTATATCTTAGAAATTATATAGACAGCAATGTATTTTACCCTGAACTGCTGTTAAATATCAGTTGCATATGTACTATAAATAGACATAGAAGGTTTTTCATTTATTGTAGCAAGACCAATGTCTGTTTTGCAATTATTTGACTCCTTTATATTTCTCTTGCTCCTATTTCTATGATAAATAGACATTTGGCTCATTTCTTACTTTGTTTTTCATTCTGTATCAATGGATTACTGCTTGTGTAATAAATATCATTAGTAGAGATTTATCATTGGGAAGCCCTTTTGTTATAATATATGTAGTATCATATTCTTATGCTCATACTGAGGTTTTTGTTGCCATCATCAGTTCGATTGGTGTTAGGTAGCATCATACTGTTGACACTAAGGTTTTGCAGAATTCAGGTATGCTTTTGATATTTTCACCTTTCTTCTACCTCGTATTTCTTGTTATTTTCCCTTTTTCCTGGTAGTTTGAGTGCTAGAACTGCTTCTCCTACTTATGTTTAACCAAAAAGATATACACTGAATATGTTTCTGCTACTTTTATGCACACAAAGCATTTAGAGGGAATAAAAAACCAGTTGGAGGATTGTGGATGACCTTACTGCTTAGTATCTTGTGAGAAGCCTTTTCATGATATCAGATGGTGGTTTGCTGGACATATCAATTCAAGTGGCTATAGTTTCATAATTTGAATTGAGTGATAAACAAATATCTCTTTGGACTGGACCTGATTTTTTTTTTCTAGTTTTTGGATTATGCTTTGTTTGAGATTTTCAAAAATGAAAGAAGAGGACTGAAACTTTTCAATACTATGCTGTCCTATGGCATAGATATTGCTGAAAGTTTTGGTCATACATTTGGTCTGGTGTGTTTGGTTTTTTTGGTCTTCAGTATTTTTTTAAAAGAATTAAAAAAAAAACTGCACTATTTACATGGTTTGCTGAACATACACGGGGAGATGATTTGTTCTAGGAAAATTCAGTCAGTCCTTTTTGGGAAGCTTTTGTATATTGCTTATAGGATGATTGAAAGGTATCTTAATTCCCATATGAGATGGTTTGGAGGTACGGAATCCTTGTTTATCAATGCTGTGCACAAACCTTAACCTAATTGCAAACGCACTGATAAAATTGTCAAGTATAATGATGCATTTTGTTTAGAGGGAGTTAGGAAGTATCTTGGGTCATTGCACAGTGCTGGATTTGCTTCTTTCAAGTATGCAGTATAGTTCTGTGGATACAATGCATTAAGTTGTTTTCCTTAGCCACTCATTGTGCAGCTGGTGCATTTGTTGAATGGAAATATTTTCATCAAGCTGCACATTTTGTGTAGGATTCTTCATGTTCAATGCTTTGCAATTGTTGCTGTCTCTGTCTCTCTTTTTCTCTCCTTTTCTTTTGGCGATATCCATGAACATAAACAGTGTTGGCTGGCTTTTTTAGGATGTTTCAAATTTGATAAATGTTGGTTGATATGTTATCCCTAAAGTAACTTTTATCTGATGAGCTTTCAGCACAGCTACCTCTGTTACCTTGTTTATTTATCCCTATGTGTGGCATAGTTGATGAGGCTCCTGCTTTAGGATGTCTAGGGAAGATCCCACGTACACATTCTTTCTTTTGCAGTTTAGAAACTGTATACTGTGATCTACAGGTCAATAGAATAACCTTACTGTTGTGGCAACTGACTCTTGTGTGTTACAGATTACGATTACTATTCCATTTTACATGCTAGTTGGAAGTAGAGGCAACTGCTTTTCTTGGATATGGGTTATCTTTGTGCTGTTAAGATGTATCTCATCTCATACTGTAATCTGTCTGCTCTGCAATTACTGAACATATATACCACCATTCTGATCTTGGAAGATTTTATTCTGATCACGAGGTTTGAACTTGACAATTATGCCTCCTGTAAGATGTACCTAAGTGCAGTTTTGTACAGTTGATGATTTGAGGTCGGAAGCAAGTATTTATTAGGATAATAAAGTTCTTTGTTTATTATGATGAAATCAGTTCTATAAACCTACTAAACTATAGTTTTTTCCTTCATTTTGTAGGTTAGACATAAATTTGGACGTCAAGTAGAAGCTTTCTTTGTAATCTTAAGTGTGGTGCAGTTTCACTTGCTGTTCTATTGCAGCCGTCCTCTTCCTAACATACTAGCACTTGGTCTAGGTAAATCAACAATTATCATGACCATTTTATTTGTTGCCAGTTAGGAATTGCAAATTTCTTCATTTTCCATCTCTGCAGATTATTTTATCTTATTGGTAGTTTACAAATGCACCATATGCCCCTTTAAATTGTTCATTGGAGTATCTTTGCCTGGGTAGGGATGTCTAATACTTAGTGTGAGTTTATGCACTGGAACAGTTATCTTTGAAATCTGTTTGGATTAATATTTAGCATAACTTTGAGACACCATAAGGGGATCATTATCTGGAGGGAGTAATGTCATGGAGAAAGTTGTAGTTGCTCTCTGTAAAAATGTGGATTTGCTTAAGCATTAAAATAAGGATGGAGTCAGGAAATAAGAGGATACAACTTTGATGGGTTCCTTCACCCATCTGTTTTTAAGAGAAAGCTTTACGAGATATCAGATATTTCCAGTATCTAATTAAGTCACTTTTCTAGAAACCAATTTTCTTTTTCTTAAATGAAATGAAAAGAAACTGAAGACACTGTCTGTCTATTCAACTGGTAAAAGAAATTCCATGATGATTTCTGTTCTTTTCAATTAGAGGAAAATGCATGCCTTAACATCTGGTGAAATCAAAATAGCCTAAAATGGGAGCCCCACTAGGTTTTATGCTGTGTGTGTATGTGTGAAGAACCAAATGATCTGGTCATGAGAACCACATGATCTGGTCATGAGGAGATTATTTGATCTTTGAGGATATTTATAATTGGCTACAGATTGATGACATCTTTTGCTCTGTACCATTCCTTTTCTCAATCACATTTGCTGTGACTATGATGCTCCCTCCGGTAGTTGTTGATTCGCATCTTTCATGGAAGTCAACATAACTGGTGGCTTGTTGTTTATTTATTTTTATACATGGGTTATTGCCAGTCTTTGACTATTGTTTGTTAATTACCTTGCAGTTAATATTGCATATGCTTATTGGATTCAAGGCAGCTTTTATGCAACGTTGAACTGTCTGGTACGCTTTCCTCTTCTCTCAAGTAATTGATTACTTCCATTATAGCCACTCCTACCTTTTTCAATATTTTTTTCCTTAATTGCGTTCTTCAATTGTTGCATCTCTAGCTTGTAGCTTTTGCTTTGCGTGGCTCTATAACTTGTCATTCTGGGGTATGTGAGCGTTTCCTTATATTCCAAAGGAAGTGGAAGTAAACAATACCATCCTTGGATGGAACTATAAGTTTGAAATAGAGAGACCTTAGCTAAAGCTTCTTTTATCCAGATTGTTCTTCTTTGATATCTCTTCATGTGCATTGTGTGCACGAGCATGCACACATGAAGGTCTTGTGAACCTGTACACCTGGTTGAGCCTCCTGCCCACACAAAACTAAATCAAACACCAAAAAAGAACACCCTTGCATCCATGCCAAATGCATATGATGCAGCATCATTGACACCCCTGCAGTCGGGTATTTAGTTATGGTGTGTTGCTTTTATTTGATCATTATCCTTGCTCATTCACTGCTTTGGATGGCTTAAGGTTTCATCTCTAATTTGTTGTGTGTTGTTCTTATGACTCTTTGTTTAATTGTCAGGTTTTTGCAACCCTGGTCTTTCGATGTGATATTCTGCTTCTTTTGGGTCCTATAGGCCTCGAACTTCTTTTGGTGAGTACTGATTTTGTGGCAATCTTTCTCTCCCCTTTCCCAGTCTCTCCTATTGTTCCAGTATGGTCTCCTCCAGCCTCAAAGTCTGGATTGTATCCTTATTTCTGGTTGATTGTCTCTCCTATTTTTCACTTACAATTTGTATGAATCAGATCACTTTTTTGTGTTTCCAGTGCTGGTGAAGGCGACAGTATTTATCTCTGTTTAATTTGTCTTGCCAAAGATGGAATTGTATTTTGTACACGGTCTTATTGGGGTCTATCCATTTGATTAATTTAAAAGTTCTAGATATTATAGGAGAAAGGATGGTCCTAGAGTTATCTTCTTCAGTTGAATTGCAAGTTTTATAGCTTAAGAGATTTGAAATTGAATATTCAGATACTGTTATGGAAAGACAACCTCCTTGGGTTCTCTTTGATGACAAGTTATCTAGTCACATCATTCTTGTGTGTTAATCAGTGCTGATGGAAGTCTGGCCTTTCTCTGTCCATAGTATGTCTTGCCAAAGATGAAATTCTATTTCTTTCAGGATATTCATTCGACATCCTTAATTTGTGTAGCATGAATATACTTCATCTTAAATTGATTGTCTTGTTTCATTATGAATGTTCATTCTTGTCAATGACAGACCAGATCAATTTCATTAATTAAAGCTTGTAAGAGGTGCATTCCAATGGCCCTTCTGTGTGCAGGTTAGCCTAAATTTCTTGGAACTTGCTTTTTTCTAATTGTCAATTTGCAATTCAAGATCATGCAATTGAGATCTAATTTTTATAATGTACTGTACATTCAACAGGTTTGACAACATTTGTGGATTCATTCATGTGGAAGAAGCTCTTGTGGCCTGAATTTGAAGTTTTTTGGTTTAATTCATTTCTCAACCGAAGTTCTGAATGGGGTGTATCCTTTTGTGGCAATCTCCATATATTGTGATGTTTTTTTTTTTTTTTTTTTAAGACAGATCCCTCATTAAAACTGTTAACTTTAACAAATGCAGAGGAATTTAAATTATGACGAGTCTGTGAATTTGATTATATTGCGTTTTAAGTACAAGATGAAGGACTTTTCTCCTAGGAGGTTATGACCAATGATTGTGACTTGAGCAATGTGAATATTGAGGTGGAGACAGAACGTTTCTATACCAAGTTTATAGGAGGAGAAGTATTGCAGAAATCTGACTCTGAAGAAATATCTTCCTCCTTTGACTCTTTCTCTGTCTGGAGTCAGCAGTGGAAGTCCTGTCAACTAATAAATCCTTTCCCATCAGGCTTTCAGCTTCAAAAAGGTTGCTTTAGATCACTAGGAGAAGATGGTGCTTTAAGAGTAATGTAGATATCTTTCATGTCCTTTGCCTAAGGCCTGTTCATCTCACTTGTTCATGCTCGCCATACTTTCATTTTGGTTCCTGAGTCTTGCATTTTTTCCCCAAAGCATTGAAAACTTGTTTTTGTACTACTCCATTTATACTACTTCATCTGCGCTTTTAAGGTTAAGAGTCTGAACTCTTGAGTATGCCACTTTGAATTTGTGTTGGAGAAAATGTAACTGCCTTTCTAATTATGTTTTGGTCTTCTATTGAGTTAAGACAATAATTATCTTTCCTTATGAGTTTGCAATTAGACATACCCATTTCATTGGTACTTGACTTCAGCACTACCCCGCGCACTGCTTGGTGCATATCCTCTTTCTCTGGTGAGTTATGGAGCAAACTAACAGTTCTCTGAGTCGGATCACCATTTTTATCCATTTCTCTTGATGTTTCTTTGCTGCATTATTAGCTATTTTCTTGAGCTATTAACATGACTTCCGATATATGTTTCGCAAAAAAATCGACTTGACTGTAAAATCAGATTTATTCTGGTTGCTCCCTTCTATAATTTGAATGTTGATCTTTTGCAGCTTGGTGTCTTACTTGATAGGAGAATGCTATTTTATATCATCCCTGTTTATTCTTTTGTCCTCCTCTACTCTAAGCTTCCACATAAGGTAATCTAGATGAAACACTGAAACCACCCTTTTACTTCATTGATAATGCATGTAAATGATTTTGTTAACAAATCTGCTGCAGGAGCTCCGCTTTATTATTGCTTCTGTTCCAATTTTCAACTTATCAGCCGCAGTTGCAGCCAGCAGAATGTATGTTATTCCAGACGTTGTCTGAACCTTTATTTTTTTCTCTGTAAGAATACACAAATGGGATGATAACATGGTTTTGATACCTATCATGTTCTTTTGATTCCCTCCCTTGTGTGGGTAAAAGAATTGCGCCATACCCACATTGAAGAATTTCATTGGCAAGAGAAGTAGTTAGATGTCACTAATGCATTATCATTTCTGAAATTTGTGTAGCCTTTTAATATTCTTGAGAATTTTCTACAAGCATTGAGAGGTTTCATACCTCCAGGTAGCTGCTTCATCCTGTTTTGGTGAATGAGCATTTATGGAACAACTTATTTGGTCATTCTATTGGATTTTTGCCTTTAGATGGGCTGTATGCCTATTCAAAAATGGATGTTCTCTAATATGTGACAATTGAAAGTAGTGCTACTACAGTACTTATTTTGCCAATGATGGACCTATTGCAATTAGTTGGTGTGCACAACTTGGTAAATGACACAAATTGAGACGTGATCTAGTAGACCTAACATGATGATACTCAAGCACTAACCATTGGTATTTTACATGATAAACACTTTCATATTTCCTGGAGTCAAGTACTTGTTTCTTCCATGCATGTGTTGCTAACTGCCTGCTTATTTTTGTTTGGATCTGTATAGCTATAATAACAGGAAGAAACGTCTATGGAATTTGCTCTATTTCATCATGGTGGGCTTGATTGTTGTCAGGTTAGATTTGCTGGTACTTTATCATTTGGGGGTTTTATGCACATTCAATCTTGCACTAACGTTTCATCTTGTAGTCTAGGGTGCACAGTTATCACTTTCTTGGCATCATATGAGAACTATCCCAGTGGCTATGCTTTAAAATACTTGCATACGAGTAGTAAGCTCTCTCTTTCCCTGTGTTTATTTTTGTGCATGCATAACCATACAAATATATTCGTGTTCATTCTCCATCATCCATTTACAAAGAAATTTGCTTATACAGGGCAGCCTGAGGAAAATATAAAAGAGCAGTGGATTCACATAGACTCTTTTTCAGCCATGAGTGGAATCTCTCGTTTCTGTGAAGATGACTCTCCATGGAGGTATTTAGCTGCTGTGATAACCAGTTTCTTTGTTATCCCTTATAATTATTACAAGTCAACTAAAATTTACTAGTCTGACATTTTTGGCAGAAAATTGACATTTTTTTTGGGCCTTTGACTCAAAGTACCAGGAAAAAAAAAATAAAACACTCAAAAAATAGTACATGAACCCACCATAATTGACATTCAGATAAATACATGTTTTTGGGCTGATTTAGAGAATAGAATTTTAGAGCCTTTTATTTGCTGAAGGTGGGATTACTTTGAAATTTTTGTTATATAAAACATGCACAGATAAGATAAACATGGCTTGTTGGAGAACTCACGAATGATGCTGCTGTTTTTTTCCCTGCTTTGGTGCCTTTAAGTGAATTAGTTTACTTGGTAGTTTGTCTTGCAAAAATGCACTGATTAAATAAATAAGTATTTCGCCAAAAAATAAGGGTTAATATCACGAAAAATCCCAAACTACTATATCTGTGACAAATTTACACAAACTAATTTTTTGATCACAAAAAACTCTAAACTAGTATACCTTTGATAAATTTACCCAAAATTAATATTTTGACGATAAAAAACCCAAAATTGGTACATTTATGATAAATTTATCTTCCGTTAGTTTCCATTAAATTGAATTAATATACAAAAAACCACAAATAGATACACTTGTGATAAACAGAGGGTAAAACCCCAAAATTGGTACACCTATTAACTGTTACATATCATCTAACTTAACAATTTAACATTCAAATTTAACAAAACTAATCTAGGGTAAATTTGTTACAGATGTACTAGCTTAGGATTTTTGGTGATCAAAAATTTTTTTGGGGTAAATTTGTAATAAACAAAGTTTACTAGAGGTCATGGTTAATATCCTCAATGGTGGTAACCTTTCATTATATCTCTTTAATGAATTTGATTTTACTTATGGGTAAGATATAAGATTTAAAATTTTACTTATGGGTAAGATAAAGATTTAAAGTGCATTGCTTTCTAACAGCTTAAATTTCAAATAAGCTGGTATTGGTTTCACAATTTAAAATGATGCCAGAGTTAGAGGTCTCAAGTTCCATTCCTTACATGTTCCTTTCACCTATTGTATGGGATTCTCTTCTTTGTTTGTACGTTTCAATTCAAGAGTTCTTTTGCCTGCACCTTAGGTTCTGACCATTCAGGCTTTCATCAGATATTTAACTTTGCATGAGGTGAAGTGTTAAAATAAAAAATGTGAATGCAGCATTCTCTAACTACGTAGAATTAAATAAGTGTGATGGTGGTTTGATAATTCAAGTTCTTCTAACTAGAAGTATTACTAAGCAGCATACACAAGTCCAAAGCATTCCATCTTCACTGACATTTACAAAGGATGCGTGATGGCTAGTCCATAGAACAGTTTTGTAAGTTCTGTATCTTTATTTTGTATTGTACTATGAATAGGTATTCCAAAGAAGAAGAGATTCCCTTGCGAGACTTCCAGTTCAGAAATTTCACTTATCTTATCAGGTGAGGGTTTTGGTTATGTTTTTCTTGTCAAAACATAAGGCTCACATTGCTGATGACAGTTGAAGATTCTAGCTGTACCAATTTACCCAGATTCTAGTAGGATTGTTTGTTTTGCCAATGAGCTCATGAACTGAATATCTGAATAACGTAAGTCTTTCCATTGATGTGGGACAGTGAGCATACTACAATTGATGGATTCAAGTGTTTATTCTACGTAAAAGGCTTCTCAAGAGTCCGTCTTCAAATTGCTCTTCCTCCAATTATGATGGTAAGTTGTTATTACAGTGCCATAACTGTGAGATGATTATTCATTAGGCTAAGATTTTCCTTGTGCTTTTCTAGGTCACGGAACCCAAAGTATTTGTCCATGGAAATTTGAAAAACTGGGATCAAATTGACAAAAGTTGGCCTGGATGCTTGTGATTTTGAATTCTGCTGTCTGCAAGTATTCTCTGTGGCTCTTAGCACAAGAAGGAAAAAATAATATTCTTAGGGGAAATGTGCTGAAGCCAGCCCAGCAGGTTGTATTCTTTGGAATCCTGGCTTGATTTCCTGGAAATACTTCTTGAAAAGGCCTAATTTCTTGCTTGAGATGGAAATCTTTCTGGTGTGATGCATGAAAAGAAGCTTTAAGCATTGGAACTGCTTTGAGTCAAAAGAATGCACCAGCAGCATCTGTTTGTTTTTTCAAGATAAATCATCGAGTGTCAGTAGCATAGATTTTGCTTCTACTGGTGCGGAACTTTTCTAATTACTACCTGAGGAAACAAAGAATACTGTATGTGGATGGATAATCTTGCGTCTAATTTAATGGCAAAGATAGTGCACCCGCTGTGACTATTTCTGGGCAGAATGAACTCATTTTTCCTCTAATTGACCTCAGCTTCTTCACTACTGCTTTCATGCATGATTACCTGATCTGCTAGAATAATTTAGTCCTCTGGGGTGAAAGCTTAATCTATTATAACCAGCCCATTACATCTCCGAACATCTGCCATTTTCACATGTAAAGTCTCCCTCGAGAAGCATTATCCTTGCTGTATCAGAGGGCTTAATATGCTCATGGAAGTTTCAAATTTGTCTTTATTTGAACATATTTTGAGATGGATTTCCAGTACCAATTCACTCGTATGTTTCCGGCCGTTTATTCAAACTCATGGCAATAGTACATTTGATGTTTCATCTTCATTCTTGGCCTGTGGCAAATACACTTCTATTTGATTCAATCAGGCGTGCATAAGCTAGTGCGTGATGCCGCAGATTACACTTGAACACCTGGACTTGAGATTTTTTCCCTTTTAACTCGTGAAAACAAGAAACCTCGAGTTTGACATTAGCAAGTCAGGACAAAGAAACCAAGAGTGGAAATATCACGGCATAAGATGATGCGTAGTCTTTCCGTCTAGAAATTTGGAATCTACTTGTCATAATAAGTTCTTTAAATTTTGAAACCTAAAATATGCCCTACATACCCAATAATCTTTACTTAGGTTTCACTTGTACTTTTAGTTGAATTTTGCTATAACTCATTAATCACAACTTATGTTTAGATTAGGGATGTGCAAGATGGACCGTCTAAATCAAGAATTGCTAGGAGTAGACTGGTTGATTTGGTCCAATTTTTAAGAGTGTTGGTTCGGTTTTTGGTTCCTCAAAGTGGAACCATTGTTCGATCGATGCAGTTTGGCTCTCTCTTGGAATAGGTAATCGGATTGCAACAAGGAATTGGATCGGACTGATTATATATACCTTTTTCTATTATTTCTTCAAAAAAATTGGTAAAATGTTAACTAAATAATAACTCGTCCAATGATAAACTTTTCACTCAACGTTGTTTCCATCAATATTTTGATTCTCCTTTATGCATGGCTTTTTTAGTGGAAAAAAATGGCCGTTTCCATTGGACTGGATTGGATAGGTAGTTTGGTCGGTTCGTGGTCCTAGGACCAAATGGTCTAATCCTCGGTTCCCAAAATTAGGGAATTGCTCCTCCTAGTTTGATCAACCGAATTAGACGGGAGTCGATCATCCCTAATTTGGACATATGAATATTATACTTTCAATCATGGATATTGCTTGAAATTGAAGCTTAGATTGATGATTTCAAATTACATACTTATTATTGAATGTCATGAAATGTTGCAAGATTATGCAAAAATATTGAATAAGAAAAACATAAAAATTTGATCTAAATTTCATTCGAAACCTATCCATTATAATATATATTCCCTAATTTTTGAAACGTAAAACTTATCCAACATATCGTAGAACTTGGGAACTGAACCGGTTCTCAAGTTCCTGATTCTATTATAGAACCATGCTCATGCCTATTGTTTTATGTCGGAACATTGATCAAGTCTTTGGTCATTTAATCATATTGAGAACAGTCAAATGTGACATGATTTGGTCTCAAAGGACGACTGGGAGGATAGTCGCAGTCGAGTCTTCTTAGGATATCGTCTCATTGCAACGCACAAACACGAAGTCTGTCGATCGAGGGCCACAGGTATTCAAGTCAATGCTGCGCGTGAAGACTTCCCTGATCTTGAGAGGTTTCCTGTGTGCTCCATGAGAAGTTGAGCAGCTTCCTGTTGGAATTTTGGGTCATTTTCTCGCCATCATAAAGAAATGTCCTTGCCATGACTTTTAGCTCGTCCACTCTTTAACTTATCTAATCCAATGCCGTCCCTGACCCGCTCACTCCTCCGTTTACCTTAGACCGAGTCCAACGCACAGCACCATATATTCATCACATCTCTCTCTCTCACCTTCATTTCATCTCCACATATCAAAGCATGTCCAACCTTGGTGTAACACAGAGACCGTCCTCCACCGTCTCTTCATCGACTCCCCAGATGGAAACTCCCCGCGAGCTGAAAGCAAAAGCCAAGTTCGTATTCCCGTTGGGCTTCCCGGCCACCCCAGAAGCCGCAGCTGCCCGGATCATCAAGAACCTGTCCCACCTCGGCCTCTTCTACATGCTCGTCCTGTGGGTCGGGTTGTCCATAAGCCTCGTGCCAGAGCGCAAATTCTCACTGCTGCTGCTGATGGCCATGACCATCATCGTCAATCAGTACCTTATTATGGTACGCCTGATGCCAAACTCCATTTGCGGAAACAAAGCTGTCGACAAAACGCTTGTCCTGGTGCCTGTGGCAATTGTTACCATCGTGGGGCTTATCTTGACGAGGGCCGCGATTCACCTTTTCGCGACTCTGGGAATCGGAATACCAGTCATTTTGGTTCACGCCGTGCTTTGGAGGGACAGCGGGTTTGTAAACGAGGAAGTTTCTGCTTCAGATTCTGCTCCTGGTGAATTGGCTCCTCTAGTAGACAATGTTTAATCGGTTTAATCGATGTCATGACAATTTCGGAGCCGTTTGGGCGACCGATTAAGAGGAAATTAAGACCCCGTACAAGCAACAAGATTAGCCAGCATAATCTAGCTACCTTCATTTTCGTTTCCTGTTTATACTGCCTGTCTACAATTGTATTATGGCTTAGTCCTCGCATGTTTTCAAACACTGCTCCAGAGAGTTTTGATCTCTGATGGGTGAATAAGAAGATGTTCCCTTCACTGATTCTCCTTCAAAGTCGTAATCGGACTCCTTTTTTTTTTCAGTGTTATTATCCAAATGAACGCAAGTGCTAGTTCGAATTCAGAAGGATCATAGTACTTGTCATCATACATTTGACTCTTTAGCACGACATACGTTGGGATTCCTGCCTATAAAATCGGTACGAAGATTTAAGTAAATTGGTTGTTTGCTAATAAAATGATAAAGAGTTTGTTTAACAGGACGCCCTTTAATTCGAATTAGCTAATGTAATTTGTCGAGTTTCACTTGGATCTCGCTTACTTTGTCACGACACGTTATCCTAATATCTTGATTTGAGCAAGTTGGGTGCCAATTATTATTAGACCGGGATTACTTGTATAAGCCAAATGTCTGGACTTAAAGTCGTTAGTGGTCCTTGCAAGGTGATCCAACGCCTCTAGACAATCGAGCCTCTATGAAATCTCCTCCGTAGTCCGCACTAACGAACTCTTTTATGTGTTCGCAATAATCACGTTCAATCTTCCATTGCCGAGAAGATACATCCTTCAAATGAGAATGTTAACCGATTAGGTTCGTCTTATGTTAAGAACTGCCACTGATGTATGGTGACATTTTGAGACGAGAATTTCCAGACCAAGGCCCAGAAAGTTTTGCCTTTGATCCTAAAAGTGTGCTGAATCTTTATGAATGCACAATTCGTAGTGACGCCAGGGGAGTGCGTTTGGGCAAGCATAACCGTTTCATTATGGAAATAAGCAACTATGAATTAGTAGGTTTGATTGATAACTTGTATTATGTTGGAATAAAATGGAGAAAATTACTCAATTAGTTATAAACATATTATATGAATGCTAATTCACTCTTAAAATTTTTAGTTTTGCCAATTTAGCCCTAAATCTTTGTATAAAATTTCATTGTAATTATTCCAGTCAATTTTCCTTGGAAATCTCCGATGTGGAAATCCAATCATTGCCCAACCATCTTATGTGGCATATCACCGCGTTAGCCATTTCCAACAAAAAAATCCGGAACAATTATATTGAAATTTCTCATAAAGATTACAACTAAAGTGGTAAAATTAAAAGTTTATAATTGAATTAGCATTTGTAAAATAAGTTTAGGATGATTGAATAATTTCCCCTATAAAAATGTTAGTTGCTCTCTTCATGTGCATCTTGGAGGCCTACAAATGCCTCTAATGAGGAGATGTGAACTAGGATTGGGAAAATGACACTAAAAAGTCAACTTTCGTACGACATCGTGGAGCCAAATTTTTTATTCGGATCACTTAAATGCCATTGTTAATTTGGGATGCTTAAAATATGATATGACAATATTTTATCAATTTTTCTAATCGATGTGGGCCGGTGATCCAAGTTAGCATTAATAGCCCCAAATGATGTTGTTCATTATTTTTTTCCCCAAATTTAAACCCCAAATTGGACAAATCAACCAATTTCCCCAATTCTTGAACCATAACTCGAACAAATTAAGCAATTTTCCCAAATTCTTCAAACCCTAATTCGGAAGGCAAGTTGGTTCGAATACGAAGAGTGCAATTTAGGCCATCCTTGGTGTTGTCGAGCATGAAGCAGGCCCGCTCCAACAGTCGGTCATATAGGAACACAAGCTTCACGAGGTCGACTCGATCAATTGCGAAAATTGAGCTCGTGATGGCACCACTGGGGATAAAGAGGCAAGCCCAGGCGGCGAGGTCAGGTTTGTTGGAGTCGAGGGCAATGTCGATCTAACCGTGGTGGGGAGAGGAAGTGGGATCATGGCCAAAGCCGAAGAGCTTAAGGAGGAGGAAGGAATGGTGAGAAAGAACAAGCTGCGGTAGAGTGAGGTATTTTATTTTATTTTTTTCATTTGAAGAGGGTACGGTGTTGTTTAGCTATAGAAGGGCACGTCACAATAAATGTTGGATTTGTTTTTTTTATTAATAAAAAGCCACGTAGAAATTTTTATGAGAATTTATTGTTGGAAGCACTTAAGTAATTATTTGTCCTTCGATTTGGCACTTAAGTATTAGGGCAAGAAGCCGGAGAGCTTGAGGATGAGGAAAGGAAAAGTGAGGGAGAACAAGCTGCGACAGAGATTTTTTTTTTTAAAATAAAATTGAATAAGGTATGGTGTGGTTTAAGCATAAAAAGGTCATGTCATAGTCAATGTTGCATTTTTTTTATTGAAAGCCATGTAGAATTTTTTATGGGAATTTGTTGTTGGAGACACTTAATCGATTATTTTTCTTCTAATTTGGCACTTAAGTATTATAGTTAGAAGTTTTGGCATGAAAGTAAGCATATACGAAAGTTACAATAATTCTAAGGCCTATTTGGTAACGTGCCAAATAATGCTTGATTTTGTTCTTTTGTTCTTGAAATAAAAAAGAATAGAAATTCATTTGGAAACTTTTTTTTCCCGAGAATAGGTTTGAAACAAAATCAAGAAGTAAAATTTGAAGGTCACATTCTTTTTTTCTCTTTTATTTTATTTTCTTGTTTCATCATCATCATCATCTTCTTCTTCCTTGGCTAGCTACTACCAAATGAGGACCAACGACCTCGCTAGAGCATCGCCGTGGTTGGGTGAGGCTCGGCCCCACCATGGCCAAGCAAGGCCAAGCCTTGCCTAGCCGCAACAATACTTGGGTCAACAAGGCTTGGCTGCACTAGGGGTTGGTGATGCTCTAGCGAGGTCATCGGCCATGGCTGAGGCTAGGGACCGGCTAAAGGAAGAAGAAAAATAAAGTGAAAAAAGAAAAGAAAAAGAAGAAAAAAAGAGCAAAATGTAATAAAAATATTTAAAAAGTTTTTAAAATTCTAAGTTATAAAATAATTTAAGGGTTGTAATAGATACATTTTTATTCCAGAAATAGAAATTTTGGATAACTATCAAATGTCTTCAAATGTTTAGAAACTCGTTAAATAAATAAAATTAAAAAAAAAACATTTCTAAATAGAAATTGTTTTGAAAAATAGAATGGTTATGAAATACACCCCTAATTTCCTTTTTCTCGAGGATTGGATACATAATTAATTAAAAGACATAGAGGAAGGCCTAGAAGGAGGTGAAAAGAGACTATAAAGAGATACATGGAACATCAAGAGCTCACTAGAAAATTTAATAAATTGTCGCGGTCGAGCATAGCAACGTAGTAAGATTCACACAACTTACCTACTTGATGGGTAAAGATTGGGGGTGAGCATAAGCATTGTATGGTCTAGTTGAAAGGCCAAGGTGCTGAATTGGATTGACTCTGGACCGATCTTGGACAAAGCACATTTTAACTTTGTTTGTTGTTTGTTTTGTTTTGAGGTGATTAGAATTTAGGGCATTCTTTTATAGATGAATGATGAATGAAGTTTTATAATCTGTGTTTTATATTACTCACTTTTGGCAAGTAAAAATTTCTATTATCACTTTTAACTTTCATTTTGTTTGACTAAAAATGAGTTGGATAATTCCCTTTTGCTTTAGATTTTTGTCTGTTTTTCACCGGTGTTTAACTTCTTGTTGTTTTATTGCTTAGTATCATGCTTCTAAATATTGTGTGTTGATGGATATGTACCTTAAAATAGTAAGTTTGTCCTCTCAAAGAATACAAAAAAATAAAACCAAAAAACAATCTAGGTTCCCTAAACTAACTCCTCAAACTAGATTAGGTCAGTTTAAGGTCAATTTTAGAGTTTACAAAATCAATTTAGATTTCAAAATTTGGGAACCAACCCTCTATAGGTAGGTTCCCTCTATAGGTAGGTTCCAAGTTTGGATAAGCCCAACCTTGGAATAACTTATCCCTTATTAAGACTTGGTTGCTACTGTTGTTGTTGATTAAACTCTAATATAAAATTATTTCAAAAGAAAAGGGGAAAAAAGAGAGGAAATGAATGGAAATTGTAATTTCCCCTCTCTTGATTGTGTCTACATAAAAGAAAAACAAGTTACTAATCAAAATGACTAAATCAAATTTTGTCCAATTTATCCTTGCAACCAAAATGAAGGGTATTTTTGGGAAACAAAGAAGGATTAATATTGCGAAAAATCCCAAACTAGTATGTTTGTGACAAATTTACCTTAAATGACCACAAAAAATCACAAATTGGTACAATTGTGACAAATTTATCCCAAAGCTAATTTTTTGACAATCAAAAACCTCAAACTGGTATATTTGTGATAAATATACCTACCGTTAAATTGGATTGATATAAAAAAAATCACAAAACTGGTACAACTATGACAAATAGAGAGTAAAATCCCAAATCAGTACACTAGTCAATTGTTACGTGTCATCTAACTTAGCAATTTGATAGTAAAATTTAATGGAAATTAATAGATGGTAAATTTGTCATAAGTGTATCGGTTTTGGGTAAATTTATCAATGGTTTACTAGTTTGGAGATTGCAATGGTCAAAAAATCGGTTCAGGTCAATTTGTCGTAAGTATACCAGTTTGGAGTTTTTCGCGGTATTTAACCCAACAAAGAATTGTCATATTTCCCTCCATTTTTCTTGTGCTTATGGGAGGACATAGAAAGACACAAAAAGTTTCCTTTCTCTTCATTTCTCTCTCCTAACTTACTTCACGGGAGTAGTCTTGCGATGGAAACTTCGGAAAGAAAGATGTCACAAGTATTATAACTTTTTTGTATGAAGTATCACAATGCTTTTTAATCAATTGAGTGCCATAATATATATACATCGTTCTCTTGAGTGTAATAACTAATTTTTTTCTAATTAGTTAAATGTCATATAACTTTTCAATAGATTACTTGGATACTATAACTTTTAAATGTCTACAAAAAGTGCTATACCACATTGGATTTTCGATATTTAGGTGAATGTTTTTAAAAATCATGACACTAAGTAATGCATTGAAATTTATAATACTCAAGTAGTCGAAAAAAAGTTATGATTCCCAAGCGAGCGCAATACAAAAGTTATGAACTCTTCAATATTAATAGGCACACGAATGGCTCTCAACCATTAAGCACACGACCCGAAGTACTGAAAGTCGACTCCGAAGCAATGGTAGTTACGGAAATAGACAAAACATCTCGAGCCGTCAAAGATAGGGTTTTATATTTTGAGTCATTAGTCTTACACCATATCAAAATGTCAAGATCAATAACTTTTTTAGTTTGATCTTCAAGATATTCATCAAGCTCAAATTTATTGATATCACACAATTGTTAACTCGAATTCATAAAGGTTTTTCGCCATGCTTGGGCATCATACTTCCTTTTGTTAACTCCATTGCCACCGGCATCGGCGTTGGAACTACTATTACTAGCACTCCAATTTTAGACACCAAAATTCCGATCACTTGAACCAAAAGAAGATTGCTTATAAAATTCAAATAAACGCTCCAATACGTTCTTCACCTTATGATGCATGTCATTAACTTTTGATTCATCGTCATAAATTTGTCCATACAAAAATTTCACATAACTCAGCTTGACTCTATGATCCAATACAACCACAATCAACATCATCATATTCACTTTGTCTAAGCTTCCATAATATTTGTCGAATTTTCTTTTATTTTCAAACTCATAGCTTGAAGTTTAGGATCCGAGTCATTCGTTGTATCTTTCAAATATTTATATAAAAGAGCCATCCCCTCAAAATAATCATTGGAAGTTATATATGAACTCCTCGACATTTGATTGGTAGCATCATAGAACACCTTTAAAAACTCTGAAAGAATAATAGCATTTTCCCAATCATCATCTTGAGGAATCTTATGGTTAAGCTCACTTATAAAAGATAAATCATTTTCTTTCAATCTTTCGAAAGCTTTCCTGAACTTTACAGTAGTGTCTAATATATGATAAGTAGAATTCCATCTAGTGGCTATGTCAAGAATAACTGAACCCTTGTAAGTGATATTTTCAGTCTCAATACAAGATTGAAATGCTTTGGCTCTTAAGGGAGAATTTTTCACATACTTAACCACATTGTGGATACATGCGATAGTCACATACCATGCTCAAGCCATCTCTCACAATCAAGTTCAATATATGAGATGTGCATTTCATATGCAAAACACTATCATCTAATATCGCCACCCTTTCTCTTAAAAGTTTTTCCCTCAAATAACCAATTGCAACATCATTGGAGCTAGCATTGTCAATAGTAATTGTTGACACTTTTTTTAATATTCCCCACTCGTTAAAGCACTTTTCTACCATTTTTCCAATCTCCTTACCTTTATGATTATGTATCACCACAAAATTGATGATTTTTTTATGCAACTTCCAATTTTCATCAATAAAATGTGCAATGAGCCACAAATAATTCATGTTTTGAATAGAAGTCCAGGTATCGATTGTAAGTGTAATCCTAGACTTAATCTTACTAAAGTAAGTCTTCAAACAAGTTTTTTCGCGGAAATATAAGTTCATGCAATCTTTAGCCACTGTAAAACGTGATAAATGCTTGAAGAGAAGTTGTAATTTAGAAATAAACTCACGAAATTCGACACGCTCCACCAAAGAAAAATGTTGCTCATCAATAATGATGAACCGGGTGAGCATTTTTCTGCAACGTTCTTGATTAAATGACTATGTCGATAAGACATTACCGGTGCTAGATTCTCCCCTGCCTTGCTAGCTCCATTTACATTACGTGGTACAAATTTTTTTTGCCTCTTCTCTATATTACGAGGAAACTTCTTGCATGTTGTTAAGTGCTTCCTCATGGCAGAAGTACCATTAGAAACACGGTACTTTAACAAAGACCCACAATGAATGCACTTCACCTGATGTGTGTTTCTATCCTTATCTTTGATTTTCGTATAATTATTATAGCATTCAGATTTATATTTTTTATCACGAGAAGAAAGAGAAGAACCAAGTACCTTGCCTGTCCCACTCATATTTATGGATGGATCTTGTTCTAGTTCATTTTCATCGCCCGACATTTCCATTTCTATAATAGGAGTCATCTCATCATAGTCATATCCCTCCTCTTCTATTGACATGTTAAGTTGATAAGTCCAACAAACAACACTGCCAAACAACCATTTAATCATCTCAATAATTAGAAATAAGGTCACACGATGACAATTTCCCATAATCTAAGCTAGCTAAAGCAAAACGGATTAAAATTTTTTTACCTAGTAAGCAAAAACCATTTTCTAGTCCCTTTCTGGATCAATTTCAGATTTTGTCGTTAAGAACCTCAAAGAAAACCAACTTGGCAAATGAAGCATGCCACACCTGCAAGAAAAATGAAGCATGTTTAAAATAGTCGGCGAAATCAAAACTTGAATGATTCCATGACCTAACAAACCCCTTAAACCACCCCAAAAAGAAAAAAAGGAAACTTTTTCTTAATTTGTCATGTTTACAATTTGATCAAATACTCCAAAAGCTAACCTCTGAGTAATTTGCATATCCGACAAAGTTGTATCATGTCTACACAATTTCAAAACTTTCAAACCAACATATTTGCAATTCAAGAAATGTCATATGGGATATTAGACTAGCAGAATGATAATTGGCATGATTAAATCAACCAAATGAGATCCCCGAACTGCCATGATGTCAAACAAAGGGAATTTGATTCCAAGGAATCTGCTCAGTTTTTAACTTAGATATGAGTTAGCTGTTCATCTTTCGTTAGTAATTTTGTCTCATAATTTAGGCTTGGTTTACAGCTCATCTCCATTTAAGGCAAAAAAGGAGAGTATTTATTTCATTTTATCATTGCTCATCTGCATTTCAGTCACTTGTAATCATCTTTGTTAGGCTGATATGGGTATCGAATGCAACATTCTGTTTTTTAAAACCTTTCTGTGGTGAAATTGCAAGCTCTTTGGCAATAGCTAACCAATGCAAAATCATGGCCAGTAGATACTAGTAGCAAAAAACACATCCTTAAAGCAAAGCCAAAGACAAAATGTCAAAGATAAACATGAGCTATATTAACCTTTGGCTATTCTCATTGTACTAGTTTGAGAGACCACAACTTTGGCCATTTGGTAGGAATTATAAGTCATTGTATTAGCATAGGCTTGTTTTTGCGGCAACACATACAAACCGACCAATTGCTTTTAGAGAACTGATTAAGCTGATTTCATTGAGGAGTACCTACCAAGTACATAAAAGGAAAATAAAGGAGACTTCACTACAAACTGCCTATACTATGGGAAATATTTAGCAAGAGTGTTAGAAATGACTTGCACTATTTTTTATGGGCATGATGTCTTAACTGAGGCTTTCTTTTATATATTAAGCAGGTCTGAAAGATGAAATTAGTGCTGAGTTTGTTATCTTTGTGTTTTGGTTTTTTTAGTCTCCCTGATTTGTTATTAGTGTCTTTATAATTGACGTAGGTAATCTATTTTAGTTTTCTCCCATTTCATCTATCCACTTGTCGTCTATGCCTTTTCAATTTAAACATGATTTTGGTACTACACTGAGTATGCTGCAAAATGTTATGACTACACGATCTCTTTGGCCTCTGTTATGTCAAAACAACTATCTACATAGATATACTCACTTAATTCTAATATTTCATTTATTGTCACGTTAACAACAAATCTATGCATATGTATGGCATTTGCTTCAAGTAATTTATTGGTATCCACCTTTGTAAAATGAAGTTTATTAGCTAATTAACAATTGCAAGCACCTACTGTTGATGTCTTGCAGGTAGATGGAGATACCGGTACCAACGATATGTCATTGCATTGGCTAGTGGCTTATCTGGATCAAACATGGTATCGTCCTTGGACAGTGATGAGTCAATGCAACTTCCAGAATGCCTTGATGGGGTAAGCTTGAGGCAACTTTTTATTTGGTTTATTTTAAGTATATGTCTTGAGGATTTTGACTATTACTTGCATGCCTTGCAATATGCATCATCTCCGTTCATATGCTCAGAGTCTCAAACTCCATAATATACATAGGCGAATGCTTGTTTGAACTGCACTTTAGTTTGTAAAATTTTGTGAAGCATGGGAATAGATTTACAAATTGATAAAATACTAGATATAAATGCCGCAATCTGTATATACATTAAAAAGATGTCACTACAAAGGACCTAAAATCAAACCAGCAAGCATAATGAAGTGTTTTGTATGTTTCAATTTGCATTGTTTAGATGCTCACAATAATCTATGTCTTGTTTTGTTAATTGGGAATTTGTTACTAATGAGGCACTGCATCAAATGCCAAAGCATATCTAGAGTTCACATGAACATTTAAACAAACACATCATTTGCATGCGGCAAAGTCTCCCTATGATGAAGAAAAGTCAACTCTAGCCATTCGCACAAGCATTCTAGCCAATTCACTTCAGCAAAACAACAATAACCCGGCTCGAGTTCACAGTCTGAATTTCATATCTTGACTCCCACGTGATTGTTCTTTAAGTTGTAGACAGAAATAGAATAGAGGGTACCTGGAGAAGAGCGAGACTGAACTCTGTACGCGACGAGGTGGCTAAGGCCGCGACATTTGAAAGGCTCCGCACTCGTGACTCGTCCCCAGAACCAACAACAGTTCAACGTTCAGCACCTCCCAAAACTCAAGACCTCAAATCGAAGGCTGCAAAAAGCCAAAAAGGCGCAACTCGCCAGATCTCACACCTATCGCATGAAGACCCACGAGCGCTGGTCCGGGATCTCGAAGGAAGACTCGATTTGCAAGTGGCTTGTCGCTCAGAGAGGGAGGGAGGTGGAGATGGAGAGAGTTCAAGATGTTTGCGTTCATGTGATAAAAATTGCCAATTGGGGATTTTTTGGAAGGGGGAGGCTGAACCAGTTCCGGTTCTGGGAAATGAGGAACCGGGAATCGGAACTGGTCCCCCTAAAACTGGGAACCAAACTGGACCCTTTGGTTCGGTTCTCCAGTTCCCAGTTCTACTCGGGAACCGTGCTCACCCTTAATTAGAGTTAGGTTCGGCTTTATTGATTGTGATTTGAGGCTTTTTCTTGTTTGATTATTATTTCGAAAGCAATTATGTTTGAGGCGACAGGTGAAATTGAGAAGTTTAGCTAGAGGAATAACTTTGGGTTATGGAGCATCAAGATGCGTGCACTGTCAACAACCCAAGGTTTGGTCAAAGCTTTATATGGTGAAGATGAGTTGCAGTTATAATGAAGGCCTTTGAAAGGGCAGAGCTAATGGAGAAAGCAAAGAGCACAATCCTATTGAATTTATCGAATGATATGTTAATAGAAATGGCTGAGGAGAAGGATAGTGCAAATTTATGTTTATGTTTATCTCAAAAGAAATATATTGAGGAGATTATGGCACGTTTTAACATGCAGTTGGCCAAATCCATAAGTACACGTTTAGCAAATCACTTTAAATTTTCAGATAAATTATCATCGCAGACTAAGGAGGATGAGGAGCAAATGTCCCATGTTCCTTATTCTAATGCCTTGGGTAGTATTATGTATGCTATAGTATATACTAGGCCTGATATTTCACAAGCTGTGAGCGTAATTAGTCATTACATGAAGCATCTTGGTAAAGCTCATTGGGAAGTTGTGAAGTGGATCCTCAAATATTTAAAAGGGACGGCAGATGTAGATATAGTATACTAGAGGAATAGTAATGGTAGTGAAACCACTAGTTATGTAGATTCGGATCACGTTGATAACTTGGATGATTGCAGGTTTTTAGCAGGATACGTGTTTACACTAACATGTGGTATAGTGAGTTGGAAAGCATTCTTTTGACTGAGGCAAGTACATGGTCCTAACCTTTATAGCGAAGGAGGCGATATGGTTATGAAGTTTGCTCTTGGATTTTGGGCTTAATAAAAAAAAAGTGCTTATATACATTGTGATAACCAATACATGATATCTATTTGGCATATAATTCAATTTATCATAAGCGAATGAAACATATCAATATTAAGTACCACTTCATCCGAGATGTCTTAACAAAATGTAATGTTATTGTGAAAAAGATTGTTACGGTAGAGAACTTGGCAAACATGATGACCAAACCTGTTCCTTTGGCAAAACTCAAGCTTTACTTGAGTATAATTGGTGTTTGTAGAGAGTGAGTGTTCATCGGGGCGTTACGAGAGTAGCATGGATGACAAGCACTATAACTTAGCTTCAAACATCAAGCCAAGATGGAGAATTGTTAAATTATGCCTTGAGTTTGAATTTTTATGAACTCGATCCATAGAAAGATTTTGATTTGTTCAACATATTTCATACCCAAATCAAATTTGGTTTTCTTGTCCTTTATAAGATTCCAAGTTTTACTTAAATTACTTTTGTACAAAAAGATAAAAGCAAGGGTTTTCTCTTTTACCTATAGAAGAAATCGAGTAGTGATTAGTTTTCTTCCTGTATATGAGTTGCCCATGGTGGGCCCAGGTCAGTTGTTGACTTGGGCACACACACATATAAAAAAAACAAAGGTTTCTTCAACATATAGAGAAGAGAACACTACACAAGAATAGAAGCAAAGCCAAAAAGCTGCAGTTATTGTATAAAGCATACAAGAAAGAACGAAATTCTTGTTTTTCATATGTACATGAGCGAATTGCTGGGGTTTGAACACTCGGTGATTTTGTGCTATAAGTTTACATTATTTATTTGTAAACACTTTGGGTTTGGGTTTAAATTTAGGTGTGGGAAACACTCGGATGTGTTAGTGATTGTAACTTTAATTTTCCGATTATAGTGGATTATTTGTTGCTGGCTCTCTCCATAGATGTAGGTATCAATACTCGGACCGAACCATGTAAATTTCTGGTATCCTTATTATTTCTCGTTTTTTTCTTTAGTATTTCGTGTTGTTTCCGTATATTATTATATTTCAACAAATTATGCTATAGCCAGCGTAGCCGGTTGTACTCTTGGAAGCCTGGCTTGATCTCTAGGACATGCTATTTGAGAAGGGCTACTTTCTTCCTTGAGATGAAAATATTTTTGGGATCAAAAGAAGCTTTAAGCATTGGAACAATTTGGGTTGAAAGAATGCACCAGCAGCATCTGGTTTGTTTCAAGATAAATCGTTGAGTGTCATATAGTATAGGTCCGCTTTTCTCGAACATGTATTATGGTTCGGTGGTGTTAATTGTTATGCTTCTACTGGTGCGAAGCTTTTCCAATTTTGACTACCGAAGGAAATGAAGATTGACAATATATAGAGGGATGATCTTGCGTTTAATTTAATGACAGATGTGCACCCGATGTGACGATTTTTTGGCAGAATGAAGTCATTTTCCCCCTAATTGACCTCCGCTTCTTTCTTTTTTTTTCTTTTTTTTATGACCCGGGAACCCCCCGCACGGCCGACAGCCGGAGAGGTAAACCCGGGGCGGCGCTAGCGCATGACCCACCACCACGACGCCGCACTTAAGACCACTAATGGCTGCGCTGGTATGCTCACCCGGGGGTTTGAACTCTCGCCCTTCCGTGAAGAGGGTCTAAGCGCATACCAACGCAGCCACCACATGGGGTGGTTGACCTCCGCTTCTTCACTACTGCTATCTTGGATAATTGCCTGATCTGCTGGAGGGCTTTCTGTCTTCTTGGGGGAAAGCTTAATCTATTATAGTTAGCCTATTATATATCTAAAGTTTTGCCACTTTCACATGTAAGATCTCCATCGAGAGACATTATTCGAAACATTATTCTGACCTTGGTGGAGGCCTTTTTATGCTCATGGAAGTTTTGATTTGTCTTTGCTTGAACATATTTTAAGGTGGATTCCTACTGTTCTTCTGGCCGTTTAAACATACTCATGGCGATGGTACATCTGATGTTTCATCCTCATCCAGGCTCAATTATTTCTTTGCCTTCGGCAAATATTTTTCTATTTGATGCAGCCTAGCATGTATACGCTAGTGCTTGATACTGCAGACTAAATTTAGAACACCTCGACTCAAGATTTTTCCTTTTCCTTTTCACCTTTTAAATTGTGAATGCAAGGTACTTTGAGTGTGATTTGGCATCATGTCCCTGCTTTGGAATAGTAAGTTCCGTCAATGCGAGTGCTGCACAGAACCGATCTTCGGATATGTTAAGGTAAGGGCAGCAACACAGGAAATGACGGAAGGATTGAAAATGAAAAGCAGGAATCACAATGACAGCATGTCAGGAAAAACAAAAGAGACTGGAAATACCACGGCATAAGATGCATCGCCTCAGCCCGCATTCCGTGGCTTTGGTCATCCAATCATTGAGATCAGTCAAATGAGCCATGATTTAATCTCAAGTACCGTTCCGGTTTGTTTAGGATATCATCTCGACGCAACAGACAAACACGAAGTCTTCCGATTGGGTACGACAACATGAATTTGAGTCAATGATATGTTAACGCATGCGTTGAGAATTTTCTGATCTTGAGAGATTTTCTGGGTGCTCGATGAAAAGTAGAGCAGCCTCTTGTTGGATCTCTCGCCACCATAAAAGAACGTCCTTGTCATGACCCTAGCTCTTCTGCTCTTATATACTTCATTTACAGCCCATGTCCAATAGACAGCATCATACATTCATCGCCATCCTCACACATCTCTCTGTCATCTTCATTTCATCTCCTCCACATCAAAACATGTCCAACGTTGGAGTAACTCAAAGACCACCCACCGTCTAATCATCAACTCCCCTAATGGAAACTCCCATGAGCCAAAAGTGAAACCCTTAAACGACATTAAGGTCGCATTCCCGTTGGGCCTCCAGGCCACCCTGGAAGTCATGGCCGCCCGGATCATCAAAAACCTCTCCCACTTTGGCCTGTTCTACACTCTTGTTCTGTGGATCGGATTGTCCATAAGCCTTGTGCCAGCGTGCCAATTCTCACTGCTGCTGCTGATGGCCACGAACATTATCAATAATCAGTACCTTATTATGCTACGGCTGATGCCAAACTCCATTTGCATGTACAAAGCTGTCGACAATAGTCCTGGTGCCTCTGGTGATTGTTACCACCGTAGCGCTCATCCTGAGGGAGGCTATGATTCACTTTTTCACGAATCTGGGGATTGTAATACCGGTCATTTTGGTTCATAAGGTGCTTTGGAGGGACAGCAGGTTCGTAAACAAGGAAGCTCCTGCTTCTGTTCCAGCTCCTGCTCCTGCTCCTGGTGAATTGGCTCCTCTAGATGACAATGCTTAATCAGTTTAATCAATGCCGCGACGATTTTAGAGCCGTCAGGGCAATTGATTAAGAGGAAATCAAGACCCCCACAAGCTACACGATTAGCTAGCATATTATAGACTGGGATTAATTGTACAAGTTAAATGTCTGGACTTAAGCCGTTTATGGCCCTTGCAAGGTGATCCAACGCCTCTAGACAATTGGGCCTCTATGCAATCTCCTCCATAGTCCGCACTAACGAACTCTTATTTTTTTCCTCCAATAATCACGTCCAATCTTCCATCGTTAAGACGATACATCCGGTTCAAATGAGAATGTTGACCGACTTGGATCGTCCTATGTTAAGAACCACCTTTGATGTATGGCAATATTTTGAATTAGAGAATTTCCTCACCAAGGCCCATAAAGTTTTTCCTTTGATCCTAAAAGTGTACTAAACATACATGAATGCATAATTCGTGGTGATGCCAGGAGAGTGCACTTGGGCAAGCATAACCGTTTCATTATGGAAATAAGCAACTATGAATTTATAGGTTTGATTGACAAGTTGTATTATGTTGGAATAAAATGGAGAAAATTACCCAATTAATTATAATCATATTAAAGGAATGTCAATTTAATTCCAAAAAATTTAATTTTACGAATTTAGCCCTAAATCTTTATGCAAATTTCATTGTAGCCTTTTCGGTTAATTTTTGTTGAAAATTGCCAACTTGGCAATCCAATTATCGCCATGCCATCCTACATGGTATATCACTACGTTGGCCATTTCCAACAAAAATGCCTAAAGAACTACATTCAAATTTCTTGTAAAGGTTTACTATTAAAGTGACAGAACTAAAATGTTTAGAATTGAATTGACAAACATACAATAGATTTTAAATTAATTGAATAATTTCTCCTATAAAAATGGTACTTGCTCTTTTTGCATGCATTCGGGGGACCTACAAATGCCCCTTGTGTGAACAAGGATTGGGAAAAAATTATACTAAAAGTGTTATAAGTTTCATACGACACTTACTTTAAAGCTAAATTTTTTTGTCAGATCACTTAAATGCTATTGTTGATTTGGGACGTTGAAAATCTGACGTAACATTATTTTATAACATTATTTTATAAATTTTTCTAACTGTTATGGCTCGCCGACACTCTAAGTTAGTATTAATAGCCCCAAACGATGACGTTCATTATTTTTCCCAAATGTAACCCTTAATCGGATAAATCAACCAATTTGCCCAATTCTTAAGTCATAATTCGAACAAATCAAGCAATTTTCCCAAATTCTTTAACACCTAATTCAGAAGGCAATTTGGTTCGCATATAGAGAGCACAAATTAGCCAGCGCACGGCCATCCTTGTTGCTGTCAAGCATGAAGCGGGCCCACGCCGGCGGTCACTCATTTAGGAACACGAGCTTCACGAGGTCGACTCGATCGATTGCAAAATCAAGCTCATGATGGCACCATTGGGGGTCAAAGAGGCCAAAACCCAGGTGGGGAGGTCAGGGTCGTCGGAGTCGTGGACAGTGTCGATCTAACTGCGGTGGGGAGAGGAAGTGGGGTCATGGCCGAAGCCGAAGAGCTTCAAGATGAGGGAAGGAAAGGTGAGGCAGAACAAGCTGCGATAGAAGTGGTATTTGTTTTTTTTTTTTTTTTATATTATAATTCGAAGAGGGTGCGGCGTTGTTTAGGTATAGAAAGGCCACGTCACAGTCAATCTTGGATTTCTTTTCTTTTTTTATTCACAAAAAGTCATGTAGGACTTTGACAGGAATTTGTTATTAAAGGTACTTAATTGATATTTTTCTCCGATTTGACACTTCAATACTACGGCGAGAAATTTTGGCACAAAAGTGAGTATAGTACGAAAGTTATGACACTTGTAATGTCATTTTTTTCTAAGGATTGAATATATAATTGGTTAAAAGACATAGAGAAAGGCCTACAAGAAAGGGGAAAGAGACGATAAAGATATATATGGTACATCAAAACCTCACTAGAAAATTTAATAAACATTTTGAGCACAACAATACAATAAGACATACACAGTCGACCCACTTGATGTGTAAAGACTAGGGGTGAGCATCAGTACCATGCGGCCTGATTGCAAGGTCAAGGTGTTGAATTGGATTGACCCTGGACCGATCTTGGGCCAAACACATTTTAACTATGTTTGTTGTTTGTTTTATTTTTAGAATTTAGGGCATTTATTTATATATGAATGATGAATGAAGTTTTATAATTCATGTTTTACATTACTCACTTTTGGCAAGTGAAGATTTCTATAATTACTTTAACTTTCATTTTGTTTGACTAAGGGATGAGTTGGATAATTTCATATTGCTTTAAATTTTTGTTTGTTTTTGGATAATTTCATATTGCTTTAGATTTTTGTTTGTTTTTCTTCATTGTTTTTCTTCTTATCATTTTGTTACTCAGTATCACACTTCTAAATATTGTGTGTTGATGGATATGTACTTTAAAATAATAAGTTTGACCTTTCAAAGAATACAAAAAAAAAAAAAATCCAAGTTTCCTAGGGAACTAACTCCTGGAATCGGAACGGGTTTATCTAGGATCGATTCCAAAGTTCACAAAGTCAATTTAGGTTTCAAAATTTGACAACCAACCTTGTGCAGGTAGCTATAGGGTTGGATCGGCCCAACCTTGGAATGACTCACTATTATTAAGACTTGGTTGTTATTGTTGTCGTTGATAAAACTCAACTATAAAATTAATTCAAGAAAAAGAAGAAGAAGAAATGAACAAAAATTGTAATTTTCCCTCTTTTGATTGTGTGTACATAAAAGAAAACAAGTTGCGGATCGAAATGACTAAATCAAATTTTGCTTCATTCATCTTTGCAACCAAAATGGAGGGTATTTTTGGGAAACAAAGAATTGTCATATTTCCTTCCATTTTTCCACACTTAAGGGAGGTAAAAGAATATGGACCTAGAAAGAGATAAAAACTTTCCTTTCTCTTCCTTTCTCTCCCCTATCTATCTTCATGTAAATAGTCACACCATAGAAACTTCGAAAAAAGGACATTACAAGTATTATAACAGCCATACACAGCTTACTCTTTTTTTTGTTGGTCCTTCTCTATGTCCTATATGTCCTACCTTATTCTTACTTTAGCGCTCAACCTTTTTGCCCTGTTTTCATATAGGGTGTGAGAGTCGTAACCCACTCCTGAAACTGCATTGTCCCCACCCCAACCCCTTAACCGATTAACATGATAACAATTTGAGCAAAATAGAATGAGTGTCAAGTAATTTGAACAAATTTGAAGGGGTCTCCAAGTGCCTTTGCCCAACTGAAAATACTAGAGATGTCCGAGTATTTAAAAGCAATTTTAATTTGATATTACAATTGTTTATCATGGAAAATATACATTTATGACCTTCCCTTATTCATAACTTAAAATTATACAACTCGGTTTACTATAGTGTTTTAAGAGTTTTTTTTTTTGGTCTGTCTTTTAAAAGTCGAGTGACTGATTTACGCAAGTGAAAGTTGATATGCTGCAAATAAAAGTTGGTCATTTGCTACAAAA
Organism: Corymbia maculata; assembly: GCA_014182735.1. Classification (NCBI taxonomy): domain Eukaryota; kingdom Viridiplantae; phylum Streptophyta; class Magnoliopsida; order Myrtales; family Myrtaceae; genus Corymbia; species Corymbia maculata. The sequence continues at coordinate 13,830,255 of CM024686.1, forward strand.
GTTGATAAATATCAAACAACAAAATAAAGGTTGTTCAACTATTAAATTAAAGGGATAATAGCACAAATGATTGTCCCTGAACTTTTAATTTGTGCAATAAAATTCATGAACTTTGACCTAATGTTCAATGCAATTCCTAAACTTTTAACTTGTTCAATGTGATTCCTAAATCATTGATAAATGTTTGATGTAGTCCATAAACTATAGTAAAATATTTAAAATTTGGAGGACTGCATTAAATATTGAACCAAAGTCCAAAAACCACATTGAGCAAATAAAAATTTTTAGAAAGACATTGCATATTAGGTCAAAATTCATGGACCACATTGAACAAATTAAAAATTTAGAGACAAAAACACACATTAAACCAAAGTTTAAAGATCATTTGTGTCAATTTTCATAAATTAAAAGTTGCTAAAGTAATTGTAATTTCCTCACTTATGTCAAGAAGTTGATTAAATTTAAGAATGTGTGTAAGAATAGAAGTTCACAATAGAAGGCAATTTTGAAACAATTTAATCAACTCTGATAAGTGACTTGAATAAGGGTTGGTAATTAAAATGAGTTGCTAGCTGAAGTCAAGAGCGAAAAAAGAGGTAAGTAACTCAAATTTAGATTAGTGATTTGACATAAAAGTTGGTAATGTAAGAGCATCTTTAAGTTATGAAAATAAAAGTTGGTAACTTGTTACAAAAGATGGAAATTTTGAAATGACCGAGAGTGCATAACCTAAAGCTAACTAGTAATTTAATTGGAAAAAAAGTTAGCAGATTGCTCACATTTAGGTCAACGATTATATATAACAGTCGGTAGTTTTTAAAAGTTGGTAGTTATGTAAATAAATCTTGATGATTCGTTGGAATAGTTGGTAATTTCTAAAAATTAAGCAAAAAGCTGGCAATTTGATATAAAGTAACCCCTAGGTTTCAGAAGATTTTAAGCTCAGGAAATAAAGACCACTCATTCAAATCTTGTCAATTATGCACCAATTACTATAGAGATAATTGGGCCTCTATGTTTAGGACTACCAAATCTTGGCAATTTGATATTTAGTATCCAATAACCACGTTCAATCTTCCAATAGGCAAAACTAAAATTTCAGAACTAAATTAACATCTGCACAATAGGTTTAGGACTAGAAATATCACGGCATAAGATACCCTGTTTCATCTCAGCCTGCTTTATGTGCATTGAGCGAGCCATTGGCGCATTCTGAAGTCATTCAACCATTGAGAACAGTAGTCGAATGAGCCGTGATTTGGTTTCAAATACTAGTCTCCGGGCGGTAAAGTTATCGTTACACGACTGGGAAGATAGACAGGAGTCAGGTTTGCTCAGGATTTTAACTCAATGCAACACACGAACGCAAAGTCTGTCGATCGACGGCAACGACATGGATTCGAGTCACTGCTAAGTCAAACGCATGAAGCGCGTGGAGACCTATTCTGATCCTGAGAGGTTTTCCTGTGCGCTCGACGAAAAGTTTGAGAAGTCTCTTAATGAAACGTTCAGGGTCATTCTCCTCGCCAACCAAAAACGAACGCCCTTGTCATGACTCTGGCTCGTCTATTCTTTGTATTATCTTATTTGCAGCCCAATGCCGTCCCTGACTCACTTACTCCTGACCAAGTCCAGACCGTCCTCGCACATCACTCTCTCTCATCTTCCTTTCATCTCCCGGATCAAGACATGTCCAACCTTGGAATTACTCACAGACCATCCTCCGTCTCTTCATCAGCTCCCCCGATGGAGACTCCCCATGAGCCGAAAGTGAAGTCCCCCAAGCTCGGGTTCCCGTTTGACCTCCCTGTGACCCCGGAAGCCATGGCCGCCCAGATCATCAAGATCTGTGCCACTTTGGCCTGTTCTATGCGCTCGTCCTGTGGGTCGGGTTGTCCATTAGCCTCATGCCAAGGCGCAAAGTCTCTCTGCTTCTACTGATGGCCACCACCATTATCACTAATCAGTACTTTATGATGCTGCAGCTGATGCCAAAATCCATTTGCATGCGCAGAACTTTTGACAAAATGGTTGTCTTGGTGCTTATGGCGATCATTACCACCGTAGGGCTCATTGTAACGCAGGCTGCGGTTCACCTTTTTGTGACTCTGGGGATCGGACTACCGGTCATGTTGGTTCACGCGGTGTTTTGGAGGGATGGCCCGTTTGTAAATGAGGAAGCTTCTACTTCTACTCCTGGTGAGTTGGGACATCTGGTTGATGGGAGAATTGCCAAAAAAGTCATAAACCTATTGCAATTGTGCCAATTTAGTCCTAAACCTTTTGCGATTATGTCAATTTAATCCATCCTGCCAAATTTGGCCGGCCAGAGATTTTTCGAATTTTTTTATTATTTCCCGAATTTTTTATTATTATTTTTAAATTTTTCTGTTTTTTTCCTTCTTCTTTTTCTTCCTCCCTTGCCCCTCCCCCGTTGGCGGCAGTGGCCGGCCACTATGCGAGGGCCTTGAAGCCCTTGTCGGCGACCTCGCCCAGACCGAGGGGAGGCTTGGGGGCCATGGTGAGGGCCGCGACCCCAATGACCCTCGCCGGTGGCCTTGCCCAGACCTAGGGGTGGCTTGGGGGCCATGGTGAGGCAACTTCGCCCGGATCTGGGTGATGCCAGTCTTGCCACGGCTTGGCCGTGGGCAAGGTGGCCTCACCCGCTCTTGGCGAGGCCATGGCGGGCCTAGGCGAAGGTCACCATTGCCTCACTAGTCGCGGGCGAGGCCACCTTCGCTCGCAGCCAGGCCATGGTGAGGCTGGCCTTGCCCAAATTTGGGTGAAGCCGCCTCGTTGCCGCCCCCAAGCCTCACCCTGGTTTGGGCGAGGCCATCGGTGAGGGTGGCTGATTTGACGGGGGCTGCAACCCTTGCTAGTCGTCGGCGAGGGCTTTGTGGTCCTCGCACGGTGGCCGGCAAGCCTCGTCGGAGCTGGCCGGCCATTGTCGCTGGCCCTGGGGGCAAGGGAGAGGAAGAGACAAAAAAGAAAAGGAAAAAAAATAATAAAAATATTGTTGTCGGTGCCGGGGCGGCGTCCCACGCGCCCCGGCCAGCCAAATTTGACCGGATGGACTAAATTGGTATAATTACAAAAAGGTTTAGGACCGAATCAATAAAAAAAAAGGTTTATGACTAAATTGGTACAATTACAATAGGTATAGAACTTTTTTGGCAATTCTCCTAATGGTTGATAATGTCTAGTTGGTTTAGCCGACATTGCAGATGATTTCTGAGCCGTTTGGACGACTGATTAAGAGGAATTCAAGACCCCCTTCAAGCAATAGGGTTAGCTACTGTCTTTTTCATTTCCTGTTTACACTTCCTTTCTACGATCGTATCGTGGCCTTGTCTTCGCGGGTCTTCAATCATTGAGCTAGAGAGTTTCTGATCTTAGATTAGTGAATAAGAAGATGTTCCCTTCACCGATTCTTCTCTAAAGTCGTAATTAGACTTCGTTTCAGCCAACTGAAATATGTGCTAGTTCGAATGATAAATTCAGAAGGATTATATATCCTGTCATGGTACACTTTACTCTTTAACGTGATTTATGTTGAGGTTCCTGCCTATAAATACCGTACGAAGGTCAACTAAAGTGGTTGTTTGCTAATAAAATGATAGAATTTGTTTAATAGGATGTCACTTTAATTTGAATCAGCTAAGGTAATTCATCGAGTTTCATTTAAATCTCACTTACTTTGTCACGAATTGAGTTGAAATGTGTATATAGATAACATGCAATATAATTTGAGCAAAATAGAACGGGTGTCGAGTAATTTAAGCAATTTTATTTTGATATTATAACTATATATCATGCAAACAAAGATTTACGACCTTCCTTTATTCAAGAATTAAATTAATACAACTTGATTCTAAAGATTATCTAAATTGATATGTTTGGTTCATCACGGAGGTTACACCTTTTTTGTTGTTTTGCTAAAGTTTGATTATGAAAAAGATATAACAATAAAGTATTCCAAAAGATCATCTCCCGTGATGAACATATAGGACTATATAACTAGAAAAATCTCCTCATTACAATGCTCTTCGGTTCATGTCATTTCAATTTCCCGAAGCAGTTTCTTTGACTTTAAAAAAGACTTGTGCATTCACATCCTTTTTAAATATGTCCTTTCAGTTCATATCCTTTCAAACTTTATAAATTGAAATCAACTACTCTTCAAAGAAAAAACGAAAAATGCACAACACTTCTACACTTAGAAAACTATGTTAAACCATAAATGCGTCAGTTTGAGGAAAAGTTCAATTGACTCTTGTTTGCATATTATTAATACAAACATATTTGAGTTATTGTATTTTGAGAGACATAGTTCATAAATTTGCAAAGCATTACCACCAAAAACTAATTAGCTAAAGGAGATTTGGTAATCCGTGGCTCACCTCCTATTTAATTTAGTTACGATTTCATAGCAACTTCGCAAGTCTGTATTTGGTTTGAAATTCTGCCGTTTTCACTTGTTAAGAAAATTGATTCAATACATTTATTCATTGACTTGTTCATTATTAAATTCGTTATCACTTTCTCGGAATTATTATTTCAGCTTAAATTTACTGGTTACAACAAATAATAATATATTACGTTTAAAACATCTTATTGTTCGACTGATTAATTTCACAGCAGTCGACAACCTAGGAACCCCCGATGATCGGAACTCTGAGAACACGTGCCACTTTCGTCTCTTCTACACAATCGATCTGTGGATCGGGTTGTCCATAAGCCTCGTGCCAGAGCACGAATACCCGATGCTTATGTGGATGGCAACCATCATTTTTAAACAATACGTCACGATGCTGGACTTGCTGCAGAGCTTCATCTGCACGCACAATGTTTAGATTCAGATTACAATTAGAAGGAAATAGAAAAAAATTAAGACACACGATTTTATTTTGATTTACCCTGAAATTAAGACTACATCTAACAGAAAAATTTATTATAATTAGCACTTCACACTTACCTAGTAGCTATTGATGGGCCCAAATCTAAATTACCAATAAAATATAAACTCAAACTATAAAAACCCTCTAACAGTCCGAGCAAAACCCTTGTTGGGGCAATCCTCAGATCCCTGCTTGCTCATCAAGGAGTGGGAACCTCATACCATCCTATCAATGAATGAACCACACCCAAACACACAAGGCCACTGACACCGAACCTATTTCGCGATCCATCTTTTCGTGATGCTAGGAATTTGTGTCGATTATTTTTGTGAACAAGGAAACTGATGCCCATCTTCTGTTTTTTCCTCTTTCTCTAAGACAGTTATTCACATTTCATTTGATGGACAGAGGTGAATTAAAAGCTAAGTAGTGATAATTCAAAAGTTCTCCAAAGGAAAAATAGAGATGTCTCCTACGTTACTCATGATATGTGGGAAGTATTGTCATAATTTGATAGTCACCCCCCCCCTCCCCATAAAAGATCCGGTTCAATCAATCTCACAACCATATAAAAGAAGGATTATATTACTGCTCCTCATAAAGTTTACCTTTCAGCACGACGCATGTTGAGTATTATACCTGCTTGTAAATTGCATGTGATGGTTTGTTAGGAAAAGTTACAAAAAAAGTCTTAAATTTATTGTAATTTATCAATTTAGTTATGAATATTTTTTTATTGGCAAAATGAGTCTTAAACATTTTGCATTTATGCCAATTTAGCTTATTCAACCAATTTTGGTCAGTCAATGCTAACATGGTCGTCTACCATCATATGTAATGTCGCCGGTGTTGATATAGATAATTTTTAATAATTTTTGATTTTTTGATTTTTTTATTTTTTCACTTCTTTCTTCCTCTAATAGGTTGCACCCATTGGTGACCGATTAGAGGTGGGGCTAGTGAAGGGCAAGCCTTGTCTAGCCCCTAGCAAGGCTCGAGCCCTTGCCAGAGGCCGGGAGGTTGTGCCCTTTGACCTCACCAAATTTGGCGAGGGTTGAGCTTATTCCATGACCAATGAAGCTTGACCCTCACTAGCCTAGTGGACGGGCTCTAGTGAAGGCTCAAGCTTTGCTAGGGGCTATCCGACGTTGGTCACCATAAAAGAAAAGAAGAATAAAATTCAAAAAAAAATATTAAAAATTATCAACGTTAGTGCAGATAATACAACATAAGACTAGTAACATCAATGTCAATGCTAGCTTGGCCAAATTAGCTAACATAGACTTAATTGACATAAATATAAAATGTTTAGGACTCATTTAGTTAAAAAAAAAAAAAGTTTATGACTGAATTATCACAATTACAATAAATTTATGACTTTTTAAATAATTTTCCCCTTGTTTATAAAACTATTGAAGTTTTATAGTATTGGGATTTCCTCTCGTGTCTCGTCTCACTAAGTGATGAAGGTGACCACAATAACAACCGAGCTACAAAGAATTTATAGGCATTTCTTGTTGCAATCATATCGGCTCTTATAATTCTTCGAGTCATTCCTTTTTAAAACAAGGCGATGCTACACGTATTCGGAAACCTCTTGATAGAACTCTCTTACAAGAAGACGTGCCGTCGACTTATTTTCCTAAGAGAGACAAAAGCTGGAAAATGGGGAAAAGTTTTTCCCATCAAAAGAACAATAATTCCATCAGTGACATTTTCTTAATTTGTTTGGCATTTACGTTTGTGAATTAGGTCCTAGTAAGGATGCTGGCTCACATGACAACCTGCCTCTCCACCTCCACGCCTCGTGGTGCGATGTGGATCTGCTGTCGATGCGTGAACCGAATCCCACGTCTAAAGAAGATCCGATTGTGTATTGCTCACCAATTTGTGTCGGCGATGCTTTCGATCCGACGTGCATCCATGGACTCCGGAGGCGTTGTGTCGTTCGAACAAATACGTTTGACTCCATGTTTGGTCCCCCCACGTCTGTGGAGAGGAAGAGCCATAGATCTCACAGCTAACCCTAGGAAAAAAAAAGAAGACCCGATTCTAATCGGACAGAGCCGAAAAATAAAGCCGCCGCCCGACACAGCGTGTGAATTTCGGATCACTGCTCGCGCACTTCAGATCGGAGAACTATTGGGAAGAATCACTCATTATTTTCAAGTGCAAACTTTCTGCGCAATGATTCGAAAAAAAAAATTGCATCAAGTCACAAAAAAATTATGAAAAAGTAATACACAACTCCTCCCGTCATCATTTATTAATTTTTAAAAAATGAATTAATACCATAAAAAACTCAAAACCAGTACATTGGTAAAAAAATGTATTTCAAATTAGTATAACCATTGACAAATTTGTCTAAAACTAATTTTTTAATCACTCAAAATCTCAAAATCTTATATCTATAACAAATTTATCCTCTGTTAATTTTTATTAAATTAGATTAATACCATGAAAAATCATAAACTGGTATTCCGTGACAAATGAAGGGTAGAACCTTAAACTTGGTATACCTCTTAACTTTCACGTGTTATTAAACTTAGCAATTTAATTGTAAAATTCAATATAAACTAACGGAGGGTAAATTTATCACATGAATACTAATTTGAAATTTTTGATGGTTAAAAAATTAGTTTGGCATAAAATTATTATAAATGTATTAATTTGGGTTTTTGTAGTATTAACCCTTAAAAATTTCAATTGCTTTGTATCAAGAAAAATTAATATGAACTTTTCAACACGTAGGCTACATGCTTAGTCCATACGTGAAGGGGTCACCGTCGTGAAAAAAAGGCAAGAAAGGCCCCCCTCCAGCTCTCATCCATACACCACAACACCACTACCGCCACTCGTTTGCGGACCAACAAATTTATCTGACTAAATTCCCCATCATTATTTCTTTGAAATTCGAAATTATACAATATATATGTATAATAAGTATAAATATATTTTATTTATTTATTTATTTGTGTGGTAGGTGAATATCACGCCGGGGATGAGCCTCTCAAATTTCACATGGAACGATCACATGGGACATCACATGGGGTTTTAAGAACGTGAAGTTGCATGAAACGAAAGCATTTATGCACACACACAAGCTTTTCGAGCCAACTTAAATTTGCTTTGATTAGATAAAAAATAAAGAAAAAATTTGAAGAAAAAGACATGTCGTGTTGTCCTCTAGACATGCTTTGCTCCTGTTTCACTCCAAGAGAAGCATGGTTCCAGGTGGGCAGTTGAACTTCTCTCCCTTAAAAACACTAATTAATTCCCTGGAATAATACCCTTTTCCCTTTGTTTAAAAAAAATCGGGTTTTTTTTTTATAAATTTTTAAATTGTGTTTTAGATAATCTAATGTTGTACCACAAGATTCACTTTTGAGGGTACCACGGTTCTGAAGATCTGGGACAGCTAAGATCCATTCGGGTTCTCCTAGGGCAGGAACAGTGCTTTGTCACAACTGGATTGTTGAGTAAGCAAAGTTGGCAACTTTTTTTTTTTATTGAGTTCATTTTGGGGGAAAGGGAGGAAAAAAAAAAGTGAATTTTACAGCTTGGGGAAATTCACTTGTTTCTCCTCTCCAAGATAACATATATAAATGGAAAGTGGATGTCTTGTGGGTCCAATCTCTTTACAATGAAGCTCTGTCTTTGGATAATCTTATAAGGACAAAAAAATAAATAAAACCTGAAGTTTTCACTGGGGGACACGGACACCAAAAACTTCTTAACGTCATTGCCACGTTGGGTTTTTAAGGGTTAGTATGGATGGAATTGTGGTGGAAGGTAATTTATAGGTCATCGGTGCAAGTTTGGGACGATGTTAATGTCCTACAACGAAAAATTTAAGATTTTCTTGTGAAATTTTCCTCACCATTTGCTCCCTCTATATCTGAGAAATAAATCCTATATTAAGCTGAGAGAGGGGGGTTCGATGAAACACCAAAAATAATAACTTATAATAATGAAAATCTTTGCGAATTTTCTTGACATAATATCTTAAATATTTAGGAGCAGATTGAGATGGGATTAGCAATGGCCGTCGCCTTCCCTAATCACCAATGCTCGAAAGAAAGTCAAGGGCAAACTAATCGTATTATTTCCACATCTTATATAATTCAAGAGGTTAACGAGATATTTCTATCAGTCGAAGGTTTATCTATTTAAAATGATTCTTATCATGTTTGGAAGAAAAATGAATTTCTTGAATTGGAATGAACTCAAAGCCAACTATTTGCACGTACCCTTTATTCTGATGGCGACCCTAATGCTCTCTGACTTGACCCCAAGTAGCAAGCAAACATGTGGCGACCGTCCTCCTAAGTTTAAATTACAATGGAGAACACACAAGCTTTCCACATCATCATGATGCCATTTCTTTAGGGTGTGATTACTTTAATGATGCCCCATAATTCACCCGAAAATTCAAAATTCAAAACCGGAAAAGATAAAAAAAAAAAAAACCCATTTTCCATTTCCTTTTTTTTTTTTTTTTGGTTTGGGAGGAAGGGGGAGAGTGGTATTAGACCATCATAAAAAATCACATCAAAATCCAATTCGATGTCGCTCAAATTGCTCCAAGATTCACAGGGCACATGCACAATCAGAATCGTCCCCCTCCCTCGGGGGTCGTGACACATGCAAAGATCTCTCAGCTTTTGTCATTTCACTCCCAAAAAAAAAAAAAAAATGAAAAATGAAAAATGAAAAAAATTGCATGATGGTCACAAGGCATGAAAGGCGGCCTCTCTACGAAAGTGGGTCCCGAGACCACAATCGACACCCAGCACTCACATGTCGTCACATGATGGGTATTCGGGCATATGCCACTCCATATGGCTTAATTTCCATCCCAATATGAATATGTCGGGAGTAAAATAAATAAATAAATAAATAAATGCTCGTGCTTTTTCACTTCATTTTCGACTTTTGACCTTCTCTATCACTTAGAATCGATCGCATTATCTCATGCTGATTTTACTCTTGATTTAAAGACATCACTAATAGTATATATAATTCTTTTGATTTGTGAGGAAAAGTGCAATCAATTCAGGTTTTAAAAGCGCTAGCCATAAATAAAACTCGTGTTATGAATGGTCAATAACATGCTCTTTTCTTTTTTTCATCATTGATATTTTTTGAGAATACGATGAAATTTCTAAAATAATAATCACCTCCTATCTTGTCTTTTTGCCCCCCTCACCCTCTTTTGCAATTTAAAAGTTTGAAAACCGATAAAAAATAAAAAAAAATTAAAGAAAACGGCGTGAAAAGCCAACCATGATTATAAATTTTAATTCCGACTCAGACCCCACTAGAGTCCGAGAGCCGGAGGGAACGGCAGCGCAAAACCCACGGGACACGATCGCCATAATCGACACTTTGAGGGGGTAGTTTCGTCAATCCGAAGGATCGCCGAATTAACTACCACCTTACCCGTTCTGTACAACCTTATATAAAATCTCTCTCTTTCACACTCCAATCAGTTCAAAAGAAGAAAAACACGCCACGAACTTCATGAACACCGCCGGCAGGAAGCATCACTAGGGGAAGAACTTCCGGCGACGGCGGCGGCGGACGGCACGGAGGAGAAGGAGGAGGACGACGAATTGTTTTCCCGATGGCGGATCTCGAGAGCCCGGACGCGATGCCCCGGCTCATCACCTTCCTCTCCTCGCTGCTCCAGAAGGTGGCGGAGTCCAACGACCGGGGGCGCCAGATCCAGCAGCTGCCCCAGAGGATCTCGGTCTTCCACGGCCTGACGCGGCCCGCCATCTCGATCCGGAGCTACCTCGAGCGGATCTTCAAGTACGCCAACTGCAGCCCGGCGTGCTTCGTGGTCGCCTACGTCTACCTCGAGCGGTTCGCGCAGCAGCAGCCGGCGCTCCCGATCAACTCCCTCAACGTCCACCGCCTCCTCATCACCAGCGTCATGGTCGCCGCCAAGTTCTTGGACGACATGTGAGTTTTGCCTCCTCCAACCCCCTTTCTTGCCCCCCTCGTCTTTACTGTCAGAATTGGAGTTCTGGTGTGAATTCTTGATTTCAACGTTTGAAAAAATGGGTCTGAATCCACTTCGCATTGCCTTTTTTTATTATTGATTAAATTAGAGTTTTTTTTCTTATTTTGTTGGATGGAGTGTGATTTTGTGGATGCTTTGCTGGTTCTAGTTAGCTGTTCAGCTTTCTGTGCAACCCCCTTTTGAGATAATTCCAATCCATTTAAGAAGAAAGAAAGAAAGATTCCAAAGAGAAAAAAAGTGAAGTGAAAAATAGAAGGAAACGACTAGGAGAATCTACTGAATTTTGGAAAATTAATGAATGACTCATTGATTCTTAGTAGATGATATTAAAAGGGCATCACTTTAATTTGCATTTTCTCTCAAAGTTGCCAAGAAAAACATGGATTGGAAGGAGCAATGTATTTCCTTCTTTTGGTACAATATATCTCATAATTCGAATGTTTTTTAATTTACCTAAAATTAAACGCTACCCTTTAGATCATGTAAATAAAATAAAATATTCCATAGACTTTTCAAGCATTGACCTGTTGGGATTCTGATCGGGGTAATTGGATTGGAATTTTTTTTTTTTTTTGAAATGATAATTAGCTTAGAGTAATCGTGTCCCGAGTATCCAACTTAGGATTTTTTGTGAGATAATAATTTATTTTTGGATAAAAATGTGGTGGGGGTACTAATTTGAAATTTCTAATGATACAAACCCTATTTAAAGCCTAATCATACCATTTCAAGATTTAACGTCAAACACATCAATTTTCGTGATGCCATTGTTGAAAACTACTTATATATCTCGTTCCTTTCATGTTACACATACGTAAGAATGACTCTTGATGATTAAATTCACCGAATTGACTTTTCTTCCTTTCTATCTTTTCTTAATTTTTTTTTCAGTTACTATAATAACGCCTACTACGCAAAAGTCGGTGGGATCAGCACGATGGAGATGAACTTCCTGGAGGTGGACTTCCTCTTCGGCCTGGGGTTCAACCTGAACGTGACGCCCAGCGCATTCCACACCTACTCCTCGTATCTGCAGCGCGAGATGATGATGATGCAGCAGTGCCCTCTCAGCACGGTGGAAGATGGCAGATCGCAGAAGCTCCGCCTCATCTGCTTCAACGAAGACGAAGCTTCCCATCAAAAGCAAGAATTAGCTGTCTAGCTTTTATCTTTTTTTTTTTTATCTTTTTAATTTTTTTTTTTGGGGTGTCAGCAATTAACATGTTAATTAGACTTTGAGGGAGAAACGCTCTCTGTTTCTTTCTTATCTGGGTTATATTTTTTAGACTTTGTTTTGTTTTTTTTCTTGAGGTTTTCTTTGTGGGTTTTTGGATATTACAAAGGACAAATGATTTTGTACAGATCGAACGACTCTTCTTCTTCTTTACAGCCTGGCTAATGAAGTCCCTTCTTCCATTTCTAGACCCCAGCTGTGATGTTGTTCCATTTTTGTTGGGGTGGAATTTTGCTGTTTATTAACTTATTGGGCATGCCGATGTTCCTAACTTGCGTACGATTCATGTGAGTACCATGTAATAATCATTGAGATCAAAGATTAAATGTTGCCATATATATTGAGTTAGTATACTAATACTTGATGTGATGTACTGCAAATGGGTTTTTAAAGGAATAACCGTATTTAACATCTGATACAAAACCTCGCATATTATTTAATGTATTCATTCATCATAATACTTGATATTATTTGGCATTCGTCATAATTTTTCCTAGCTTTCGAGGTACTCCACAAAAAGAAAGTGCATATAGAGATAGCTCTTGAATTACTGTCTCATATTAAGAATCCATCTATTGTCCCTGCTTTTGAGGCAACAGCACATGGCAATCCATTTTAGCCTAATCCTCAAGTTTCCAGACCTATGGCTACACCTCTAGATCTGGCAGTCGCGATTTGTCCATGGCCATGGAATTCGATGGCAAGGCAGAGATCTTGACAGCCATTGATGAGCGGTCGAGAAGGCAAAACATAGGAGGGCCAGAATGGAGAAGAGGGGAAGAAGATGGATAGAGATGGTAGTAGTCAATAGGGTAGCATGAGGTGCAGGAGGAGGGATTAGGTGCTGACAAGAGTTTGGTGAGATTTGAATTAGATGCAGTAAGAAACAAAGAAAAGGACATATATCGCTATGTCACGACAAAGACATCAAGTAGGTCCATAGTAGGGGACATCCGATCTACATCCATGTTGAGAACAAGCTTTTTACACAACGATTTCTATAATGATCCGTAAAGAATGGACATTTCATGAAGGATTATTTCCAACCTAGAGGATCCGTCCAGGATGAATCATAGAACTGTCACAGAGCTGTCACAGGCTTGGAAAGAAATTGGTAAAATGCTGAATCTGAGTGCCGAATTGGCAAGTGCCTAATTGGCAAGGGCCTACTTGGTGACAGTCGACACTGGGGTGTCTGGGTGCCGCAAAAATCCAAGAAACAAAACGAAAATAATAGAAAAATTGAACACAAAGGGACAAAAGAAGAATATGGTAAATTGTTTTTTGGAGGGGTATGTCCCGTTGTGGCTATTTGTGGTGTCCTTATTGCAGTTTCTTGTTCTAACTTGACAGTTGTACCGATTCTCTTGCGGCAGACATGGAACATGTGCAATCATGGGCGACATTGGAATTGGTCCGGGAGCGAGAGAGAGAGAGAGAGAGACAGATAGGCGTTTCATCACTTTCTGCAGAACTTGGTAGTTTTCATTTTTTTTATATTTTACTCTTCTTTTCTCAAATTTCAATTGCCCTTTTTCTCTAATCCGTAGTTGAAACAATGTTTGTTGACGTACTTACAGCATAATTATCTAATCATGTTTAGCAAAACAACGCAATGAAAAAGACTTGAGAGAGTAGTTAGGGATCGGATTAGAGCTTTTGAATAAGAGGATGGATTTGATTAGGACAGCAAAACCTTTTATCATCTCTTAGGATTATGAGCCATGTTTGTAGATGAAACTTGTGGGATACTTTGCTTGCAAATCGACATATTCTTAATTTGTCTAATCAGACCTCACTTACTTTTATCACTTATCTAATCAAGTGCATCTAGTAATCAATCCAACTAATGTGGCTATCATAATATGCCAGAGTATAATGTGGACGACCATGTGGATGCCTTTGTTGAAAATTTAACCAATGTGAATGTCTGACTATGAATAATAATGCGCATGCCCACATGGTCGTCCATGTCGCAAAAATCACCCACATTACCCCCAAAAGCCAGTCAAGAACTAGATTTGAAAATTCATGAAAGTAGAAGGATTTGATTAGATAAATTAAAGGTACAAAAATTTGATTAGATAAATAGTGAAAGTATAAGGATGAAAAAAAAATGCCACCTAAATCTTAACAAGTAATGCATTGGCATTTTTCTTAGAAATCCTTACAACACTAGTACTTAAAGTGAAGACATATATCTATGTGAGAGACGAAGTGTGCGATGGACTCTTTCTAAACACTTAGAGGTGGGGTGAATAATAGGCGAGGGTATCCGTCAAAATTTAACTGATGTGAATGTCAAGTATGAAAAATAGTGCGTGCGCCACATGGTTGTGCACATCACAAGAACTATCCATGTTACCCTTTGAAAGCCACGTCAACTAGATTCTACATTAGCAGGATTTGGGTATGGAAGAACTAGATGAACAAATTTGTGAAAGTAGAAAAACTTAATTAGATAAATTAAAAGTACAAAAATTAATTAGACAAATCATGCAAGTGTAAGGACGAAAAAAAATGCCACTTAAGTCTCACCATGTAATACATTGGCATTTTTCTTGGAAATCCTTTCAACACTGCTACTAAAAGTGAAGGCATCTATCTATGTGAGAGACAAAGCGTGTGATGGACTCTTCCTAAACACTTAGTGGCGTGGTCTTGGGGAGGGTATCTACCACGCTGTGTATAAAATGTGAGAATAACTATTGGGGATCTAATAGTTACTTGGTTTATAGCGGGATTTCTATAGAACGTGCGGCAACATCTTCTACACTTGTTATTAGGCAGTATACGTACCCTTAGTGTAACTTGTGGCATTAAGCCCTGTTTCGGCTACTAGAGTTAGAAGAGAAGACCGGGCGCACCCAGGCCGAACCTCTAAAAAAACGTTTGTAATTAATCTTTCCTTAAACTTATTAAATTACACCATTTGTTATTGCTCGTTTACTTCGCATTGGGGTTGGTTCTACAAAAGTAGTCTGTGCTTCCTTGAAAACTCGATTCATTTGTGCTCTCAATTGCTTATTTGAACCTAACAATTAAGATCGGAGCATGTTCTCTTTTTCTATAGAATTGCTTTGCTTTCTGATAATGATCGAAGGCGACAATTGTTGGGACAAAGATTGATGGCAATCATTGTCGGAACTTAGCTTGAACAAAAGCAACTCGATCGCCCGCCGGCCCTCCCGTCGTTTGCTGGTGCTAAATTATACATGTTGGAAACGTAGGATAGCCGTGTTATTTGATTGCTGGGATACGAACTTCTCAGATGATTTTGCAAATGGACCCTTTTGTGACAATAAAGGAAGGTGGGTCCTCTAGTACACCCAAAAATTGAAGATTGTACATAAGGGATGGCAAGAAAGGTGGGTCCTCTAAATGCACCCAAAAAGGCATGTTCTACAGTGCGCTTGTACAGTTTATCAGAATTGGTGCACAACAAAGTTTCAGAAATGTGAGATCGATTGGAGGTCTCGATTAGACCAAAGTGTCGTGTAACCTCATCGAAGAGGAATCGAAACTCTCATAGGAATCTTCACAGCCTGTCCATTTAATATATAAGGAAGGTAGGCTCTACGGATGTGCTCCTTATTTTAATACGCCACCTGCACACCTTGTGGCCCTAATTGGTATAGTATGTTTTTACTGTTTCGTACTTGGCAATACCCTCTTGTTATTTTGCATCTAGGTGATCTCGAAATCCCGGAGAGAATCTAAATGAAGCCTTTTAAAGATTTGTTTAGGTACATGAATACATGGAAAAGTTCCATGCCGTGCATGGCTTTTCAAATGTCACATCAGTTAGAGAAATATGGGATCATTTGAAGTCACCTATCGTCTTTTATGATTCTCGTAATTATCTACGAGCTTGGGCCAGAGTCTTTAGGCTTTCACCCGGGCAGGCTCTTCTCGGTTCGAACGTCGGGATTACTTTCCTTGGCAGACCCGGCCCCAAATAGCCAGTGGATCTGGCCTGGTCATTAAGGCTCTATGGATGGCCCATATGTTTTCAGCCCAAATGTTTTCGGCCCAAATTAGACTAACCCACTTGGTGAATCCAAAGATTAAAAATTAAAAAGAAAAAATAAATGGAATTTGATTCAATGATGCATTGGCTCCTAAGTTCATGTGGGTCCGCCAGAACAACCAGTCCAAGCGGGTGATCTTTCGTATGGAACGCTCGTTGCCACACATTTTAAGGCGGTCAGCATCGACGGATTTTCATCTAATCTTTTTGAAAAGTCAATATCATTATCCAAATTCCATATTAATTCATTCATCATCCCGTTCCATCTCCTCCTTGTAATTCTTCCAAGATGAACAACGGAAAAAAAAGACGAGAAATTATAGAACTTCATCACTAGAGCAAGCAAAATAACATGTAAATTTGCCTGGAGAAGCAAGACATGCTCCAGATTGACGAAGTAACTTCCGACAAAATTGACGAAATAACTTCCCTCAAAATCATCGCACTTTGTACAAGACCCTCAGAGCAAGATGAGGCTGAAAATTAGAATAGACGAACTGATCTGAACTAATTAATTAATTGAGACTAATGGGCACTTTCTGATTCATTGATTTCTCTTGGACATGACCCAAACGTAATACTTGCCCATCTGGATCAGCACCCTCAGCAAGAAGGGCACGAAGCCGGTGAAGAGCAGCCACCGGAACTGGTCGTTAGACCTGGGGGTGACGGCGAAGATCGCGGAGCCGTACGTGACGGCCATCGACACGGTGGCCACCACGACCTCGAGGAAGAACGGAAGCCCCAAGTGAGGGAGATAATAAGGTTGATGGACAATGAGAGCGCTAGCGTGTTGCATACCAGGAACACGTAGAACGGCCCTGTTTGGGAGGCGTAGATGGCCTGGCCGGGGACGCGGCCGCCGGAGCCGTCCTGCCAGACGCCCCCGGGGCTGACCCCAGCCTGGAAGGTGACGGCCGCGATGAGGGTGGCGACGACCAGGAGGACGTTGCGGACTTCGGTCGGGGAGTCACGGCCCTCGTGGTTGAACAGCACCGTGAGCAATTTCTTAGGGTTCTCTGGAGGGTTTGCCATTGGGAAGAGAGAGAGAGAGAGAGAGAGAGAGAGGTACTAAAACTGCTCCTACAATAGTGAATGGCTATGATGTTCTCTTCGGAGATTTATAATGATGCAAGGGAGGACTAGTTCAAGTACAGACTTTTCTGGTCGACGATGGTTGTGACCATAGGAAGATTCTGGGAAATCTTTGGTCGTGGTCCGTACATGCATTGCTTCATTGGGATTGGAGGGTTTATGTGCTCTCGACCACGTTGATAAGTTCCATTTCCTGTTCTGACCTGGCTCTTTTTCTTTTTCCTTTATATCTTTTGTTTATTTGATGGGGACCTTTCATCGAGAAAATATTAGGCGAGTTCAATACTCTACGTGGGATGATGTAGCGCACCACTCAGCTATGGACACGTGTCCATCCGGGTCCACGCTATCTTCCTCTTCTCTCTCTGTCAGATCCGGGCCCACATCAATGGCAGACCCTCTCTCTCCTCTCTCTTCTGGTTCCAATGCTCTGTTCCCTTACAGCGGAAAAATAAATGTTAAAAATCGATTTGCTCGAGAGGCGACGACGGGGCTCAGGGAGGTGACGGCGGGACTCAGGAAGGCAACGGCGGAGACGGGGGCATCGGCTCGTGGTTCGCTCTCAAAGACGTGCCTCTTCACGGAGGAGAGAGAGCGGAGCATCGAAACCAGAAGAGAGAGAGGAGAGAGGAGAGAGGGTCTGCTATTGATGTGGGCTCGGATCTGACAGAGAGAGAAGAGGAAGACAACGTGGACCCGGATGGACACGTGTCCATAGCTGAGTGGTGCGCTGCACCATCCCACGTGGAGTATTGAACTCACTCAGTATTTTCTCCCTTTCAGAGGTGGATTGTCCAATCATCAGTACATGACTGAGAGATGAGTCAGCTGCTGCTGAACCTAGAGCCAAAACCAATTCCAATTAAGGGTTTTCTATTTTGTTTTTCCTCCTGGCATCCTATCCTCCGAAATAGGAATGGGAGCCTTCTCTTGTTATAGTTATGATTGTGTTATAATCATGCTACGAATTGCTAAAACTTATGTGCTTGGTGGTACATACTTTAAAACTCTAGAATCTCAAAGTTAAATAAGACTAAATATGAATCCTCAGTTTCTTATCTATAGAGCTATGCAACTGGTCCCATACTGTTTTGAAATCGGACTAGACTTCTCATAAAAATAATTTCAGTTTTTAGTTTCAACGAAAACAGGTACCAATCCTAGAATCGATACTTTTGGAGGTAGGTTTCAAGTTTTGGGTATTGAATTTACCCACCAACCTAGCCATTCAGGAGCTGATTAGATCTTGTTTTTTAAGTTGGAAGAAGATGGATTAGTATACTTAAATGAGCTTAACTTTCTTATTGCCTTATATTTCTTTTTTTTTTCTTTTTTTTTTTTTTTACATCGATGTTTTACTTTGAGTCATTTTATTATTCATATTATTTTTCTATAATTGATGTTTGTCTTGGTTTAAAAAAAAAATGAAGCCAAAAGAAAAAAAGAAGAAGAAATCGATTGCCAGATAGAACCTGAATTAGACGAGCCCACTTGGTGAATCCAAAGATTAAAAATTAAAAAGAAAAAGAAATAAAAATTGAGTCAATAATGCATCGGCTCCTACCCAAGCAGGAGATCTTTCAAATGGAACGTTTGTTGGCACACATTTTGTGGGTCCACATCGACCGGATTTTCATCTAATCTATTTGAAAAGTTAAGATCACTATCCAATTTCCATACTAACTCATTCATCATACCGCTCCACCTCCTCCTCGTAATTTTTCCATGATGAACAACGGAAAAAGAAAGGAGAGACGAGAAATTAGAGAGATACAGCAAGCAAAATAACATGTAAAATTGCCTAGAGAAGCAAGATATGCTCCAAATTGATGAAATTACTTCCAACAAAATTGATTTATTCCTTCAAAATCATTGCACTTAGTACAAAGACCCTCAGAGCAAGATGAGGCTGAAAATTAGATTAGACGAACTAATCCAAAGTAATTAATTAATTGAGACTAATGTGCGCCTTCTGATTCATTGATTTCACTTGGAATTGGCCCTCACATAGTACTTGCCCATCTGGATCAGCAGCCTCAGCACGAAGGGCACGGAGCTGGTGAAGAGCAGCCACCGGAACTGGTGGTGCAACCTGGGGGTGACGGCGAAGATCGCGGAGCCATATGTGATGGCCATCGACACGGTTGCCACCATGACCTCGAGGAAGTAGGGGAAGCCCCAAGTGAGGGAGATGATGAGGTTGATGGACGACGAGAGGGCAAGCGTGTTGCACACCAAGAACACATAGAACGGCCCCGTCTGGGAGGCGTAGATGGCCTGGCCGGGGATGTGGCCACTAGAGTTGGCGTTGATGGCCTGGCCGGGGATGTTGCCACCAGAGCTGGTGTTGATGGCCTGGCCGGGGATGCCGCCATCAGAGCTGTCCTGCCAGACGCCCCTGGGGGTTGACCCCGGCCTGGAAGGTGACGGCCGCAATGAGGGTGGCAACGATGAGGAGGACATTGCGGACTTCGGTCGGGGAGTCGCGGCCCTCATGGCTGAACAGCACCGTGAACATTTTCTTTGGGTTCTCTGGAGGGTTTGCCATTGGGGAGAAAGAGAGAGAGGAATTAAAACTGCTCCTATGATAGTGAATGGTGATGATGTTTTCTTTGGAGATTTATAGTGATGCAAGGGAGGACTACAAGTAAAGACTTTTATGGTCGTTTTGGTCAGCGATGGCTGTGACCATAGGAAGATTCTGGGAAGTGTTTGGTCGTGGTCTGTATATGCATTGCTTCATTGGGATTGGAGGGACTGTGTGCGCTCGACCATGTGGATAAGCTGTTCTGACCCGGCTCTTTTTCTTCCTCTTTTATATCTTTTGTTTATTTGATGGGGGGACCTTTCGGAAGTGGAGAGTCCAATCATCAGTACATGACTGAGAGATGAGTCAGCTGCTGAACCTAGAGCCAAAGCCAATTCCAATTGAGGGTTTTTTTTTCTTTTGGCATCCTATCCTTCAAAATAGGATCGGGAGCCTTCTCTTGTTATAGTTATGGCTGAGTTATAATCATGTCATGAATTGCTAAAACATATGTGCTTTGAAAACTTTAAAACTCCATAATCTCAAAGTTAAATGCGAATCAAATCATCGTTATTTATTTATAGGGTTATGCAATTGGTTCCGTTCTATCTTAAAATCGGACTAACATTCCCATAAAAATAAGTTTGACTCTCAGCTTTAGTTGAAATAGGTACCAACCCTGGTTACAAATTTTTGAAATCGATACTTTGTAGGTAGGTTCTTTGGGTATTGAACTTACCCACCAACCCAGCCATTGAAAAGCCGATTAAAGCTTGTTTTTGAAGTTGGAAGAAGATGGATTATTATACTTAAATGAGCTTAACTTTCTTATTGCCTTATATTTCTTTTTTCTTTTTTTTTATTGATGTTTTACTTTGAGTCATTTTATTATTCATATTATTTTCCTATAATTTCTATTTGTCTCGGTTTAAAAAATAAATAAAGCCAAAAGAAAAAAAGAAAAAGAAAAGAGAAATCAATTGCCGAATAGAATCTGAAAACAGATTAGACAAATAGGGTAGGCTTTAGAGAGACATAGGTGACAATGTGTTGCTATCAAAAGCAACGGGAATTAGATGAGGAGGGGAACACGGTGGATATGATGGCGGCTGCAGCACTAATAAGTGGGTGGTCTTTCCCGACGGCCATGACCAAATTGGGATATGATGAAGTATAGCCATGGAGATTAGAGATCTCCTAATAGAGGATATTGATAGAGACAACTTCCCTCTCTCTTGAAGATCCAATAATATTTACACGTTGTGAGTTCCAATAGTTGCGAGGAGTTTTGTAGCATTTGTTTTCACAACTGTGATTGTTACCGATGAAATTGTAGCAGTGAGCTTGAACTTATTTTGATGAGCGTTTAGTTAGGATAATACTTACGTATTATTCAAGTGACGTTGATCTTCTGGTATTGCTGCGGACTATAACTACACCATTGATATCATCATTGCTCGAAATATATTGAGCCTACCATAGATATTCTAGAGTACACTTAAAACTAATTATACACCATAGATTTCTAGAATTCATCAAAAGTTGACAATATCCATGAAACTAGAAGAGATGACTGCACATCACATAGATATAATCTTTGGTCTTATGACTATTTGAGATATACCACACGATTTGAATTGAAAATATTATTGAAGAGCAATCATGGTAGTATGCAAATCGAATTTGTTTCATGGATTAGCAAATACTTTATCCACGAAATTGGTTGTTAGGCAAATGACTA
The DNA here is from genome assembly GCA_014182735.1 of Corymbia maculata. Lineage (NCBI taxonomy): Eukaryota > Viridiplantae > Streptophyta > Magnoliopsida > Myrtales > Myrtaceae > Corymbia > Corymbia maculata. Next base: position 13,851,808 of record CM024686.1, read on the forward strand.
TTTCTATAATCTATTCTTGGAAGCGGATCTAAAGTGATCTATCAATATAATACAACATATAAAGAATATCTAATAAGAATTACAAAATTTTGTAGTGACGTGTGAATTCCTACGGAGATCCATGCATAGCACGAGTTTCTGTGCTAGTTACGAGAAGCCAACGTGCATAACGGGACTCCTTGATTGCGGGAACGGAGAGCTCGTGGATTCAATGAAAAAGAAACTTTTTGCGTCAAAACATTGTTGTTTTAACTCATTTATCCATCACGACCGAAAAAAAAATCATTCTATCCATCGCGAGTGCAAGATAAAAGGGACAAATGTTCTATTGCTTTCGAATCACATGTGAAATTTGTACAAGAAGTAGAACTCGTAAGAAAATAAACAATAAATTAATGTGATTATTGTTAATTACACTTCTAATTATGAAAAAATGCTAAAAATATGTAACCCAAGAAGTCTATATGATAAACAATATGGTGGTTTACCAAGAATGAAAAAAATATTATTGATGCAAAAGTATCTTACATCACTTGTTTACGAGCTTATATATTTTTTATATACATACGATGTCCCTTAACTTATTGGCTTAATATTTTGAGTTGGACATTCTAATTTGATATCAATTGAATGCTAAGTTTTTCGTTGGTTTATTTCGCATGTGCGATCTCTCATTAGTCAAGTTCCATTTGTTGTTTCTAATCTAGCTTGCACATGAGAGATGTGTTAAATTAAATATTTTTATAGATTTTATATGTTCTTTGTTTATACATAATCTCTCTCAATCTAATTAATATGGTCATTTTTTTAGTATAACTTTTAAGAACATATTTCCGCATATATATAAGAAATTTTCCTATTTCCGCCATAAATAAGTAGAGTTAGGTGAAAAACCGTCGTTGCTTTTTCTTTCAATTTCCAGTGTTTGACGTTCAGGTTGTGAGCTGATCGTTCGCATCAACAACAAGCGCCTTTGGATTATTAATGGAGGCACTAGAAGGGAAAAGATGCCCCCCCGGGAGAGAAGGGGGGGAAGGAAATTTTACAAAATATTCTAAACCTATTATAATTTTATTAATTCAATTTTAAATATTTTTTTCAATTCAATCCTATATGATTTTCATTTTTGTCAATTCAACCTATTTGGCCAATTTTGGTGAGACGGCGTTGAAGTGGACTTTTTAACATAATATTAATATTAAAATTTTCAATTTTTTTAATAATTTTTTCTTTTCATTTCTTTAATTTTTTTCCTATCCACTTAAGGCTGGAGCACCCTTGCTAGCATTGGGCGAGGGCATTGTGGCCCTCACTTGCTTTGGGCAAGGGCTACGATGTCCACACTAGCAAGTATGAGGGCACGCAACCCCTTGCCCAAATATGGTGAGTGTGGGCGAGGGGCGACCTGCCCTTAATAAATTTGGCTAGGTGAGGGTGTCGGCCCTTCCTTCTAGTCGGCGAGAGTTGGCCGACAAGAGTTGTGGTCCCTAAGTGGAGGGTAAAATAACTAAAGAACAGATAATAAAAAAAGAAAAAATTATAAAAAATTGAAAAAAAGGGTTTGAAATTGCCATGATTGTTTAAAATAAGGGCTCACTAGTTGCTAGTCGGCTAAATTTTTGTTGACCGATCAAGAACCTTTTCGTCCAAATGTTCTTTTCTTTTCTTTTTTCCTTTTTTCTAGACTTCTTCTTCCTTGTGCTGGTGGCTGGTTGGCCACCAGCACTACCCACAAGGGCTGGGCGAGGGTAACCCTCGCTTGATCCACCTCGCCCGATTTGACAACGGCCGCCTTCATTGCCTATAGGCAAGGGATAGCCTCACTTGGGCAAGGCAACTCTCACCCTAAGGGAGGTGACCCTTGCCTTGGGGGAGGCCGTCCCTCGCCCTTCTAGGCGAAGGCCGACCTCACGTATGCTATGAGGGGCAGCCTTCCTAAGGGTGAGGTCGTCCTTTGCCTAGGGTTGGTAAGGGTGGCCTTCACTAGATTGGGAGAGGGTGACCCTCACCCACCCTCTATGGGCAATGCCGATGGCTAGAGGAGGAATAAGAACAAACTGAAAAAAGAAAAAAGAAAAAAGAAAAAAGAAAAAAGAAAAGAAAAAAGAAAGAAAAAAAGAGAGGAAAATGATAAATGACGAAAATGCTATCGACTATTGAAAAGTCGATCTTTATTTGAAACAAACATAACTACTTCAAGCATTTATTTGAAACATGATTTATGTCAAGTCCTTATTTGGAAAAGTAAAGGCACTTTAGGCCTTTATTTGAAACAAGTCCACTTTGGACTTTTATTTGAGAAAATATAAGTACTTCGGGTCCTTTTTTGGAATTTTCCTAATTTTGGCATGTAGGTGATATAATTTTTCATAATCTTTTAAAAATTTACATGATATATTAGATTTTATTGAGAAATCAAAAAGTCATTCGTGGTATTTTTTCCAAACAAAAAGGAATGAATCTAAAGCTGCATCAATTGTGTAACATCCTAAATTTCAACATATTCCGAGATATATGAAATTGTTATTTTATCAATGCATTGTTAGTTATATTTATTCTAAGTTGACCCCTCATAAGTTAACTAACTATTCGAAAAGGTAATTAAGGATCAATACGCATACGATCGGTGAATTCAATCGAGATATGCCGCTCAACCATAAGGATCAAAGAGTAATTATACTACACCGTTTGCAAGCCAATTAGTGAATGGAAATAAATCAATTCGGTAGAAATACGAGGTCGGATTGTGAGTGATTCCACACGACTTCGATATCAACTACAAACAACATTAAACTGATTTCCTTTTGGCCTTGTACTTAGCATAGCAATTAACCTCTTATGATTACATGATAATCAAGGATCGCACTGCTTTGAATAGGGCACGATCGTGAATTGAAAAGCTATTAACTACGAGTCAAATACGTGAAAATCCCTAAATACCTCCCAATAGTTAAGTCTTAGTAAAGTCATGACTGATGAATTTTAACCACGAATTTCAATTTAATTTCGGGAGGTGCGGATCTCTGGAGTGCTAAAAGTTGGCACAAAGGGACACTTAAGTGTCAAAAGTTACAAAAGGTATACTTAAGTGCCAAAATCGGAGCAAAATGGATCATTTAAGTGCCAACGGCGAAAAATTCCGGCCAAATTGCCACGTGTTCATTTTCCGGCGACTTCATTTATTGACGGACCATTTTTTTTCAAAATAAAAAATCCACATGGCAATTTTTTTTTTTAAAAAATTGTCCACGTCAGATTTTGAAAAATTAAAATCGATTTTATTAAAAAAAAAAAAAAACAACCCTCGCCGATCCCCTCCTCCTTTTTTTTTTTTTTTAATAAAATCGATTTTATAATAATATATTTTTAATTATTTAATATTATTTAATTAATAATTTTTAAATCCACGTCGCCAAAACGACGTTGTTTTGGGCTGATTTTGCCGATCAGTTTCCGGCGAGCAACGTAGGCAAGAAAATTAATAAAAAATTACCACGTAAGATTTCCGGCAGGATTCCGGCGATTTGGCATTTAAGTGATCCAATTTTTTTAAAAGTAGCACTTAAGTGTACGCTTTTATAATTTTTGGCAATTAAGTGTCCCTTTGTGCCAAGTTTTGGCACTTGCACCGTACTTTTTCTCTAATTTCGGGTATCAAACTTTCAAAGATATCAAGACAAAAAAATTGGATGTTACCTCATTGATTCTCGAATTTATTGGTAAGCTTGAAAATTGTCGAAAGTGGATTAGCGGGTCGAGAATTGGAGTTGGATATTTGAGAATTTGCCTTTTAAGGGTAAAAGGGCCAAAATGCCCCTTTCTAGAAGCTTGTGTAGAAAGTTGTTTTATTTTATTTTATTTTTCTTTTTCTTTTCTCTCCTCCCTCATTTCTTTCTACATTTCTTTCTCTCTCCTTTCCCCTCAAGTTTCAGCAGCCCCTTCCCCACGTTCTCTCCTCCCCACTTGTTCACTTTTCTCTCCCCCTCATTTTCTTTTCTATTCCACCAGCCACCCCACTTTTTCCCTTTGGTCTCTCTCCTTTCCCACTTGAATTTCTTTTTGTTTCTCCTCCTAGTGCTGCTTTTTGGCCTAGGCTAGCCACCCTTGTCGCATGCTGGAGCTGCCATATGCCGCCGGATAGTCCAAGACGCGTCTCACCATCGCTTGTCCGCAAGTTGCACTTGTCACCATTCTTTCTAACCAAATCAGAACCACCCCGTCTCACCGAGACCTATTTTCGTCGCCGCTCGTCTCGCCGTTTCGGACGTAGTCATGCGTTGCCCGCGCCACCACTGTTGCGCTCGTGTCACCGAATCGCAAACCGGTGAGTTAATTTCCTAATCCTTGATTAGGGTATTAACTCTATTAGGGATGATTAGTTTAATATTAAGCTTGGTTTATGCTTTTAATGATGAGTGGTAAGCATTTGTTAATTGTTTAATCTTGATTAGTGTAAACCGTAATTAGATTAAAGTAACCATAGTTGATTAAAGTAACGTAGTTAGATTTATTAACTATGGTTGCAATAAAGTAATTGTAGTTGAATAATGTAACTTCGCTTGAGTTAGTTAACGTAGTTGGATTATATAGTAACTACGATTAGTATTAATATATTAATTATTAATTTGGAAATAAATAATAAGAATTTATTTTTTCGGAATTAATTAATTAGTATTTTCGGAATATTTATAATTATTTTTGGGGTAATAATTAATTAATTAATTAATTTTGGAAAACAATTAATTAATTAGTTGTGGATGATTAGTTATTTTTGGATGTTGAATATTTATTATTGGGTAATTATTAATGGAAAATTTTTGTAATAAAAATATTATTTTTGGGAAGTACATAATTAGTTAATTGTGTTAGTATTGCTTAATTTCGGTGGATTATTGTTTATACATTCCTCATGTGAATTATATATTGAACACGTATATACATGCTGCCTTTGATGATATTGTTTAATATGTACTCGGTGAAGTAAATTCATGGACTATGATTGTGAATTATGGTTAATGTATTCAGCATATTCGTATGACTATGTGTGAAATGCATTTGTATTCGCATGACCACATGTGAAATATTATTGCATTACATGTAGAAATTGCGATGAATTAACATGTATAAGCACGAATTATGTCTGCGTTGGCTACCTTGAAAGATAATGAAATGTAGCTGTGCCCAATGGGGTGAGACGATGTCCGGTTATGCTAGTAGACTACCAACTTGTGTGTTGGAAGTAAATTGCCCCAAATGTTGTTAATAATCAAAACACGGGTGAGTGCATGGTGCATGGGACAACTTGAAATGTGTTTTGATTGTTTGATATATTTGCTGTATTAAGGTGGGCATATAATAAACTATATCATGTAGGTTGCGTATGTGCCAAAAGCGAGGTAAGGATGCTGGTGATTGAAAATGTTAACCGTTAATAATTGCATATGAGCCTTGGCTTAATCATGCGTCTGATAATAGTTGAATGGATATTCTTCTATTGTTGAATTGTTGGCAATAGAAAGATTGCACGTTTAAGGCGCACCCACGGCAAGTAGGTCTCCTAATCGAGGCTTAGGCTGTTAACATACTAAGATTTTATCTCACTAGTTATTATATAACCACTTTTTAGGTTTGTAGGATGAAGAACCAGCACGTGTTATGGCTTGTGGTCGTATTTGAAGGGAGTAGATTAACCCTGACTTTTTGGTTTCATTAGTTCAATAGGAAGATGTCCGTGGTAAGGGTTTTTACTTGTAAACTTCCTAGGATTAATTAGTAGATAAATAAAGTGATACTTTTGAATGTGTTCTTATTGGGTTTTCCTACTATCCTTGCTTTTGTAATCGACTGGGTGATTGTGATTCGCTTTCGCATGCAATTAATTCAAAGATAAAAATAATGGTCGGTGACGCATCTTGGGGAGTCGTAAATCAAATGACCGCAAGTGAATAGGGGTTGTTGCGGACTCGAGGGTTGGGTCGTGATAACCTCGTCGATTTTGGTATCAGAGCCCGATTAATACAGGGAGTGATAATGTGCGATAGGTTTTGAGATAGCTAGTTAAGAAAGCACCCCATGCTTGTGCTTGTTTATTTGATTTTCTAGTTGTAAGCAGGTTGTTCATGGTTTTTAATTCATTGTGGAATTGGAAATGAGGTCCCTATGAGAATTCTTTTCGATGAACAATCCTGACTCGAGAGCCCTCGAGGAAAAGCAATCGAAGGATGGGCTAGTGCTAAAGGAAGAGCACTAGGGGATCGTAGATTTGATGAAATCCTTCTGGCGTTGGAAGCCTTGGGTATTTAGATAAGGTAGCAAGTTCAAACTCAAGCCGTTGTTGCTATTGCCACCGTTGTTGCTTCTTTGTCTCGCCTAGTAAGTTCCATTGATCGGAAAGGGGATTGACGATCGGTCGATATTTAAGTTGGTTGAATAGTTCCTGAAGTTTGAGTTGTCTAAGTCCACTAGGGCGAGTAACCTTGAGGTCACAACCCTTTGGATCAAGGAATTAGACTAAGTGTTCAATTGCTGGAATACTCAGAGAAAGATAAGATAGCCTTGGTAGAGTACCAATTGCAAGGTAAAGTTAGCATGTGGTGGGAAATAACCCAAAGAAGGGTTTTTCCCAAAGGTTCGGTCCTCGAGTGAAGTGTCTTCATTAAAAGGTGTAGCGGAGAATACTTTTCTAAGTGCACACAAGAGCAGAAAGTAACTGAATTCTTGCAACTTTGTCAGAATCATTTGTCGGTCGTGCGATAGGAAGATAAATTCGCAGAGCTCTCGAAGTATATAGAAAGAATGATTGTGAATTTAGTAGATAGAGTTAGAAGGTCGGGGATGGTCTGAAATCGGAAATTAAGGATCAGTTGATGCCCTTGAACCTAAAGGACTATGATGAATGGCAAGGGAGCCCAACTAATTAAAAAGGACATGGCAGAATGAGTAGCTGCATCTGGATCATAGTTTGCATCTTATAGAGATAATCATCGGATTGGGAAACGGCTGATGATGGAAGGAACGGCGTTGGGAAAATCTATATACTACTTGAATGCCGGGTGTCAATTTTGTGGATGACGACACAAGATAGTTACATGTCTTGTATGGACTGGACCATGTTTTAAGTGTGGGCAACAATGCCACATTGCAAGGAATTAGTCTCATCAATAGTTAAGGACACAATCTCAACAGCCACAAGTGAGACAACTGATCGAGAATGCTCCTCTCGAACAACTTCAATCACCCTTTGGCACCATAATAAGTGTATGCGGTTACCAAGAAGGAGGCAAAGGATTTGCAAATTGTGATTACGAGGTAAAAATTTCCGGTGTGATCAAGTTACTTATGCATTAAGTGGTTTGGGAGCTACGCATTTGTTTATAGCATAATATTTTGTTAAGTTGGAGGGGTTAAGACTGAAATTGTTGGAAGAGATTCTTAACAGGTTGACATAGTTAAAGGATGAGGTTGTCTATAGTAGGATGTTCAGATTGTGAAATGGTCATTAGTGATCAAGAGAAATTAATAAATTTGATTGTTTTGGTAGTGTATGATTTCGATGTGATTATTGGAATTGATTTGCTTACTAAATATCGAGTTGCAATGAATTGCTATTGGAAGGTAATCTAGTTTAACCCGTTAATTGGGGTTAGTTTCGAGTTCACTGGAATCAAGGAGGACCCTCGATGGCAAGGCAGAGATCTTGATAGCCATTGATGAGCGGTTGAGAAGGCGAAACATAGGAGGGCTAGAATGGAGAAGAGGGGAAGAAGATGGATAGAGATGGTAGTGGTCAGTCGGGTAGCATGAGGTGCAAGAGGAGGGATTAGGTGCTGACTAGAGTTTGGTGGGATTTGAATTAAATGCAGTAAGAAACAAAAAGGACATATCGTCGTGTCATGACAAAGACATCAAGTAGGTCCATAATAGGAAACATCTAATCTACATTCATGTTGAGAACGAGCTCTCTACACAATGATTTCCACATCGATCCGTAAAGAACGGACATTTCATGAAGGATAATTTCCCATCTTGAGGATCCGTCCAGGATGAATGATAGAACTGTCACAGAGCTGTCATGGGCTTGGAAAGAAATTGGTAAAATGCTGAACTTCAGTGGCGAATTGGCAAGGGCCTACTTGGTGACAGTCGACATTGGGGTGTCTGGGTGGCACGAAAATGCAAGAAACGAAATGAAAATAATATAAAAGTTGAACAGAAAGGGACAAAAGAAGAATATGGTAATTATTTTTTGAGGGGTATGTCGCGTCGTGGCTATTTGTGGTGTCCTTATTGCGGTTTCTTGTTCTAACTTGATAGTTGTACTGATTCTCTTGCGGCAGACGTGGAACATGTACAATCATGGGCGACTTTGGAACTGGTCCAGGAGAGAGAGAGAGACTTGCGTTTTATCACTTTCTGCAGAACTTGGTAGTTTTCATTTTTTATATATTTTACTTTTCTTTTCTCAAATTTCAATTGCCCTTTTTCTCTAATCCGTAGTTGAAACAATGTTTGTTGACGTACTTACAGCATAATTATCTTATAATGTTTAGCAAAAAACGCAATGAAAAAGACTTGTGAGAGTAGTTAGGGACTGGATTAGAGCTTTTGAATATGGGGATGGATATGATTAAGACAGCAAAATCTTTTATCGTCTCTTAGGATTATGAACCATATTTACGGATGAAACTTGTGGGATACTTTGCTTGCAAATTGATGTATTCTTAATTTGTCTAATTAGACCTCACTTACTTTCATGACTTATCTAATCAAGTGCGTCAAGTATTAAATCCAGCTAATGTGACTATCATAATATGAAGGAGTATAATGGGGAAGACTTTGTGGATGCCTTTGTCAAAAATTTAACCAATGTGAATGTGTGAATATGAATAATAATGTCCATGCCCACATGGTCGTCCATGTTGCAAAAATCATCCACATTACCCCCAAAACTATTCAACAACTAGATTAAAAAAATTGTGAAAGTAGAAGGATTTGATTAGATAAATTAAAGGTACAAAAACTTGATTAGACAAATCGTGAATGTATAAGGACGAAAGAAAAATGCCACCTAAATCTTAAGACGTAATGCATTGGCATTTTTCTTGGAAATCCTTACAACACCAGTACTTAAAGTGAAGACATATCTAAGTGAGAGGCAAAGTGCGCCATGGATTCTTTCTAAACACTTAGAGGTGGGGCGAATAATAGGGGAGGGTATCCGTCAAAATTTAACTGATGTGAATGTCAAGTATGAAAAATAGTGTGCGCGCCACATGATTGTGCACATCGCAAGAATTATCCATGTTACCCTTTGAAAGTGTGTCAACTAGATTCTACATTTAGCAGAGTTTGGGTTTGGAAGAACTAGATGAGAAAATTTGTGAAAGTAGAAGGACTTGATTAGATAAATCAAAAGTACAAAAATAGATTAGACAAATTGTGCAAGTGTAAGGATGAAAAAAAATATCACCTACGTCTCACCACGTAATACATTGGCATTTTTCTTGGAAATCCTTTCAACACTAGTACTAAAAGTGAAGGCATCTATCTATGTGGGAGACATAGTATGAAATGGACTCTCTCTGAACACTTAGTACCGTGGCCTATAATTTGGGGAGGGTATCTACTATGCTGTGTGTATAAAATGTGAGAACAACTATTGGGGGTCTAATAGTTACTTAGTCTACAGAGGGATTTCTATAGAATGCGCGGCAGCAATTTCTACACTTGTAATCAGGTAGTAAATGTACTTTTAGTGTAACTCGTGGAATTAAGCCTGTTCGGGCTACTGGAGGGGAAGAGAAAACCTGGTGCACCAAAAAAACGTTTGTAATTAATCTTTCCTTAAACTTGTTAAATTTCGCCGTTTGTTATTGCTCATTTACTTCGCATGGGGTTGGTTCTACAAAAGTAGTTTGTGCTTCATTGAAAACTCAATTCATCTGTGCTCTCGATTGCTTATTTGGACCTAACAATTAAGATCGGAGCGAGTTTTCTTTTTCCATAGAATTGCTTTGCTTTCATGATAAAGATCAGAGGCGACCATTGTCGGGATAAAGATTGACGGCAGTCATTGCTGGAACTTGGCTTGAACGAAAGCAACTCGATTGCCCGCCGGCCCTCCGTCGTTTGGTGGTGCAAAATCATACATGTTGGAAACGTAGGATGGCCGTGTCATTTGATTGCCGGCATACGAACTTTTCAGTTGATTTTGCAAATGGAATCTTTTGTGACAATAGAGGAAGGTGGGTCCTATAGTACACCCAAAAATTGAAGATTGCACATGAGGGATGGCAAGAGGGAAAGTTTTCATTAAATGCAAAAGCAAGGCACGCTCTACACCGCGCGCTTGCTCCGACCAAATTTATCAGAATTTCCTCATGCGCAACAGCTAAAGAAATATGAGATTGATTGGAGGTTTCCTGGGGACCATAAGTTGTCGGTTACAAGGCCTAACCTTATCACATAAGAATAGTCGGAACTCTCATAGGAATCTATGTAGCTTGTCCATTTAATATATAGGGATGGTCGGCTCCATGGATGTGTTTTTTATTTTAACATGTTGCTTGAACGCCTTGCGGCCCTAATTGGTATAGTATGCTTTTATGCCTCATACTCAACAATGCCCTTATTATTTTGCATCTAGGTGATCTCGAGATCTGGATGAAAATCTAGATGGAGCCTTTTAAAGACTTGTTTAGGTCCGAATACATGAGGAATGGCGGGAGGAAAGTTTCATTATATGGAAAAGCAAGGCACGTTCCATGCCGTGCACTTGCTTTGCTCGAATTCATCGGAATATCCTCGTGCACATCAGTTAGATAAATATGGGATCAATTCGAAGTCACCTTCTTCTTTTATGATTCTCGTAATTATCAACGAGCTAGGGCCAGAGGTTGTAGGCTTTCACCCGGGTGGGCTCTTTTCCGTCCGAACGTCGGGATTACTTTCCTTGGCAGACCCGGCCCGAAATAGCTAGTGGACCGGGCCTGGTCATTAAGTCTCTTTGGATGGCCCAAATGTTTTCGGCCCAAATTAGACGAGCCCACTTGGTGATCCAAAGATTAAAAATTAATTTCCATAGTAACTCATTCATCATACCGCTCCACCTCCTCCTCGTAATTTTTCCATGATGAACAACGGAAAAAGAAATAGAAAAAATAGAGACGAGAAATTACTTCCAAGAAAATTGATTTATTCCTTCAAAATCATCGCACTTAGTACAAAGACCCTCAGAGCAAGATGAGGCTGAAAATTAGATTAGACGAACTAATCCAAAGTAATTAATTAATTGAGACTAATGTGCCCTTCTGATTCATTGATTTCACTTGGACTTGGCCCCCACATAGTACTTGCCCATCTGGATCAGCAGCCTCAGCACGAAGGGCACGGAGCTGGTGAAGAGCAGCCACCGGAACTGGTGGTGCAACCTGGGGGTGACGGCGAAGATCGCGGAGCCGTATGTGACGGCCATCGACACGGTTGCCACCACGACCTCGAGGAAGTAGGGGAAGCCCCAAGTGAGGGAGATGATGAGGTTGATGGACGATGAGAGCGCGAGCGTGTTGCACACCAAGAACACGTAGAACGGTCCCGTCTGGGAGGCGTAGATGGACTGGCCGGGGATGTGGCCACTAGAGTTGGCCTGATGGCCTGGCCGGGATGTTGCCACCAGAACTGGTGTTGATGGCCTGGCCGGGGATGTTGCCATCAGAGCTGTCCTGCCAGACGCCCCCTGGGGGGTTGACCCCGGCCTGGAAGGTGACGGCCGCAATGAGGGTGGCGACGACGAGGAGGACATTGCGGACTTCAGTCGGGGAGTCGCGGCCCTCATGGTTGAACAGCACCGTGAGCATTTTCTTTGGGTTCTCTGGAGGGTTTGCCATTGGGGAGAGAGAGAGAGAGAGAGAGGAATTAAACTGCTCCTATGAGAGTGAATGGTGATGATGTTTTCTTTGGAGATTTATAGTGATGCAAGGGAGGCCTAGTTCAAGTAAAGACTTTTATGGTCGTTTTGGTCAGCGATGGCTGTGACCATAGGAAGATACTGGGAAATGTTTGGTCGGGGTCCATACATGCATTGCTTCATTGGGATTGGAGGGACTGTGTGCGCTCGACCATGTGGATAAGATGTTCTGACCCGGTTCTTTTTCTTCCTCTTTTATACCTTTTGTTTATTTGATGTGGGGGGGACCTTTCGGAGGTGGAGAGTCCAATCATCAGTACATGACTGAGAGATGAGTCAGCTGCTGAACCTAGAGCCAAAGCCAATTCCAATTGACAGTTTTTTGTTTTGTTTTTCCTTTTGGCATCCTATCCTTCAAAATAGGATCGGGAGCCTTCTCTTGTTAAAGTTATGGCTGTGTTATAATCATGTCACGAATTGCTAAAACTTTAAAACTCCATAATCTCAAAGTTAAATAAGACCGAATGCAAATCATCAGTTATCTATTTATAGGGTTATGCGGTGGTTAGTTATGGTTTTATCTTAAAATCGGACTAACATTCCCATAAAAATAAGTTTGACTCTCAGCTTTTAGTTGAAATAGGTACCAACCCTGGTATATTCTTTGTAGGTAGGTTCTTTGGGTATTGAACTTACCCACCAGCCTAGCCATTGAAAAGCCGGTTAAAACTTGTTTTTGAAGTTGGAAGAAGATGGATTATTATACTTAAATGAGCTTAACTTTCTTATTGCCTTATATTTCTTTCTTTTTTAATTGATGTTTTACTTTGAGTCATTTTATTATTCATGTTATTTTTCTATAATTGCTGTTTGTCTCGGTTTTAAAAAATAAATGAAGCCAAAAGAAAAAAAAGAAAAAGAAAAGAGAAATCAATTGCCGAATAGAATCTGAAAACAGATTAGACAAATAGGGTAGGCTTTAGAGAGGCATAGGTGACAATGTGTTGCTATCAAAAGCAACGGGAATTAGATGTGGAGGGGAACACGGTGGATCTGATGGCGGCTGCAGCACTAATAAGTGGGTGGTCTTTCCAGATGGCCATGACCAAGTTGGGATTGACTGTATGGGCAAAGGATCCGAGTCCGGCTAAGACAACTTCCTAAAAATCGTTGTGACGAAGTATAGCCATGGAGATTAGAGATCTCCTTATAGAGAATATTGGTAGAGACAACATCCCTCTCTCTTGAAGATCCAATAATATTTACTGTGAGTTCCAATAGTTGCGAGGAGTTCCGTAGCATTTGTTTTCACAATTGTGATCATTACCGGTGAAATTGTAGTAGTGAGTTTGAACTTATGTTGATGAGCATTTAGTTAGGATAACACTTACGTATTATCCAAGTGACATTGATCTTCTAGTATTGCTACGGACTATAACTACACCATCGATATCATCATTGCTCAAAATATATTGAGCCTACCATAGATATTCTAGAGTACTCTTAAAACTAATTATATACCATAGATTTCTAGAATTCATCAAAAGTTGACAATATCCATGAAATTGGAAGAGATGACTGCACATCGCATAGATATAATCTCTAGTCTTATGACTATTTGAGATATACCACACGATCTGAATTGAAAATGCTATTGAAGAGCAATCATGGTAGAACGCAAATCGAATTTGTTTCATGGATTAGCAAATACTTTATCCACGAAATTGGTTGTTAGGCAAATGACTATTTCTATAATCTATGCTTGGAAGCTGATCTAAAGTGATCTATCAATATAATACAACATATAAAGAATATCTAATAAGAATTACAAAATTTTGTAGTGACGTGTGAATTCCTACGGAGATCCATGCATAGCACGAGTTTCTGTGCTAGTTACGAGAAGCCAACGTGCATAACGGGACTCCTTGATTGCGGGAATGGAGAACTCGTGGATCCAATGAAAAAGAAACTTTTTGCGTCAAAACATTGTTGTTTTAACTCATTTATCCATCATGACCGAAAAAAAAAAATCATTCTATCCGTCACGAGTGCAAGATAAAAGGGAGAAATGTTCTATCGCTTTCGAATCACATGTGAAATTTGTACAAGAAGTAGAACTCGTAAGAAAGTTAACAATAAATTAATGTGATTATTTTTAATTACACTTCTAATTATGAAAATAAGCTAAAAATATGTAACCCAAGAAGTCTATATGATAAACAATTATGGTGGTTTGCCAAGAATGAAAAAAATATTATTGATACAAAAGTATCTTACATCACTTGTTGCTTGAAAATATCATACATCGCTTGTTTACGAGTTTATATACTTTTTATATACATACGATTTCCCTTAACTTATTGGCTTAATATTTTGAGTTGGACATTACATGAATGCTAAGTTTTTCGTTGGTTTATTTCGCGTGTGCGACCACTCATTAGTCAAGTTCCATTTGTTGTTTCTAATCCAGCTTGCACATGAGAGATGTGTTAAATTAAATATTTTTATAGATTTTATATGTTCTTTGTTTATACATAATCTCTCTCAATCTAATTAATATGGTCATTTTTTAGTATAACTTTTAAGAACATATTTCCACATATATATAAGAAATTTTTCTATCTCCGCCATAAATAAGTAGAGTTAGGTGAAAAACCGTCGTTGCTTTTTCTTTCAATTTCCAGTGTTTGACGTTCAGGTTGTGAGCTGATCGTTCGCATCAACAACAAGCGCCTTTGGATTATTAATGGAGGCACTAGAAGGGAAAAGATGGCCCCCCTGGAGAGAAGGGGGAAGGAAATTTTACAAAAATATTCTAAACCTATTATAATTTTATTAATTCAATTTTAAATATTTTTTCAATTCAATCCTATACGATTTTCATTTTTGTCAATTCAACCTATTTTGCCAATTTCGGTGAGACGGCGTTGAAGTGGACTTTTTTAACATAATATTAATATTAAAATTTTCAATTTTTTAATAATTTTTCTTTTCATTTTTTAATTTTTTTTCCTATCCACTTAAGGTTGGGGCACCCTTGCTAGCATTGGGCGAGGGCATTGTGTCCCTCACTTTCTTTGGGCAAAGGGCTACGATGTCCCTTACCAGCAAGTATGAGGGCACGCAACCCCTTGCCCAAATCTGGTGAGTGCGGGTGAGACTACTGCCCTTAATAAATTTGGCTAGGTGAGGGTGTCGGCCCTTCCTTCTAGTCGGCGAGAGCTGGCCGACAAGAGTTGTGGTCCCTAAGTGGAGGGTAAAATAACTAAAGAACAGATAATAAAAAAAGAAAAATTATAAAAAATTGAAAAAAGGGTTTTGAAATTGTCATGATTGTTTAAAATAAGGGCTCACTAGTCGCTAGTCAGCTAAATTTTTGTTGACCGATCAAGGGCCTTTTCGTCCAAATGTTCTTTTCTTTTCTTTTTTTTCCTTTTTTCTAGACTTCTTCTTCCTTGTGCTCGTGGCTGGTTGGCCACCGCACTACCCACAAAGGCCGGCGAGGGTAACCCGCTGATCCACCCTCGCCCGATTGACAACGGCCGCCTTTGCTGCCTATAGGCAAGGGATAGCCTCACTTGGGCGCAACTCTCACCCTAAAGGGAGGTGACCCTTGCCTTGGGGGAAGTGGGTCCTCGCCCTTCTAGGCGAAGGCCGACCTCACGCTGCTATGAGGGGCAGCCTTCCTAAGGGTGAGTGCGTCTTTGCCTAGGGTTGGTAAGGGTGGCCTTCACTAGATCGGGAGAGGGTGACCCTCACCTAACCCTCTATGGGCAATGCCGATGGCTAGAGGAGGAAGACGAAGACCAAACTGAAAAAAAAAAAAAAAAGGAAAAAGGAAAAAGAAAAGAAAACATAAAGAAAAAAAGAGAGGAAAATGATAAATGATGAAAATGCTATCGACTATTGAAAAGTCAGATCTTTATTTGAAACAAACATAGCTACTTCAAGCATTTATTTGAAACATGATTTATGTCAGACCCTTATTTGGAAAAGTAAAGGCATTTTAGGCCTTTATTTGAAACAAGTCCACTTTGGGCTTTTATTTGAGAAAATATAAGTACTTGGGTCTTTTTGGAATTTTTCCTAATTTTGGCATGTAGGTGATATAATTTTTCATAATCTTTTAAAAATTTACTTGATATATTAGATTTTATTGAGAAATCAAAAAGTCATTCGTGGTATTTTTTCCAAACAAAAAGGAATGAATCTAAAGCTGCATCAATTGTGTAACATCCTAAATTTCAACATATTCCGAGGTATATGAAATTGTTATTTTATCAATGCATTGTTAGTTATATTTATTCTGAGTTGACCCCTTATAAGTTAAGTAACTATTTGAAAAGGTAATTAAGGATCGATATGCATACGATCAGTGAATTCAATCAGAGATATGCCGCTCAACCATAAGGATCAAAGAAGAATTATACTACACTGTTGCAAGCAAATTAGCGAATGGAAATAAATCGATTTAGTAGAAATACGAGGTCGGATTGTGGGTGATTCCGCACGACTTCGATATTAACTACAAACAACATTAAACTGATTTCCTTCTGGCCTTGTACTTAGCATAGCAATTAACCTCTTATGATTATATGATAATCAAGGATCGTCCTACTTTGAATACGCACGATCGTGAATTGAAAAGCTATTAACTACAAGTCAAACGTGTGAAAATCCCTAAATGCCTCCCAATAGTTAAGTCTTAGTAAAGTCATGACCGATGGATTTTAACCACAATTTCAATTTGATTTCGGGTATCAAACTTTCAAAGATATCGAGAAAAAAAATTGGATGTTGCCTCATTGATTCTCGAATTTATTGGTAAGCTTGAAAATTGTCGGAAGTGGATTAGCGGGTCGAGAATTGGAGTCGGATATTTGAGAATTTGCCCTTTAAAGGTAAAAGGGCCAAAATGCCCCTTTCTAGAAGCTTGTGTAGAAAGTTGTTTTATTTTATTTTGTTTTCTTTTTCTTTTCTCTCCTCCCTCATTTCTTTCCACATTTCTTTCTCTCTCTTCCCCCTCAAGTTTCAGCAGCCCCTTCCCCACGTTCTCTCCTCCCCACTTGTTCACTTTTCTCTCCCCCTCATTTTCTTTTCTATTCCACCGGCCACCCCACTTTTTCCCTTTGGTCTCTCTCCTTTCCCACTTGAATTTCTTTTTGTTTCCCCTCCTAGTGCTGCTTTTTGGCCTAGGCTAGCCACCCTTGTCGCATCTTTGGAGCTGCCATATGCCGCCGGATAGTCCAAGACGCGTCTCACCAACGCTCGTCCACAAGTTGCACTTGTCGCCATTCTTTCTAACCAAATCAGAACCACCCCGTCTCGCCGAGACCCATTTTCGTCGCCGCTCGTCTCGCCGTTTCGGACGTAGTCATGTGTTGCTCGCGCCACCGCTGTTGCACTCGTGTCACCAGAATCGCAAACTGGTGAGTTAATTTCCTAATCCTTGATTAGGGTACTAAACTCTATTAGGGGTGATTAGTTTAATATTAATCTTGGTTTATGCTTTTAATGATGAGTGGTAAGCATTTGTTAATTGTTTAATCTTGATTAGTGTAAACCGTAGTTAGATTAAAGTAACCATAGTTGATCAAAGTAACTGCAGTTAGATTTATTAACTATGGTTGCAATAAAGTAATTGTAGTTGAATAATGTAACTTCAGTTGAGTTAGTTAACTGTAGTTGGATTATATAGTAACTACAGTTAGTATTAATATATCAATTATTAATTTCGAAATAAATAATAAGAATTTATTTTTTCGGAATTAATTAATTAGTATTTTCGGAATTATTTATAATTATTTTTGGGGTAATAATTAATTAATTAATTAATTTTTTGGAAAAAAAATTAATTAATTAGTTGTGGATGATTAGTTATTTTTGGATGTTGAATATTTATTATTGGGTAATTATTAATGGAAAATTTTTGTAATAAAAAATTATTTTTTGGGAAGTACATAATTAGTTAATTGTGTTAGTATTGCTTAATTTCGGTGGATTATTGTTTATACATTCCTCATGTGAATTATATATTGAACACATATATACATGCTGCCTTTTAATGATATTGTTTAATATGTACTTGGTGAAGTAAATTCATGGACTATGATTGTGAATTATGGTTAATGTACTTAGCATATTCGTATGACCATGTGTGAAATGCATTTGTATTCGCATGACCACGTGTGAAATATTATTGCATTACATGTAGAAATTGCGATGAATTAACATGTATAAGCACGAATTATGTCGCGTTGGCTACTGTGAAAGATAATGAAATGAACATGAGTGATTGATGTGCTTGCATGGTCACATAAGAGCTTGTCACCTGGTGGGGGATCTGTGGTTGACGAAGTCCATTTTATTGGAATGCCCGACAGGAGTCCGGATGGGGATCGCGGTAGTGGCCAAACCAATACTCTTTCGGGGATGCCATCGAGCACAGGGGGCAGCTGTGCCCAATGGGGTGAGACGATGTCGGTTGTCTTTAGTAGACTACCAACTTGTGTGTTGGAAGTAAATTGCCCCAAATGTTGTTAATAATCAAAACATGGGTGAGTGCATGGTGCATGGGACAACTTGAAATGTGTTCCGATTGTTTGATATATTTGCTGCATTGAAGTGGGTATATAATAAACTATATCATGTAGGTTATGTGTGTGCCAAAAGCAAAGTAAGGATGCCGGTGATTGAAAATGTTAACCGTTAATAGTTGCATATGAGCCTTGGCTTAATCATGTGTCGATAATAGTTGAATGGATATTCTTCTATTATTGAATTGTTGGCGATAGAAAGATTGCATGTTTAAGGTGCACCCACGGCAAGTAGGTCTCCTAATCAAGGCTTAGACTGTTAACTTACTAAGATTTTATCTCACTAGTTATTATATAACCACTTTTAGGTTTGTAGGATGAAGAATCGGCCCACGTGTTATGGCTTGTGGTCGTATTTGAAGGGAGTAGATTAACCCCGACTTTTGGTTTCATTAGTTCAATAGGAAGATGTCCGTGGTAAGGGTTTTACTTGTAAACTTCCTAAGATTAATCAGTAGATAAATAAAGTGATACCTTTGAATGTGTTATTGTTGGGTTTTCTTACTATCCTTGCTTTTGTAATCGACTGGGTGATTGTGATTTGCTTTCGCATGCAATTAATTCAAAGATAAAAATAATGGTCGGTGACACGTCTTGGGGGAGTCGTAAATCAAATGGCCGCAAGTGAACGGGGTTGTTGCGGGACTCGAGGGTTGGGTCGTGACAACCTTATCGATTTTGGTATCAGAGCCTGATTAATACAGGGAGTGATAAGGTGCAATAGGTTTTGAGATAGTTAGTTAGGAAAACACCCCATGCTTGTGCTTGTTTACTTGATTTTCTAGTTGTAAGCATGTTGTTCATGTTTTCTAATTCATTGTGGAATTGAAAATGAGGTTTTCGTGAGAATTCTTTCGATGAACAATCTTGATTCGAGAGCCCTTGAGGAAGGGTAGTTGATGGATAGGCTAATGCTAGACGAAGAGCACTAGGGAATCCTAGATTTAATGAAATCCTATAGGCATTGGAAGCCTTAGGTATTTAGATAGGTAGCAAGTTCATACTCCGTTTTGTTGTTGTTGCCACCGCTTGTTCTTCTTTGTCTCGCTAGTAAGTTCCATTGATCGGAAAGGGATTGTGATCGGTCGATATTTAAGTTGGTTGAACCGTTCCTGAAGTTTGAGTTGTCTAAGTCCACTAGGGCGAGTAACCTTGAGGTCACAACCCTTTGGATCAAGGAATTAGACTAAGTGTTCAATTGCTGCAATACTCAAAGAAAGATAAGATAGCCTTGGCAAAGTACCAATTGCAAGGTAAAGTTAGCATGTGGTGGAAATAACCCAAAGAAGGGGTTTTTCCCAAAGGTTCGATCCTCGAGTGAAGTGTCTTCATTAAAAGGGTGTAGCGGAGAATACTTTTCTAAGTGCACACAAGAGCAAAAGTAGCGAATTCTTGCAACTTTGTCGAATCATTTGTCGGTTGTGTGATAGGAAGATAAATTCGCAAAGCTCTCGAAGTATATAGAAAGAATGATTGTGAATTTAGTAGATAGAGTTAGAAAGGTCGGGGATGGTCGGAAATAGTTAGGATCAGTTGATGCCCTTGAACCTAAAGACTATGATGAATGGCAAGGGAGCCCAACTAATTAGAAAGGACACGGCGGAATGAGTAGTTGCATTTGGATCATAGTTTGCATCTTATAGAGATAATCATCGGATTGGGAAAAGGCTGATAATGGAAGGAATGGCGTTGGGAAAATCTATATACTACTTGAA